>OY751318.1:10955311-11301490 GCA_963564615.1 Rhorus exstirpatorius
TTTCGTTTTGTTTTTCCACATCCATCTCGTTTTATATAACGCTAAACTCGATGAAAACTTCGATACGGAGCAATTGAAAATTAATTAAGGTCGTAAATCTGTCAATTTTTAGAGAACTAGAGAGAGAGAGAGAGAGAGAGAGAGAGAGAGAGAGAGAGAGAGCAATAAATATTTTGAACAGCGCGATAGGGGCTTTGAAATACGAGTGGTTATTCACGAATTGATGTAAACGTTGCTTGTGCACTATGTGAGAAATGGATTGATCGAATTTCGATCGAATTTACTTCGATAAATAAAATTGTATAAAATCGGATTATCATCGTCGACGAACATCGATTATAATTCCCTTCATCTCGCCCCCTCTGATGTGCTCAAATGAATCCCGTTGAATCATGAGAATGCCCTGACAATATTTTATCACGCGATATAATTGCGTAATTACATTAATCTCACGTGTGCAGGGATCGTAAGTATAGGGGTAAGAGGATTTTATGCCACAAAAGCTTTTTCAACACTATTTTCCAAATGAGTCCGTAACGGCGAGAATGTCCCGTATCATCGTGGGAATTCCGTAGCCAATGTCTTTAACCGATGAGTAAACAGCGCGATTTCGACAGTCACTTGACACCATTGGCCTCTGGACGTTACGGGGATTAAATTTGGCCGTTCTTTGAGTGCTCTTTTGCCACTATATCGTATAGCAGTGAAACGATAATTTACCGTGATAATGATAATGACCAAAATATTGTTCTCTGTAGAATATCCTAAAGCCCTCTTTGAGCTTTGTAATCCTCTACATCGTTGCAAAACACTCTGACATCGACTCGAACACACTTTTTGATCTAAATTCTCCAGCCCTGTTACGATGTTATGCAATTATTGTTCTTTTCAAAGGGAGATAAAGAGAGAAGGTGCGAACAGAAAAAGAAATATCTATGACCAAAAATGTCTCTCTCTCTCTCTCTCTCTCTCTCTCTCTCTCTCTCTCTCTCTCTCTCTCTCTCTCATCTCGGTGTAATTCAGCCTCTGGGCAACTCAAGTTGTCTCCGTACATCTATCTCACTCGTTTTAATCCTCAAGTTCCCCTGAGCCACACCGCTCCGTTGCCCCACATAAAGCGTACAATATATATATATATCACCAAAATGCGATTCTCTCCTGGCAAAATGCTTCCCCTTTCGCGGAGACTCGTCTCAGCGTGTAAAAGCCCGGATGCGTAAAGATTGCCTCTCATTCCGGTTTTTTTTTAACTTCCCTACGGGTTTCGTGAAAACCGCGCGCTTTTGCTAACTATTATATTTTTTGCCCGATGCGCTCTTTCAACCCCCGTTTGTTTTATCTTGGCTTTATTCTGTCGTATCCGCCATTTAATTTTCCTTGCTTCGGGCTCATCGACGAGGAATTCGCATGTGGACTTTTCGCATGTGATTTTGAGAAAAATTACAAGATTTTGTAATTGATATTCATTGAGAAATGGGATAATCGTTTAAAATTCCGAAGAATTCGACAAAAAAACGTTTCAACGATGGACAAGACACGCGTTGGCAAAGGTGACAGTCGTAAAGAAATCATGACGAAAGCTTATGGTCCTGGCTAAACAATCGAGTTGGTTGAATTGACATGGTGTGAATCTCTAGGGAAGGCTTGATGTATTCATTTGTATATGTGTGTACAGTCTTGGAAACGGAAAAAAATTAGATTGTCGCATGGCTAATGAGGATTAAGATGGGAGGAGAGAGAGAGAGAGAGAGGCAGCGAGGGTATGTGTCTCTGCAAATGCCTCTGCATGCTGTCCGCAGATTTATCTTCCGGTATAACATAGAGAGTCCATTGCTCGAAAGAAAAGACGAAGCAAACGAGGGAAAGAAAGACAAGGGCAAATAAGAACGAAAAAAAAAAGAAAGGAAAAAAAAGATGGAAACGAGAGAGGAGTAACGGAGAGGGAATGGAGCTGACGCGGGAGGAGGGCACGTTAGAAAAGCTCGGTGGAAAATACGGAAGTAAAACAAGCACCCGGAGAAGCTTTCCTCTCTCACGGAACGTCGCGCTTCGTAATAACCGCTGACTCCCGCGCGGTATGTAATTTCTCATCTGGCTTGTTCATCCCATCCCAACCACGAGACATATAGCCGCACCAAAACAATCACTATACCAAAAGTACAAACCGTATATTATCCTAGCGAGCTAAAGGGGCGCAATCCACATTAATTTACGTGTTAAACAATGGGACCAGCGCGGCTTTTTCTCTGCCATCCGTAAAAACACGACCATATACACACTGGGAATGCATACACTACGAAAATTCGTGCATGCAACGAAAGTGCGTTGCTTGCGCGACGCTATATCTCTAATATATTTCTTGCGAAAATCGCGAAATAACTTTCCCAGATTCGTGACAATTAAAATTCCGTCGGCAAAATTTTGCACGAAACTAATAAGTATATAGATATGTTACGATTAATTGAAAAAGTACAGGAGTGATCCGCGAACGTCTTTTCCTATAATTTCATTGTTCAATTAATAAAAAATTATTCCTGCATTTTCATCCAGCGTATCATCAGGCCCAGAAAAATGAACTTTTCTTTCCTATCTCGCTGACTTAAGGAAGAAAAATTGTTACTGTTTGATTTTCGATCGTGTATTAAAAAAGAAAGAAAATCAAATTTTTTTTTTTCATCGATTGGACCCCGCATGACGAAATTCTTCGTAAATATCTTGCGGTACACCCTCGTGACGAATGAGCAAATGGACACTCGCGAGGGAGCGAAAAGATAGCAAGATCGTAAAACGAGAGAGTTCCTCCGTAGGATGAACGATTTTTTCGAGTCTTAAAAAGCCTTGAAAAGTTCTCAAGCGAACATATATGGATCACCTGAGGATGGAAATGGGAGGGGGTTCGAGCGTCTGAACGGTATAAGGGGTTGGGGGTTGTCTCGGTCTCAGAGCTCGCGGGCGTCTGGTGTGTCACGGCAATCGTATCACTTGGATTCGATACACCTGGCGACTGGCCAGATATTCGTGCAGTACTTATCCCATTTCGACCATCCATGGACGCGTATGGGATATTTACAGAGCTGGGCAAAATACCTGAAAGTACCTCAAGTACAAAGTACAAAGTACTGTAAGTACTTGAAGTACTAAATACTTTTTAAGTACTTTGTACTTTTTAAGTACTTTGTACTTTTTAAGTACTTTGTACTTCAAGTACTGTACTTCCAGTACATCTCAAGTACCGGGTACTCGAAGTGCTGCCCAGTTCTGGATATTTCAGGCAAAACATTTTGAAAATCCGTGAAACTCGGAATTATTTTAATTTTTTTTTTTTTCATTCTCAGCTATTTGAGTAAAAAAAATACACGAAAAATTTGTCACACTTCTCTCAATTGTTTCTTCGTAACGAATCTCCGAAAAAATCACCAAAACTTAATTTCTTTTTTTTTTCAATTTAAACAGCACAAGCGTAATTCGCATTTTCAAAATCTTGAGACGATCTTCAGGACAATTGAAACAAATAAATGATTGTTTGTAATGTTTTTTTTTTTTTTTTTTTGTTTTTTTCGAAATATCATGCTTTTCGCATGGAATTCTATATCATTGTGACGAAAAATATTGAAACACCAGTGAATTTCTTGGCAAGATTGTCGGGCTCATTCGTTCTGAAAATGTCCCATGTTTATCGCCGACCCAACGGCATATATCCATGTGAATATGGATTACCCTTATTTTCCATGAGAAAAAAAATTCACGAGGATAACGAAAAAAATTTCCATTTCGAGCTCTCCCCCGCCTGTCTCGCGTTGTACTCCAACGTACGACTTTCCACTACGGAGGAGCTACACACGCAGATCAGCGCGAGAAAAATCCACAATGGATTTGGACACAACGGACGGTTATACTGTATTCATATATTCAATGACCCAAATATAATATTCCTCGGGCGCGTTCGTGCCCGGATAGGCAAAAATCTGATTTCTCTCTTCCTCCTTACGCGCATATATATATATATATATATATATGCATCTCTCATTGTCAGACTTTGCCCGATCTCAAAGCCGCATATCTCACCTCCTTCGATCTTACCGTATACATTTTTATATCCACCGTAAAAACATATCGTATCGGGGCCCAGGAGTGACACAGCTTTGAATATAAATCGGAGAAATCCCTTTTGTTTTGTTTTTAAATATTAAAAATGAATGGGGATTCGATTACGATCATACGCGATGGCATTCATAAAGTTGTCCATAACGGATAACGCAATTACTAGGATAACTCATGAAAAAAAGGTTCTATGACGATCTTAGATGCGTTGGCTATCGGCCTGAAACTTTTATTTATCCCGAAAAGGCAAAAAGTGCATAGTTGGCCTGTAATTCACTTGACTGATCGCGGGTGTATTTTTTTTTTTTTTTTTTAGATGACAATATCCTGTTAAAGTGCCTTAAAAAACTGTTGGGTCACGTTATGTAATCAAGTGCGTTGATCCGCATAACAGCAGAAGCGACGGAGGAGAAGCATTGTGGATTCTGCATGGCCTTTCTTCTTTAACTCTTCGGTAAAGCGACAAAAAAAAAGTTTAGCACGAATCGGGAGACAACAGACTCAATTATAGAATACCCGTGAATATATGGCTTTTCAAATTTCACGAAGAAACGCAACGAAAGGAGGAGGAGAGATAAAGAGAGAGAGAGAGAGAGAGAGAGAGAGAGATAGAGAGAGAAAGAGAGACAGAATAAGGTCAGTTTCAGTTTCTATTCAGCTCGGTTTCTCCGTCGCGAGCTATCATCAACGAGTAATGAGAAACGAAGGCAGCGAAGCGCAATGGGGTACCTTTAATCCACGATTCGTGCTTTCCCGATGGCGAGTTCTCCGCCAATCGAATTTAAGACACGCACAATCACACTTTACTCTCTCTCTCTCTCTCTCTCTCTCTCTCTCTCTCTCTCTTGCGATTTTACAATCCGATAATACAATCTTAAAGCCCAAAAATAGATGTTCATTGATGCAATGATTCGTCGAATTCATCGATCGTTGAAGAGCTCACTATTAATTACTTCCAACCATCTTCCAGAGATAGTTTGCGTTCATCAAGTCGGCGTCAATCGAGTATGCCGAGTTTGATCGAAAGAACCGCAAAACTTTCATTTCATTAATTGATGTAAAAAATGTCAACATCTATCTCGTACTATCGACTGTTTGAAAATGTATCATTCAGGGAACGTGAAGAGCCATCGCTTATCCAAAAATTGAAACAATTTGACGGATTTTAATTCCTGTTCAAGTATCAGTTTTGATATTCTTTTTAAATCTCAGAAATATGATGAGCACCGGAAAAAAGGCCTTTAGAGAGGTGCCACACTCGAGGTTGATACTCGAGTCATATGAGGCACCTCTTGGAATTAATTGCCAGCAATCCACTTTCGCAAAGATGCCTCATGATTCAGTGCACACGACCTCATGAACTCACGTGCATGAGCTTCGAGTGAAGCACCTCTTCGGATTTGTTTTTTGGTCATTGCCACATTTTCGTGAGCATCTCTCAAAAGTTCAAATCCATATTTGGACAGGATTGAAAGGTGAGAGAGAGAGAGAGAGAGAGAGAGGAGGATGGAAAAGTTAAAAATTGAACAGCCTAGAATGTGAATAATTATGGGCTTCTTGGAGGATATAATGTGCCTGCCGATACGATAGTAATACAAAAGCCAAGGCGTTATTGATCCATTACCCATGGTCCCCTGGGAATAAACGCGCGCGTCCGATTTATCTCGGCAAAAACCGTCAAGTATTACACTCACTCTCGTTTCGATCTGAAGCATATCGTTATATCCTTCGCTCGTTCTATTTTCCCATCGTATTCTATCCTAGGTACACGATCTGACTCTGGCAAACCCGTTCGCGCCAGCGAAACCTCGTTAAATACTTAAATGTTTGAGGCCGTGAGACCGTGAGAGGGCGCCCGTTTAACCGAGAGCTCTGAGAGACGGTGGCAGAATAAGGTATACGCTCATTGCTCTCGTGATAATACCACACAAGCTCTCCCTCATAACACCATGTACGCTCTAACTAATTCACATAATGGCCGAATAGGGGGCTATCTCTTGCGTTGATACGACCTCGCTGCTGAATACGGAAAAACAGTTTATGCATGAGGTAAACCTCAAGTGTCTAGGCTATTTACGTGATGCCAAAGAAATCGTGACAAATTCTGTATCTTTTGTAGTCAAGGATATCGTCAGCACTGTAATTAAGTACCGCAAATGGCGCATATTTACCGACAACTCCGCGACTCAATAAAATTTCAATCAGAATTCAGAATCTCCGAACGAGCCTGCCGAATTACAATTTTACCGGAAAACGTCTTCGTCCGATGCGTGCAGTGCCTAACACCTCTACTGAAATGAGGCGCTCTCGCTGACATCTCTACACAATTTCAAGTCTACCGGATAACAAACTCTCCAGCATAGCCGCGATGATGAGTTATACCGGCAAATTACCCAGTATGTTTCGTTATTCAGGAGAACTGCCGGTTACTCATTATCACCCACGCCCGAGAGTTGTTATCCGGTAGACTTGTGATTGGGTAGAGATGTTAGCGAAGCTTTCATTCCATCAGATATGTTATTGGGTAGAGGTGTTATGGTCGCTGCGTTTTGCTACCGGAAAACGTCTCTATCAGATGTTTGCAGTGTCTAACATCTCTACTAGATAACACCTCTACTGAAATGAGGCTCTCGCTGACATCTCTACCCAATTTCAAGTCTACCGGATAACAACTCTCCAGCATAGCCGATACTGAGTTATCCGCAAATTACCCTGTGTTTCGTGATTCAGGAGAACTGCCGGTAACTTATTATCACCCACAACTGGAAGTTGTTATCCGATAGACTTGTGATTGGGTAGAAATGTTAGCGAAGCCTTCATTATATCAGATATATTATTGGGTGAAGATGTTAGCTGCTGCTCGCAGGTGATCCTAGGTTTTTTTTTTCTTGGTAGGCTTTTTATTGGATGGGCTTCGTTCAGGGAAGCTAAATTCTGGCAGAGATGTCATTGGGTAGTCAAGTTTTGGAGATTTGTAAAAGTGCTATTCTTATTTTGTCATTCCTTCAACTGTTTCTGACGTAAAATTGGATTTTATGAATCAGTTCCATCCGATTATGCTGGATGAGCAAAGGAAAAGAATCCGGGACACACGTGGATCATTGGAATCCAACTCGAAACGTGTGAGTCTCATTGAAAATTATCTTGATCAACGATTCAGGGCTCCTCGCGTTCACAATTTCGTTTACCGGAATTCGCAAATCTCATTGGATCACATCAAGTCGTAATTACGACGAATTAATGATATTCAGTTATCGCGTGCTTGCGTGAGATCCTAGGTTGATCGTAGAGTATACGCGTAAAAGCTTTAACGGATTATGACTTTGTTGCATCATGAAAACGCGCTGACGAGTAAAACCGGGTATACGAGACCGCTCATCCAAGAAGCTAACGCTAATCCTATCGACAGCGTTAAACTCGGCACTCCGCGTTATATCTTATTTACGATTTTCCCTTAGGTCCCTACAGTTTTACCCTCCTTCTCGTCGATAAACTTATGCGCGAAAGCTCGAGTTTGTTACGAGCTGCTTTTGATGCATCATGAGCGAGGATATAGATTCAACCAAAGGTGATAGTTTACGTACGTAAGGATAGCTCAATACCAGAAAGGCGTCAAAGCGTATGTTCATGTATTATACCATATAGCGCTACTCTCACTTTTTGCTTCAAGAGTCTCTCACTGTTTCCCTTATTTCTACTAATCACAGGCATCAGACACGCATTGAGTAAGAATGAAAAAGTAAACTAATACGGTATTCGTATTTCGTAGTGCATCTCGTGTCTTTTGTTCTTCATCGCAGCTATGCCATATAACAGATCTCAATGCATATTGAACATTTCCCGCAAATCATTGGCATTGTTTCTGCATTCGAAGCTTTTGTCGGGAAGGCTTTCTCGTCTTTTTACGAATCCTTGATTCGGTACACGGCGAGTTTATATATTGCGGAGATCGAGAAGGCTCAGAGTCACGTTGCAAATACTTTTTGTCATGTATCAACTTTTGTATCAATAATCAGGTCTACCCTACGAATCAATATACACGACAATGTGCATCAGCGAGAGAAGTAAACTATAAATTGCACTGCATGCTGGGAGTTCTCGGGGATACAAGCAGAATTGAAAATAGGTGGAAGCGAGTGTAAATTAGGAACAGAGACCATCGGTGTGTTTTTTTTTTTTTTTTTTTAGCAAAAAGGATATTTCGAGTGTCTTTCGGCAATGGTCGTCATGGACCATCGAAGCCATATATATACCTCTGAGCTAGAACTCCGGGGGGCTTTTACGTCCGAAACCCCTCGAAGCACTTGCCGGAGTGCTTCGAATTCTATCGACGATCGGTAATACACATAACCCAGCACAACAGAATCACAGTCTCGCGCTACAATAGCAGGTGCATTTGGTAAACGAGTCGACGATTTCATTCGATCGAGGGCCATTTAACACCGCAACATTCCTAACCGGAGTAGCTCTTGCTCCGACACACGAATGGAAGTTTAAATTGTTCAACACGGCGCTGTTATCCGGCAAAGCATTGCGGTATTTCGTAAATTCAACACGAAGAGAATGGAGGGAAAAAAAAAAACAATAGACAATATTTTTTAAAAGACATTCATTCATTGATCCCGATTGATGTTGAGCTTCATCTTTTTCGCTACATTTTGAGGCAAGAAACTTGCGGAGAGTTTTTGAGATTTGTCGAATTCAAGTATCTTTTTACGAGAGAATTACTTGACGCTCGGGAGAATTAATTTCCCAATGTCCGAGCTCAACGACAGCAAAAACATATGGCCTACTGAAAATTAGAACTTTTGGCACGTTGTGTTTTCGCGAAATTTCGACGCATTCTCGTTTCTATTCCGTCTATTTAATATCCCAAATTCCCTTTAATTCGATCGTGTCTTTTTTTCGCGAAGAACGAAGCAATTATTCCACAAGCCAGGATCACGTACTCGGCATTACTCTGCGCGTCATGCTCACAGGCATAGCCCGTCCATAAGTATACATTTCGCAGAACCCTTTGAAATTTCGTGTAAGAGCTTAGTCAGTAGTTTCAGAGTCCTTTAATCAACTACCGCACGATCATATGAGCCTCACTTCATGCTAATCTCTCTCTCTCTCTCTCTCTCTCTCTCTCTCTCCCTTTCTCAGCTGGACGTCGTTAACGGCCAGTTTCGGGGCAACGATGCGTATAATACGTAATCGTAGAACAGTTATAGATTGTGGAGCGTCTGTACCAGAGTCGGCAGGGATCATATCGTGAGTGCAGACGTGGCACACGTGCTGCGAGCACGGATCGTATATAGCTCGAGAGACAGATGTGGGCTTGGGTCATCATATCCTGTCCAATATGTTTCCCGTATGATGGACCAATTGTCCACGCTTTGTGATTACGAGGGAACGACAACAACTATCTAATCTACGTATCTCTCCGTCTCCATCACTTTCGCTCCATTCTTCGACTCACGGTGTATTTTTAAATAAAAGATACCATCCCTCGTAAATATATTCGTTCAAACTCGACAAGCTCAAAAAAAAAAAAAAAATTGTAGATCCAGGTTGATAAATGCGATTACTCGTCTTTCAACGACGAAAAACGAGAGCTTGCTTGGGTCCATTATAATGAGACTAATTAAGGGCACTCTGGACTTAATTAATCATGTCAGTCGTCGAGACTCTCTCACGGCCAATTACTTCCGGGACAAATATGATATCCCTGGTTTTCCATTCTTTCCTACACGCACGCTACAGCTTGTATGATATCACGAAATAAATTTACCTCTCTCAGCCGGCTATTCTCTCTCTCTCTCTCTCTCTCTCTCTCTCTCTCTCTCTCTCTCATATAGACCTCTCCTTGTGAATCGACTCAAGCGCAGTATCGATCAATGAAACGAATGGAACTCTCATTGTTCATTCAATTATAATACCGAGAGTTCAACGAAGTTAAAATTCGTTTATTAATGGCGCGTTAACGAAATTATATCGTAATTACTCAAGTGCCAAGATTTCGTTATCAGCCCGGTTTGATCAGAGCCCAATGGAAATCTCATTGGATCGCCGCGTGTGTGGCCTTCGAAAAATTCATCAATTCCCATATACACGCGGACTATATACTAATCATGAAAAACGCAAGGACGATTGAGTGCACATCGTCCATCTCCTCATTGACTTTCTCGGCAGACAAAAAAAAAGGGGGGGGGGGGATGCTAACGGTCAATAAGCGAAGAAAGTGAGGCGAAAGATATAAGGTTTGTACTCCCTGTGGGGTTATCCCTGATACATAGAGTGTGTTCGATTGTGTGGAACTTTTCGCGAAACGAAGAAACAAAAAGAAACAAAAATTACGGATGAGACTATACCGAACTTTTCCAATCTGCCGCGGGTTAACGCGCGCGTAAAGAAATAAACCGAGAATTTTATCCCTCGACTCGCGTCAGTATCAATCCTCAACACACATATACTGAGTCAGTCCAGGTATAAGTCTTTAATTTCTCGTGCTTCATCTTTGTCAGGATCCCGCGCTATTCATTTACCTCTATCTATACTCATTCGTACAATCATGGGAATCGAATAAAGCCAATATTCTTTCGATCAATTTTCTTTTTTTTTTTCGCATGAAATATGTTCTCTTCATTAGACGCGGAAGAACTATATATATATATATATATATATATATATACGATCTTCAATGTACCACTTGGCGTCATTATAGGGAAGAAGACGAATTTTGCTCTGTCTGCCATTGAGGATTTAGGCGTCCATTAATTTTGGTCAATATTTACGTTATTAATTTTTTCCGTTACATTATTTTTCATGTCCTCGCCAACATTGGATATCAATGAATAAAAAAAAGTTATGTAAAGTATACAGCACACGAAAGCTTTTTGACGAGTTGCCCGCGGGCTTATTTATTGAAAATAAAATGATTAAAACAATCTCGAAGACGTCGTGGAATCTTCGGTGTGTATTGCACGTTCGCCGAGAATCGTTGCTGCGGGATTTTGTGATTAAAAAATACGAGAAGGGAAAATCACTTCGTCGGTTATATAGAGTGTCGTATAACGTTAACGGCTTTGTGGTACTTGGATGAAGATTGAATTTAAGTGTTGGAACGAGATGAGAATGGTGAATGTAAAAGAGCGAGAGGTAAAATTTTCCGCAAGTTCTAACGGAGAGAGTTCATTACTCATCGGTAGGAAATTCCGGCTCTTCGTCTCTCCGTTCGCGAGAAGGATATTTCACGATGCATGGCATTATGCGAGAAAAAAAAAATTAATAAAAAAAAAAAAAATGATCAATGAAAAATTCGTTGATAAACTTTCATTGTAAACACAAAAATGTTTTCAACCCGTGCATAAGTTGCGCGTATTATTTCGAAAATTTATATCTTTATAAACGAAAATTAATTTTAACGAGCGCGTTATAATTTCTCATCATCCTGGCCAAAACTCGTTTCGCTTTTGACGCTGAACGACCCGAGTTCTATATCCCCGATCTATTTTGGCACAATGGCAACCACGTGGTATCGAAGATGGGTCAAGAAATCCTTTAACGTTAATAACTGCGGTTGACCACGGACAAAAGGGAGCTACGACGGTTCGAGAAAGCCCGAAAGCTCTTTCACCGATATAGTCAAGCACACTATGCACACTATCACACTATGCACACTATCCCTTGGTTACGTCACGTGAACTGAACGAAAAAAAAAAAAATACTAAACCAGAGAAAACCATCCAATATTGTTGAGAGAAATTAGTTTTTTTTTTTCCCCCGAAAAATTAGCTTCTCTCTCTTGGATTTAATTTCAAAAAATTATCAGGCAAAAATTGCTACGAGTAACGATTATTGCTGCTTTGGAATTTAACAAAAAAAAAGAAAATGAAATAGAACGATTCGAACAAAATGGCGGAAAATAATTTGAGCTCAGCCATTTGCAGTTTACTGATTTTTTTTTTTTTACTTTTTTTTTAACCACAGGGACGAGAGCGAGGACATATAATTTAATTGTCCTATTTCGGTTCGTCCATATTCTCGCGATAGCAAGGTCATCTAGGATAATTGAATGCTCGAATTGAATCGATAGGGGAGCATCTCGAATGTGTATTATTTTGTGACTCTGGGTCTTTGCGCACTTGCATCAAGAAGAGAGAGAGAGAGAGAGAAAGAGAATAACGAAGAAAAAGCCATTTTTTGTGCTCTTTCAGGAAGTTTAAGGGTTAAATAAAATCATACGAAAGTTGTAACATATTTTTCGTAACAAGTGCACGGAAAGTGGGTCTTTTTTGTCGTCATTTTGGTGCGGAAAATAAGTCTTTTTGAGCCAGGATTCAATTTGTTAATTTTTTTTTGTCCTAGGACAAAAATGCTGGTCAAAAATGAAAATAATTATCCACGAACAAAAAAAAATCAACGAATTGAATCCTGACATAAAAATAATTATTTTCTGCTCCGAAATGGGACAAAAAAGAATCACTTTCCGTGCACTTGTTAAAAAAAGTATAAGTATATTATGCAGCGCGGACAAGATCGACAGTAGATTTTGACTCGGGTGAAGTTGGCTGCACTCGACTTCATCCTGTTCAAAAATCTCTGTCGTTCCCGTCCTTGCAGCATAAATGTACCATTATCGTCATTTTTCATAATCCTAAAAAATTTTTATAATTTACAATTACCATAATGACCTTCCCCGCCCGCCTGTATGGACGTAATTTTTTTTCCCTCTCGTCGCGAATCAACTGCCTACTTTTCGGAGAAAATTTCTATGAAAAAAAAAATTTCGAAAAATAGGCTTTCTTTTTTTTTTCTCTTTTTAATCGGGAGGTGCATTCGCACGGATACCGCGATCGCGTATATGGCCCACTGAATTTCCTCTTTTTTTTTTTTTGTAATATCCTCAAGCGTGGATAGACGCGCGACAATACTTTTTGTTTTTTATTTTTTTTTTTTTTATTCAACTTTCCTCGCGATATCGTGACCGCTAGTTCGGTCCCGTTCACTCGCGAGCACGGACTTTTCTCCAACATTTCGAATTCGGTTACCATAATTCCGTATGGATGAACGTTTCAAACGAAATTGGATTGCGGCTATTTCTGCTTGCGCGCTCTATCTCTCTCTCTCTCTCTCTCTCTCTCTCTCTCTCTCTCTCTCTCTCTCTCTCTCTCTCTCTCTCTCTTTCTCTATATCCCCGTTCCTCGCTCGTATTTTTTATTCGTTCCTATATATTGCTAAGCTCCGACGTGGGCATTGCCTCACACGGATTCGTTTTGCTTCGCTCTGCCGACCATCGCGTACCTATTCGCTGCCTTTTCACTCTTTTTCTCGAACTCTGACCATTTCTTTTTTTTTCTTTTTTCTTTTTTTTTTCGTTTTTCGTACAGGCCGACTATCATATTATACGGGATACGCGTGTATATGTGTGTGTGTGTGTGTGTGTGATGCACGAAAAAAAAAAAAAAGAAACGACAGCTTGCATGAATTCACGCCAGCACTTGAGGGATATATCGAAAGAATTCGCGTGGCGCGGTTATCAAAGGACGATTGATTCGTATTAACTTTATCATCGATTTGGTCTCTAATTTGTTTTTTGTTTGTTTGTTTGTTTGTTTTTTTTTTTTTTTTTCATTTACGCATACAGGAAGCTTTGTAGCGGTGATAAATTTTTCTGTTTGTTTTTGTTCTCAAGTCTTTTGTGGATCCGGAACATCGAAGAATCACATTTAGAACAAATAATATATATATATATATAGTCGATTGTACTCTTCGTTTAATGATTCGATGTGAATAACATATGGAATAGCATGTCGAAGGAAATGGATCAAACGTTGAATTTTGTTTTGGGGAATATTTGATTTAATTATTCATACTATAAAGAATTTTTTATTTTTTTAATAATTTGGTTTTTGTATTCATCGATAATATCGAGAAAAAATAGCGAACGAAATTTGTATAAAATAAATGGAAATGTTGAAACTTTGACGACCTAATTATTTCACGTTTTCGTTGGCTTTTCGCGTCTTGATTTTTCATTCAATTTTCGTCACTCGTTTCTTTTCCAACCCCGATGACACATTCTTTTTGCCCCTCCCCCCCCCCCCCCCTACTCCATCCTATATATCGGTAAAAGCATTCCCGTGATGATGAAAGTACGAGGGCTAACGAGCCATGACCGAAATCCCGAGGGAAAAGCTCGCACGGACGACCCACTTGCATCATAATTTGTACACGCCTCGGTCAGACGCGCGGCACTGTCTCCTAAATATACATAAAGTCACGACGCGAACGTGCACACCTGGCGAGGGTCGTCGTGATGCACGCGGTTTAATTTATTCCCATTGTACCGCCCGGTTCACCATCGCGGTATGCCCAAACGAGCTTTCTCCGGTGATAATTAACCGCGTGCAGGAATGAAGACCACCCCCACCGCGCAAAGAAGATATAAGTAAAAATGAAAGATAAGCTCGAGGGATAATAGGGACACGAAGTTGGTTATCCAATTTTACGAAAAAAAGAAAGAAAAAAACGACTTTGCGTCTTCTCGCTCGTGATGAGCCAAGAGAAAATGATCTTTTTTACTTTTCAATTGTAAGCAAAAGCGGAGAGACATGAGGGCTGAACGAATGGACCATATTGTTTAGGAAGCAATATCACCGAGTCGCACAATCTCGAGGAACTAAAAATGGTCGTCAATATTTTGCAATGATATTTCTATGCTGTTTACGAGGGTGGGAAAAAAAAATGAGGATGCACGGAGAGCTGGGTTGAGCGAAAGAACAGAGAAAACATCTGCCGTTGATGCGTGACTTGAAACATATCACCGGATTACCGCGTGGCCAAAACTCCCTTGGGGAGATTTTGTATGCAAATTGCATGTCTTAGACGAGCAGCATATTTCGCAACCCTTTTACCCGTCTGGACACACCCCAGACCACGTAGCCACCGCGGTTGGGCATTCAAATATTTCTGACGACACTGCTGGAGATTCTCAGTTGGCCCCTTTAAACGTACACCGGACATACTCGCTCCCCAAACAGACACAAACACACCTATACATGATGTATAAATGTATTTGGGGTATATCAGGACAGGTATGTGTTACAATTTCTGAGGTCTTGCGTATGCAGGATCTCAACGCCATAGCCCATACCAGCGAGAAATGTATCACCAGGGATATGGTTATAACGCAGACATTAAGGTCTCGTTATACGTTACCTGTACTTTTGCCTACCCTACGCGATACATTATTCCCTCTTTCGTTGCCTCAGCCGTTTCTCTAGGTCCCAATTTACCTCGTACCGTGAATTCATATAGGATTACCGCGACCATCGACTCGCCAGCAATGTTTCATTCATTTATACAATACTACCGCATGTTTTCCTCGCTTTTAGGGCCGGTAGACGAGCAGTAAGGTAGTACCTTCAAGTCTTAGGACCTTTAAGTCCTAGCACTTAAGCTTGTACTTCTTTACTCCTCGTCTGCAAGCCCTAAAAGATCGGAAAACATGCATGGTATAGTGTTGTATAAAGTATCGCGTGTACCACGGAGGTAGGTCTTTTGAGGCCTCGCACGATGTACCAATTATTCTACCGGATGTTATACTCCTTGAAACAAAATCTTTTCTCACGCTCTTTTCACAGTCTCGACATGTCCAATGAGGAAGGTTCGATTTGGGGGGACTCCATTGGGAGAACAAGAAAAATGTTTTTTTTCTACGATAGCAAGAGCTTTCAAAGACTGCAGAAGGTTCGATCGAGATTTCGGGAGATTTCACGATCACGTGAGAATCCTGGTTGTCCAACAACCGGATGAAACCGAGTAAACTGACAACGATAACCGCTGTCGTAAGGCGAGTCATGAATATTGAAATTCTCATTATTCCAGCTAGCGTATCAGAGTGTCATAGAAAGAGAGATAGAGATAGAGAGAGAGAGAGAGAGAGAAGCGAGAGAACCTGGCGCGTGCATTGTCAGATTATAATTTCAACTTTCTCAACCAGGCGAGGCTCTATTATGAATGTATTCACGCGCATTAGACATTCAGAAACGGTTAGCCACGGTATCTCCGACGCGAGTCGCTTTGAACTCGTGCATTTCGCTCAGCCTTATTCCCTAACCTCAACCCTCAGCGCGCACGCTAACAACGAAAATTTACGTTATATATCTTGGGGCTGAATGGCAAAAGAGTTTGGGGGTGGAATGGAAAAAGCGGTAAAACTGTTGGTGGACTCATTAAAAGTTATTGCGAGATTGTTCACATGTAACTCATTAGAGCAAGCAAGAGCTTCTTTTCTCAACTCTTTGAAAAACTTCTTTTGTTTTTTTTTTTCTCAATAGCTTCTTCATGGAGGAAACAGTTTTTTTTTCTTGCTTCAATTATACGAATAACAGCAGTGACGAATTGTCAAATTCATTGTAATAAAATTCAATTTACGATAGTAGTTTCTCGATTAATATAGATTTGGGACACTTTCGCATATGTTTGCAGCCGACATCGCGATTGCCCTTGCATCGAAACATCAATTGATCTCCCTTCCAATTCATCATCCCCCCTAGCTTTTATGAGAATACAGCAATTAATTAAGCGCAGAATGCGGTTTGTCGTCGGTCTGTGTTCGCTAACTTCTTGGGCAAAGTGTCACGGGGAAACAATATTGTAATCGCAAAACCGCAACAACTGTATTATCGTGAACGACGAAGTAATCCCAATGCAGTATCCTCTGTGAATTCGGTTCACTTGCTCTCTCTCTCTCTCTCTCTCTCTCTCTCTCTCTCTGCTTTGACTCCCGTTTCTCCCGCATTGCCAACTTGTGGCTTTTCGTAATATCATATATATGCATGCATTTGACAATTATGGAGCATTCAAAAGTTTCAGTGGCTTGTGACCATATATATACTCTTGATGCTTCGTCACCCAACGCACATTTGGACCTAGATACAATGTACTCTGGACTCGTGATTTTGATTACACGTACACTAATCTGCCCGAAACTGTCATGGCATCTTTGTCAGAATTTAGGCTTATCTCCGAACGAGCCTACTGAATTACAACTCTATCGAAAAAATTTAAAACCTCTACCAGATATGAGCAGCTTGTCTGCCCAATAATATTTTTGTTACAATGAGACTATTATTGCCTAGAGCACTGCAAATCCAAGTGTGTAGTTTTTACACACTTATGTGTGTAATTTCTTGTAGTCACTTTTTACTCACTTTCACGTGTGTAATTCTACAAAATAACACACTTAAAGTGTGTAAAAAGTGACTACAAGAAATTACACACATAAGTGTGTAAAAACTACACACTTGGATTTGCAGTGAGATGATATTAGGTAGAAATTGTACCGGGCAGAGGTAGTATCCGGCAGAGATTTTACTGGGTAAAGGTGGTATCTGATAGAAATGATATAGGGTAGAGATGGTATCGGGTAGTGGTGTTATTGAGTAGAGATGTTACTGGGTAGAAGAGCTATCTGATAGAGATGGTACTGGGTAGAAGCGGTATCTGGTAGAGATGGAACTGGGTAGAGGCGTTATCTGGTAGAGATATTACTGGGTAGAGGTGGTATCTGGTAGAGATGTTACTAGGTAGAGGTCGTATCTGGTAGATATGTTACTGGGTAGAGATGGTACCCGGTAGAAATAATATTGGGCAGAGATGGTATTGGTTAGTGGTGTTATTGGGTAGAGATGTTACTGGGTAGAGGTGGTATCTGGTAGAAACGATATTGGGTAGAGATGGTATCGGATAGTGGTGTTATTGCGTAGAGATAATACCGGAGCAGTCTGGCAGACTTTTAATTCGGTGGGCTCATTAGGAATGCGTAAATTCTGGTAGAGTTGCTACTGAATATAGCTAAGTTTCGGGTAGACCTATAATTGTGCAATTTTCATTAGGTGTCCTCTGGACTCAAGGATCAGTATTTTTTGCACAAAAGACCGGGCCAACTAGGATCAATTTTTCCTTCCGATTTTCATCATCCAATCAACAAAATTGTCCAACAAAACCCGAATGTTCATTTGCCAGGTTGATTCATTTAATTCGCGTACGAATTTCGACTTCCTATATCCTCATCAGAGCTATTCGGGGGGTAAGCAAATTTGTTCAAGCTCAGTAATATCTGGGCAGTGGTCCTTAGTGAGGAGCGAGTCGAGTCAAAAGCTACGGATAAGGGGAGAACGCGGAGTAATAGCGGTGAATCAAGGGAAAAAAAGAAGAAGCCAGTGAATGAATCAATGAGTTCGAAAGAACGCATTCAACCAATAAATGATAACGTACAAGACAATTCGTTCAATTCCAAATAAACTCGATTCAATTTCCATAAATCTTGTTTTTTTTTTTTCACTATACGTGCTCTCACCCGCTATCGTGAAATCACAATTGTCCCGAAGTGTCCTCCGAGAAATTGCGTGAAAAAATAAAAATAAATAAAGCTTGACCAAACAAAGAGAACCGTACGATATATCGTTACAAAAGAGGAATTTGATAAAGTGCCTCGATCGTCGCGAATTCTTACATTTATCGACCCCTCTCGTGAACGATTCTCTATAAATGCATGTTTTTTTTTTTTAATTTTTTTCTTTTCTTTTTTCTTCGTCAATAACATATTTCATTCGATTGGTGCAGCCATCTGAAAAATTGGAATACAACGAAACGCGATGGCCTCGTGTGGGCCAATAATTTTTATCCAATGTCAAGCCCTCTATCGTATATTCGTTACGGACAGCTTTCTCAGCGGTAAAATAAGAGTGTGTTACAGGAATGAGGGAATGAGGGGGAGAGTGAAATATCGTTGGAAGAAGCATATAGACGAGTCGGCCCTGCGGAGAGGAACAAGGAGGGAAACAAAAAAAAAATTTCTCTCATCTGTCTGTCTTTCTGTATGTGTATACGAGCGAGAGCCCCGTTATGGAAGACCAAAGCGAGATTTTCAGTGTCCACGCGGACTCATCCAGTGGATCCGGCGGTTTGGTGAATTATTGCTCGAAGCATCATACACGGGCAGTAAAAAATCGACGGTCCTAGCGATATGGATTCCCTCGTCGAATCGATGAAAATAAAATGAATACGACATTCTAACTGTTAACTATACATGCATAGAAATTCTGACTCTCTCATGTTCGAATGAATTCAGAATTTCCTTAATTAACGAACGAACGGACGAATGAGCGCGCGTGTATGAACATCGCTGAACTTTGTTTCGCTGATTCAAGTGCGAGCTCCACTTCGCGTCACATTACTGCTTTCGTCACCGATATATTTCACGTTTTCAAGTTAGGGTTTTCATGCATTCTCCCGTACTTTGGGTCCATAATAAAAAAAAAAAAAAAATTATCATCAATGGAGTCGAATGAATATCGAAACGCGATACATGAGATTGTACTCCTTTTGTTTTTTTTTTTTTCTTTCATGCATAGCCGCGGATAAACCGGTTTATTTTCGTGGCAACGTTTTTCAATCGGAGCACGAATCCGATGTTGATGACACTTCTATGAAACCACGAGACAATGATGCATTGAAATATGGTGGCGTTGAGAATTCTCTTTCATCAAAAAATTCAATTAACGATATATGCCATCCGCGTTTGAATGCGAAATCATCGAGATTTCCTGCTCGGGTTCGATTGGCTCGTTCTTTGTCAATGAAATTCTGCGCAAATTAGCCACCCGCTTGTATATTCTATTTCGGAAGACATTATTATCCCGGGGGGGGGGGGGAAAAAACGCGAAGCTCAGGCCATTGACGAGAAATTAAAATCACCAAATAGTATCGTCGTATGAATTTTTCGTTCAAACAAAAGGCTCATATATTGGCTAGAGTTATGGAAAAGATGAACTTGGCGATGGGCCATTAGTGTTGCCCAGCGGTCGTATATACGATAAACGATTAATCGGTGATCAAACATTGAAGGCTGATCTTTGCTTTTTGCGTCCGCGAAACTATGAGGCTCATTTCAATGATTTTTGCCTCGGTTGATCGAAGCAAAAACGTATCTCACTGGCAAACGCTGGCCAAACAAAACATTCGAGTGTAGCTATATGTACGAGCTATAGCGGACTGCTTAAGGATGTTCAATTGTTGTATCGATATAGTGCCAGCGACTTGAAATTTTTACAGCCTACCAGAGTGTTTATTCACAAAACGTGTGTGCTCAGATTCAATGAAATTAGGAGCCTCGTTTTCGAGATATTAAATGTTTAAAAAAACATTATTTAACATGAATTCTTAAGGGCACACATGAAAAACCGGTTCCAATCGTTCTGTAATTCACGAACTTGAAATTCCAGCACCTTGATACTATTTTATGACCCAGTTCTATAAATAATAAAATCGTGTGCCAAAGCTCACCTTAATCTGGAGAATTTTCGTTGAATAATTAAATGTAACATATTTTAAAATGCTGAAAAAAAAGCATTTTATTCTTTTTCAGAATTAAATCCTGAAGTTTTTTCACCGTCTTTTCATAGTAAATGCCATAAATAATAACTCATGTAAAATGTGCATTATAATCCCTCTCTACATTTTGGCAAGGGAAAAATAGAAACAATGAAAATTTGGCACTTTTTGAGCTGCAACTCGAAACCCTGCTCAAACTATACGCAATACTCAGAGTAAAATTGCTGATCAATAATTTTCTGGATAATTAAATTATCTACAAAAAAGTCCCAGAAGATAATTATATAAAGTTAATAATTTAGGCGTGGTAGGCGTCCAAAGTTGTAAAAATAAAAAAAATAAAACTATCTCAAGTAAGAGGCTTTATTTGAGTTTAGTTATAAATAAAGTTTTTCACCGGGTAATCGCTTTCCCGTTGTGTCCAGTTAACGTTTGGATTTTTATGAATTTTTAATTCAACTCTAACGCGGTGATATGTAATTTAACAACTAAACTATTCTGCGATTTCCCAAAAATCACACTTCCTCGTTACGCCACTTCGGACACCTCCCACTCATCCGCTATTGACTTTTCGTATATGCTATCATAGACTTTTTTAATAGAAAATTTAATTTTCTACAAAATTGTTCTCGTGCAATTTTCTCTATCTTGAACAGTTCGGACAGCGTTTGCATGGAGTTGAAGCTCGGAAAACGTGAATTTTGAATTTTACTTTGGAAACATAAACGTCAATATTTCAAAAACTTACAAATTATTGTTATAATTTGTATATCTTGTTATCAATGCCAATAACTATCGAAATCGTTCCCTCATTTGCCAGCTCAGTTTCATTGATTTCCCAGATTTTTGTGAATTTTAAGTTGCCTGAAATTGGAATGCCTCGTGTTGGCTGATACAGGAGGTCACTATAAACCTCGAACAAACGTCATTCCCATTTTCAACGGCTTCGCAATGTTATTTTTGTGCCGAAAGAAACGGAGAGAGAGAGAGAGAGAGAGCAGAGTCAAACCACGACTCCACGTCTCCAGCCGGAATCCAATTACTCAAAATTGTCGTCCACCCCACGTACTCCATACAATATAGTAGACCCTAGGATGTATGTGCAGTAGATATCTGCGCTACTCTGACCCATTGTAGGCAACATGTACATTTTTTTTTTTAATTCCTTGTCCACGAAACCTCCATTCTTTTTCTCGCTATATACATCGCCTCTCCCTCGCTCCTTCCGTTTCTCCTTCCCTCTCATTCAATACGTTATTGCAAACGGGGGTTGGTTTTTCTTCTTTTCTTTTTTTAATTATTTTTCGTTGCGCAAATTTTTGACCCTCGACAAAGTTTCCTCCCAAGCGCGACACAACAAAGGATTTACGAGGCATCACCAACGAACGGTTTCGTCTGTTCCAACGTCTCGGTTACGCTTATATATTTTACGCGTACCGAAACGCTACCCTTCTCTCTCTCTCTCTCTCTCTATCTCTCTTTTTATCCCCATCATCCAAACCCTCGCTTGCCTCCGGTTGAAGGATGTTCCATCTCTACTTTCTTCCTCTACCCTTCCTCTCTCCTCCCTGTCCCTTCTCTCCATATACAGCCATCAGATTTCCTCTTGCTCTGCTCATCACCCCGCTCTCCTCCTGCCATTTCCTCCCACGCGCACTTTGCATTTTTCTCCACCCCGCAAGCAACCGACCCAAAGAGCCCCATCCCTTTTCAACCTTCCCCGTGCCCTCTCTCGCGGTCGTTCCCTTTTTGTTTGTTTGCTATTCGACGCTGCTGCGTTAGGTAGGCGCCACGCTTTGTTGAAAGTACGCTCGTCTGATGGGCGCGGTGGAAAGTGGGGAAGAAGAAGAGGGAAAGAGAGAGAGAGAGAGAGAGAGAGAGAGAGAGAGAGTGAGAGAGGAACGAAGAGATTGACGATGGAAATGGGGCAACGGTGAAAACACCTTCTCCCTCTTTCCATAAAACCGGAGAGAGAAACAGAGAGAGAGAGAGAGAGAGAGAGAGAGAGAGAGAGAGAGAGAGAGAGAGAGAGAGAGAGAGAGAGAGAGAGAGAGAGAGAGAGAGAGAGAAAGAAGGAAAGAAAGTCTATACGCGAATGCTGTGGGTGCTGCTGTGCTGATGGAGGTATGCTAGCCCTGACGCCAGGCCGGCTCCTGGTTGGGTGCCGAGTATGAAGGAGCACTTTTTGACCCGGTTTACAAAAATCTCTCTTTCGCAACGATCGATAAACAGACCGCGTTCCGATTTCGTTGGCAAAAATTATACGACCATTGTAAGGTTTTATTTATTATGAAAATACGAGTATTCAAAATCAACGGAGGGCCTCTAAAATCTGGCACGGTATATGTAGATATAACATCATTTTGTCGTATGGATGTATAGGATTCGGTACGGAAAGTCATTATTTCGCCGGTAGGATTACCGGAGCTTCAATTATTCCCTATAGTCTTTCGATAGCTGATTCTTCGTGTTCCTTAAACTCTTCATCCCCTTCCCCTGCCTTATATTTATGTCATGGGTCAATGATGCCGAAAATTCCAAGAAAACAAAAGTAAAGAGGGTTTTTTTTTCTTACTTACCATCTGGATTATGCCAGCAGAACTTTCTTCCTCGATACCTGTACGGGATCTTCATCAATGAACTTTGGGGAGCGGGGACGGGGGCAGATATCGTTTGATCGATTCGACTTAGTCATCAAGCCCGTTGCCACTGGTGGCAAAGGGTTCCGTTGTCTCCTCGTTTACCAAGTTTCTCATACCCAATAGCGACTGCCGAGATTGTTCATGTCGCTCCATCACGAGTCTGACATTCACCATGCTCTTCCACCATCTATACCACGGTGACACCTGGTCCTAAAATATATTTCACGAAATCCTCAAGACTCCCGCATATCGCAGATTTCATTTGCATATATGCGATTAATTAATTCGCCTGACGGAGAAACGCGTTTCAACGGATTACGCGAATGTGAATTACAGCCAGGACATTACAAAAAGTAATATCGAGGCAACGTGTGTTTGCGTGTGTGTGTGTTTTTGTTAATTAACATAAAAATGACGATATGATTGCGCCAATATGAAATGATACATCTCCGTTTCTATGCAAAGAGCTTGAAAGACGCGAGGGAGGGCCAAGAGATTTCTTTCGTCTTGCCAGAGTACGTATGGCCTGTTTCCTTCGATCCTGGTTGCCCGGAGCCCTGTTAGCATTATGGCCCTTATACCCTGAGAATCTTTGAGAAAAGCCCGGGATCGAGAAAGAAGAAAAGTAACGAGGCCGAGAAAACCCTCTCACGTGCATGAACCCGTAGCGGGGCGGAGCTCGTTATCCGTTATCCACGCGCGAATGAATCCGAAAAGGAAACGCGAGAGGCAAAGATAATTGAAACATCTTGCGAGTACTACCGTCTCAGCCAGGGATAGAGGGTTCATATCGTCAAAAACGTGGAAGAAAAAAAAAAATTGGCCCGTCCTCTTTCGGGCATGAGATATTACCGCGTATACCTCTCTGAATCGCTGTGTCTGCAACTTCATGTTGGTTTTTTTTTTTTTCCTTAAATTATTTCTCATCGGCCACAGAGGAATGGAATTTGACGATCTTTGGCAAAGTATCTACGATTCTTAGAAACTTGTTGGGTAATTGGAGTCAAGAATTTCGTTCAAGCTATGATAATAAGAGGGATTATGATGTGATAAGTATTAGGTAGTTGGATGAAGAGGTAGGCATGGTTGAACGACAAATTTTCTATTGTGGACAGGAATTCCTCGTCCTCATCATCGTGATTTATGCTATTCTGTTCCCTCCTGTCTTCTATTTTTCTTTCGACTCTTTTACAACCTCCTTACAGCATCTCATCCACCTTCTGAGAAACCTTCTGTTCATTTGCGAGTATCTCGTCTTGAGAGAAAGAGAGAGAGAGAGAGAGAGAAAGAGGCCAAGTTCTCGTCTCTACACTCCATAATCCCTTCCATCAACGGTCTGTTGATGCCGTTCCATCTTATCTTCCTCTCTCTCTCTCTCTCTCTCTCTCTCTCTCTCTCTCTCTCTCTCTCTCTCTCTCTCTCTATCTCTCTTTTCTCGGTTCGTTTCGTGCTTTTCATTCCGTGATCACTCCTTTCCAAGTGGTAACCGCAGCAACCCCAGCAAAAGAAACTATCGACTTTTCCTCAGAGCATTATCCCCCACCGACCCAACTACACTTCACCCTCATTCCTCCATCTACCCTCTTCGCTCCTTCGTG
Organism: Rhorus exstirpatorius; assembly: GCA_963564615.1. Classification (NCBI taxonomy): domain Eukaryota; kingdom Metazoa; phylum Arthropoda; class Insecta; order Hymenoptera; family Ichneumonidae; genus Rhorus; species Rhorus exstirpatorius. The sequence continues at coordinate 10,980,039 of OY751318.1, forward strand.
CTTTTCCCAAAAAAGCGTCAGCGATGTTCCAGATCGCGTACAAGTCTTCGTTACATGTATAACATCCCCGCGGGATCCCAACTCCCCGGCAGAATGTAAAACTACAATCTTACCAGAGAATATTTGCTCCGTTCTCGACTCTGTGCTCCGTGCAAGTCATGTATAGGTCAAGATTATCAGCAAATGAAGAGAGGCTTTTTCATGGGGAAACACGTGTGCTATGGCTAAAATCTTTAGGCTGGATTTAACGTTGATTCGTCGCTGCTGATTTTTTATTCTAAGCTATCAATTGTTTCATTGTTCAATCGGGACAATGTCTAAGACTGCTCTGCTTGATATGACAGCTCACGGAAATCAAAAACTTGAAAAGTTCTATTGTATACGTGATAAAATATTCCAGAGACTCGTTATATATATAGCGCATCGGGAGGGTTTCATCGTCTTGCTACTCAACCGTGCCACTTCAGGTGTATACCCTGTAACTTTGCGCTGGGTTACGAAGGCTTTCTGAAATTTGCCACAAGCATCAACCGAGTGTCACGGGAATATGTTGGCTTCCTGCTGCCGTTGAGGGCTATACAGTACGGTCTTACGAGAGAAACAACGGCTGCGCACCAGCTTCATGTCCAAACAAACAAACAACTCGAAATAGCCTTACCAAGCCCTCTTTAGACAGCGTATAGCTGTCATTCTCGCCCGGATTTATCATCATTCCACGACAATGAAAAATCGATTGGTCGAATAAATTTGAAAGACTCTCGTGATCTCAAAAAATGCTACAGTCTCGGTTTTCTTGTCTCCGCGGTCATTTGTTCAAGGCAGTGAGCTTCGATCGTACAAAGTTCATTTCGTTCGTTCGTTGATACGAAAGAAAATTACTTCTGATTTTTGGATCGTTGATGCAACATGTAACGTCCGAAATATTGAAATACATTGTTGGTCCACGTTGTAAAAAATGTAGAACGAGACCATAGCGGGGATGATATGGGGGTACGAAATTTCACAAGTCCACGCTTTTGTCCTGTCTCTCATTAACCTATACCTTCGTGAACATTGTACCTTTGCTAAACAGCTGCGTGCACCTGCGACATGCATGCTTATACTTTATCGTTGGTTGTCTCGTCGTGCGATTTACAACGCACGCGAATATAATGGCATGGCTCTCTCGTGGCATCGCGGGGATGTATGCTACTCTTAAATGTGAAAACAGGGTTGTTAACGAGTACGAGACGAGGGCACTTCTCAGGAATACTGTACAAGCGGACCTGTATATATGCATCATATTCACGGTATATTGTACCCTCGTAAGGACTGGCAGAGGGAGTAGCTGATAGGAGCTCGGTGCTTTTGCTTCCGGTAGAATTTTTCGAGTGGTGTACCTGACTCGTTCCAGATACGATAGACAAACCGTAAACAATACCGAGAGAGAGAGAGAGAGAGAGAGAGAGAAAGAGACAGGGCCTCGGAGAAATTCTCGGGCCATCCGAGCGAAGTATTGTTGTTTTTTTTTTTATGTTCACCATACACTCTGACATTTTCAAAAAGTTTTTTTGATGCTTACCAAATGGTTATTTATACATGACTCTCGTCATTTTTCCTTTCTCACAGAGCAAGCTTTGTTTTCGTAAGGGAAGAAAAAAAAACTGGGTTATCAATGCCCCCGCGTGGATTTGTATGGTTTTGTCAGTTTGTTAAAATTCAACCTTCCATTATAACTCGAGAGGTACAGAGGGGGCTCTAAAATTCTGCGCACGAGTGGATCAGCCGCAGTCCTTTGTTTGGTGGGATTTTCGCGAGAGTCGACGCAACGAAAGAAAATTGTGTGTCTTGTGTGTTACAGATAATTCAGGTGTAACATAAGTTTGTAGGAATTTAAAAGTATATTTTCTCGATGAAAATAATATTGGTTTCAAAAATGTTAAATTTTCAAATTTCTTTCGGCTTATTTTGGGGAAAAAGCGATAATATGTTTCATATTTTATAGTTGATTTGACGTGTTTACCTTTGCCAGTAGATAAACCGTGGTAGCGTAACCGAGAACGACGATAGTTAGAAAAAATGATATCGATCCTCTCGTCCACAATCTCGAGACACCGATCTTTCTGCCTTCGATCACGAAATAACGCATGCCTAAAAATATTTAATCGTGAAGGAAGCTATTCTCATTCCTCTTCTTTCTCATGTACCTTGTTTTTTTTTTTTTTTTCTCGATAAATCCATCGATATATACCGATGAACAAATAAAAAGAGAGGGGGAAAAAAATGTAGGTCTGGGGAGCTTATACACTCACCGAGTATACAAACTGTCACCAGACCCATCGTGACGACTGTCAGCAATGTCAGGATGAGAAGATCGGACTGGACGTGTCTTCGATTATGCGGATGGCTAATCCATATCCGCAAGGACTCGGACCTGCGGATATTGGGACGATACATATTTTAGGGTGTTTAAAAAAAAAAATTGATTTTTCATGCTCCCACCCCTCAAAAATTGAATTTTGATAGAAAAAAAAAACATCCTCGCGAAGAGGGAGCTCTGTAGCTTGAGTGGAAGTCGCCGCTCATCGGACGTTTATAATTATAACAGCAGCCAATCAACGTCTATGACGAACTTTTTGGAAAGAAAAATTCGAGACCATGAGAATTGTACTCTGAATTAAGAAAAAAGAATTTCATTGAATAAATTTTTTTTTCTATTCCTAATTTATAATTTTTTATAAAAAATTCTAAACAATTTTGAGTTGAACATTTTTTTTTCTGACAACCGCATCGTGTTGTAAATAAAAATTTAGATCGATTTGAAATTCATAACAATAATTTTGCGATTAAAAATTGTTTATAAATTGTCATAAGCAATTCGTATGTGGTGAAATTTTTTCAGGGAAGATCGTATATAAACAAATTTATTCATCTTCAACAATTTTTCCGCTATAACTTTTATGCAAAAAAAAACGCAAAATGTCATTTATATATTTATTTTCGGTAAAGATTGATGCCAACGACGCTTTTTTACACGTGGCACATCCCAATAAGAACAAACGTATATAAATTCAAGAAGAATGTCCGCCTAGAAAACGTTTATTATACGTATATACGTATAATGAACGTTTTCTAGGCGCACATTCTTCCTAAATTTATACGTTTGTTCTTATTGGGATACGTCTTTCGATGGAAATCAGCGACTAAAAGTATATATTGCGCCTGATCTCTATCCTTAATTAATAATTAATTAAATTCCGCAACCAAAGCTACCTTTCGTTTAGCAATATCGTTTACAACTTTTAAATCATTGAAGGTTCTTTTCATTTGAAATACAATCCCCATGGTCCCAAAATTTGTCCTTCCAAAAAGTTCGTTATCGACGTTAATTCGCTGTTATAATTAGAAACAGCTACCTCTTCGCAAGGGTGTTTTTTTTTTTTTCTCAAAACTCAAGTTTTGAGGGGCGGGAGCATGAAAAATCCATTTTTTTAACACCCTAATATAAAAGCTGATTTGGATAAACAAGAATTTTTGTATTTTTCGATATATCAAATTTTTGAGATGCCATCCTGAAATTTACATGTCTTGAGTGAACTATATACAGTCCGACCTCCAAATAAGAAACCAAAAGCCCCCAAGGGGAAGAGTATTTCCTAGAATTCGGATACCACCACCAGGCGCGCGCTCCGCACTCACTACCTCTGTCTGTCTCTCTCACTCTTTTCCCCATGCGATCCTCTCGATAAGAAACTCTCGAAAGAGTTCCAATTTGTTTACATCGCCCATGCAAAAACGCACACGCACACACACACTCACGCGAGCACGCACACATTAATTTACACTACAATGTTAACTCTATTTTTCACGAATAATCTCTCCCAGGCTGGTTTCTTCACAAGAGGTTCGCGCACAAAATTCTTTAGCTCGGAGCTCGAGTCGTAGTGGGGGAAGTGCTTGAGCGCGAAACTGGGGAAGGTTTCTTATTGCCGGGTTTCTTATTTGGAGGTCGGAATGTATAGCCACGGTATGAACCATATAATCCTTAATCGACTGCAGGGTTAATAGCTGTTACAAGTACAAGCTATCCTACAGGCCATTTGGAGAGAACACGAAAGCTCCCCCATCGATCGGATTTCGTCTCGATTGACTCTCTCGGAATTCAAGCCAAATTCCTGCATGTTCTAACCCACCTTATCCGCGTTCCCGACATTGACGTTCGTCGATAAATGTATATATACCGATGTGTCGCTGTGGGAACATGCCGAATTTCCATCGGTAATGCTCACAATAGAGGGCTTTTAGCACGAGGGAGAAGGAAAACACGAGAAAAATTCGGAATATTTGAAATTTGATAATGACGATAATGTGAAATTGTTGATAACGATGAATTTTCGTCAAATTATAAAATATCCTTGAGACAAATTTCAAATCAATGGTTAATAATGAATCTCGATAGTTATTGTTATTCGGGAACAATTTTCTGGACTAATTTTCGAATTTTTTTTTTTTTATATTCGTCGATTACCATCATTATTTTTTTTTTTGTTTTTCACATTTAAATGATTCTTACGAGATAGGGAGATAGACTGGAGCTTTTTCAATTGACCCTGGAGCTATGAAAGCTCGATCGAAGATTGATATTAACGTTTAACTATTAAACGACCTCTTACCAGCGATAACGAGGCGTCTCGACGGCGTTGAAGTGATAACGGCATAGCTCGCAGTGGCTACGGCAGGATTGATTCAGCCAGCGCTCAAGACACGAGAGATGCACATAGGCGAGGGTTCCTTTGCATCTTTAGTGATAAAGTTCGAAAAAAAAAATCCATTTTCATATACATACATATAAATATATAATTTTTTTTTTTATGACCACGAGAAAGTTTTTTTGCTTTTAAATTTTTATACCCTTATAAATATAAGTAGAATTAATTAATTATTTGCCTGTGATGAACGAACTGAATTCATTTGCTTTTAATAAATTGACTGGGAAAATGTGATTGAAAATTTTTCATCAAAATTCGTAAATATAATTACGAAAAATATGTATCTCCTCTATACACGGACTCGAAGAGCGATGAATTGTTGAACGAGAAATTTCATCGATTCACTCTTCTTGCATTTTGAGGGACTATTCACTAATTAAAAGTTGACGCGTAAAACGTACGAGTGGATTGAACCCCCTTCCAATCATCCGATGGTTATGCTGTTCGTGAAAATTAATTTCACGGTTCGTGTGTAATACTGAAATGGTCAAATATTGGCATTTCGTAAAGCACCGGACGCACCGGACGTATCTGGTCTTCGAGATAGCCTCTTTGATCCAAAGAACAAACAATTGAAACAGAACAAAATGTCGAGAACAAAGAGGAAAATACAATTTCTCATCTGATGCCATTTTTTCATACCTCTGTATGCCTTCTCAAACCAAATTATAATTCCTCTTAAAAAAAAAAACAAAAAAGGCCACAAATTTACAGAATTGTACTTTTTTTTCTTAATTTTTCATTTTTGCTTTCGCTTTGCCCTAAATGTTTTTATTTTTCCCCATCAATGCGACTATCTCGCGAGTATCAAGCATTGATAAAAACTCGATTTTCGGTTAATCCGCAACCTCTATATGCCCTTCACCAGAGGCTCTAGCCGCGTGTAATCGTTTTCACCGAGAGAACAGGTCGTCCCGATAACATTAGTCAAAACTTTCGACCAGTTGTTGGCAAGGATTATCAACTATTCCGACTGGAAATTCCATGCGAAAATTCTACGCTGTATGCGGGGAGGCCAAATGCTCTCCGTTAATCGTAGAATCAGCACGACACTTGGATCTATTGTGCAATGAGAATCTGCTGCGCGTTTTGTTCCTATCGCCTTTCAGCGTATATACAAATGACATGCGCGCTATTCAACTAACGCAAATCCCTCGCCAACTATTCGGCAACGCGCGAACATTTCCTTCGAGAACAATACAGAGAGCTTGTATACCACGCGTAAAATAGTTTCAGCGTTAACAATTATATAAATCGGTCGCTTTGATTCACGTCACGCTATAACTCGTGCATTTTGTTACGTATCAATTCAAAATATGAATAAATTGTTTTTTTTTTTTTTTTTGCAATACTATAACGCTCCGATGAAACGTTCGAAGAGATAAATTCACGATATTCGTATTGCGAATGCATTTTGAATTGCATCCTCATTGCAATTGGTTCTGCTTGTGCGTTTATCAATTAAAAATATGCAGCCTCGAACAAATCACTTTTGAGTTTGTGTCCAGTGACACAGTCGAGTTGAAAAATCATTGGAAGACAAACGAAAATTTTTTTTAACAAACTTCCCACCGGTGAGCTTTGTTTATTATCCTCTCTGTTGCGGATCTCATAAATATAAAGCGAATACGAAGAAAAATGAACAATTACGAATTTTTTAGAGGAATTTTTTCATTTAAAAATTCCGGACGCATGATTTTTCGATGAAAAACTAAATTAATGCATTTTTCTCGGATAGATTTGCAACAAACTGTAATTTATAATTATTCATAATTTACGGCAATTTTTTTTTCGTATTTTTGAGTCAAAGTACGAACCAGAAAAATCTTCAAAACTGCCTCGACACGAAAGACCCGAGGGTCTTATAACTTTCTATACTGTTCGTGAAATTCGTTGTAGCCTTCATTTTTTTATTTATTTTTTTTTTTTTTTTTTTGACAATCGACATTTTTCCGAGACAAATACGCGTAAAATGAGATTTCTTTTCTCATGAAAATTTCATTGTTGACAATGCGGTGAATGCAAAATAGCCCGGACGAGAAAATCGTAAATGGGACAAAGCGAGGATACATATGGGGATGTGTCTCTCGTGAACGAGAGATTTTGAGCGATACATTCGAGATTAAATTTGTAGCGGAGCTAAAAACGAGAGAGTGTTACACACGATGTAGCAGAGCGAAGGGTTCGCCGGTTAGGACTTGACCTGCTGACGAGTGAAGCACGCGCAGCCGAGTCGAGACGCACATATCGTATAGTGACTTTGTCAAGAATCGTGATATTCGCTGTGTGCAGTGTGTGCCATACTATAGCGGCTGAGAACGACTTAGAGCGCCCATGGTGGCGAGAATGCACATGTTTTGCTGGAGTCGCGTAGCGCAATTGAGGTCAATATAATAGAGAAGCCGCGGAAAGGAAATTTAAACTGTTGTGTGAAATCATATAAGAATGTTTTCTGCTGCACAACTTTGGAAATTAAGTTTTACGCGTTGCCGACAGTAATTTATAAAGTTGAGCAGCGCAAAAACTAGATTCGTTGGGTGCAAAAAACAAAGAAAGTAAAATTCTTGAGGTTAAACGTGCATACATTGTCTGGTATGAAAAATTCATGTCAGGATATTATAATACAAATAAATTAATTTTTTTTTTCCTTTTTAGTAGCTCTCGCATGATTGGCTACCCGAATATGTAGTGAGCACTTCGCGGGTAATCGTTCATCTACGTTACAATCAAGTCCGAGTTACGGCTTTCTTGTTCTCGATACGAGCCTTGTCAGTTCGTATGACAAGACTTACAAGGTTCATGCTTAGCCTCAAATTGAGAAGGAAAAGTAGCCGTAAACCTATTTTCATTACATCGTAATACGTCGATTTATTTTTTCTTTTTCAACACAGTTATAGTCAAGCTCACCTCAAAAAACTATGCAGCACGAATATTAACTTTTGTTTATTAAAATTAATCCAACAAGGTTTCGTCTGTGTAAATAAATGAGAGCTATTCCAGCAAAATTTTCGGAGTACAGCCGGTCGCGGCGCTACTTGGCTTTCTGCACACAGCGAATAGGCTTTGTCATTATGGCTTTAAAGTGAAGAATTTCGTGTGTATGTTTGGGTGATACTTTTGTTACTGATGTGAAAAGTTTCGATGACACATTCACAAACGCGACAACGTCATTGAGTTACGCGTGATTCGTGCAAATGAGTCTCTTTGACCGCCGGATGATTGAATGTTGAGCCCGAAAGGAATTTTCGAGCTTGAAAGCAAAATTAAAGATTCACCGCAGGGATTTGTTCATACAGCGAAACTTTACAACTTGCGAAAATGTTGCCTTTAAAATCCGAGTAATTAATTGTCAACGTCTCGGGGGAGGGGCAAGCGATCAGAATGAGAACACTCTGGAAAAACGTCATTTATACCATTACTCTCGCAAGTTTAACGAGAAAAGACGGTTAAGGATGTTCTACTGGCATTTTTGAAAAATTAAAAAATATAGGAATTCATTGAAATTTTTTTCTAAGGTTCTTCAATGTGTTAAAAAACCCTATGCAAAATTTCAAAATTTTTTGCCACCGCATAAAAAAAGTTATTTTTTCAAAACCGACGTTTAACCCGTGTTCTTACGGGGAAATCACAAAATCGTGGGGAACTTTTTTAAAAATTGTTCGAATTTAATGAAACTCCGGATATAGGTAGAAAATTACTCAACGGACAAACGGTATATTTTTATACAACGGTTAAGTCAATAATTAGGACTAAAATTAATAAAAATTGCCTTCGAGTGCAATTTCTGCGCGCGCAGTCGGCCCGGTCACCAACGTCGCAACTGCTCTAGGGAGATACGAGCGCGCCAAATACGAACCATCGCGATACAAATCGATGTCGCGTTCCGTGTGAACGTTAATCGGGTTTAAATGATTAAAAAAAATTTATTTTATATTTTTTTGCCCTTTTCGAAAAAAATATGCCGTCATCGGAGGAAAGCTCATTAGGCAAATTTCAGGGTAATTTTTTTGTTTATTTTTTTTTACAAAAAGGCCACCTGGAATTCGACTATTTTTTTCCTAATAGAGGAAAGGACGCAACTCCACAGGATTTTTTTAAGATAGAGAGGGCATCAGTAACAAGGGAAAAATTGTTTTTTGTCAATTTTCTGTTTTTTCTTTTCATCTTTATCAATGGTCCGATGACAGCATATTTTTTTTCAAAAAGGGCAAACAAAAATAAAGAATTCGATTCGATCATCGATGACATCGTGACTGGTGAAATGAGGTTATGTGTGCACAAAATTCTTCGCTCGTACATAACCCATACAAACAGCATATATTCGTCATGTATACGTCCATGATATGCACGGATACAGTATCGTTGGTAAGTCAGTGTTGCCAACTTGTATCACCAAAATTTTCTAACAAGCAACGCTGCCGCTGTTCCCAAGCGAATTTATTTTTTCAAAATAATTGCGAAACCAATTTCTAAAAAAAATTAAATAATTTTTATGGGAAGTAATGACAATAATATATTATTTAAAAAATTATAACATCTCATAAGTCACCGAATATAATTTTAATAAGGAATTAAAAAACTTATTTTTTCGTGTTCAGGGATTGGAACACTGACGAAATCTCTGCCCCTCTCATGCCGCACAACCCCCGCTTACAATACCAGCAGTACATCCTTAATGAGGTTCATATCTTATAATCCCATCCCTCCAAAAAAAAAAAAAACGACGAAAATGAAAATTCTTTGTACAACTTTTCTTTTGCTTCCTTGCACAGGAACAAGATTCCAGGCTCAATGTGCTCACAATACAAGAATATTTATTGGATTAACGGAGATCTCAAAGCTACAAAATTGTCGCTTGATAAATTTTCATGATTCTCTTACGGACTTGTCGCAAATTTTTTTATTATATTATATATTTCACGACGATAAATCGCGCTATCCTAGGACCAATTATGTTAAACGACTCTCCCTCTCTCTCTCTCTCTCGCTCTCTCTCTCTCTCTCTCTCGAGAGAGAGAGAGAGAGAGTACGTTTACTGTGGGTCTTCAGAAGGGAAAAAGAGCCTGTAAAGCGGGGGTGGCCTTAAAAGTTTGACGAATGAGCACTTATTTGAGTCAATTCAGACGTCAATATATACGCAGATGAACGTTTCATCGATTAATCATTACTCACTCCAATGGAAATTCAAATATTTCACGTAAATATACGAATGAGAATAATTAATTTCATGAAATTAAGACGAAAACATGATAAATTGACAATTTAATAATATTAATCTATGAAAATTTGTTAGATATACGTAATTCAAATTGATGAAAAATTTTCGATTATTAAAACAAGCATTTATAAAAATGATAAACGAGGCTAATTTATCTACGAGATGGATTTACCTACAAGGCGAAATGAGAGGTTCCTTGGAGTTATTGGTGTGACATATTCGACATACGCATGAGCCGGAAGATGCCAATGGCAGACTCTGCGATAAACGATTGACCGATGATCGTTCCAACGGAATATCGTTATTGGTGAATTCTCGAGTTTCGTCGGTTACAATGGCAAAGGAATTCGGCAATATCGCACTGTCGATAATAGCATCGTCCTCGGGTGATATCACAATGTCTATAAAAATCCGAAATATCCAAAATTGTGAAAATTCTCTACTACCTGATGAATTTTTTAATACGGAAATCATTACGATTATTCGTCAAAAAAATGAATTACGTATCTCGTAATTTTTTATTTTGTTACGAAAATTTTTTCGACAATTGTTCGCTTTGCGGCGCAAAATAATTGAGAATAATTTCGTAATGAATTCGAGGTCTCGAGAAAAAAAAACGCAAGGTATACGCGTTAATCAAATTAAGTGGCAGCTTTCTTTACGCACCAGACAAAAATAAAATGTTATTTTTCGAAAAAGAAAAAAATTATTTCTCACGTACTGACCTGTCATCGCGTACGACATGTCATCCGAATCGACTTGGGAATGCGATCGGATTAATAAATGACCTCGCTATGTTGCGCAGGGGGAAATAAAAAAAGAAAAATTCACGTATTATACGTCACGCTTCGACGCCAGGGGAAATACTTTTGTCCCCAAGGTGAAATAAAATACGTGGCCTCGTGCGAGATTTTTTTGCCCCCCTCTCTCTCTCTCTCACTCTTTTTTTATCACGACAAACTAACAAAATCCAATGAAAATGACAGTTTTTTCTCGTGACACACGTGATTTTTTTTGTTTCACTTGTTTTCATCGCCTTTGTGATTTTTTTTTTTTTCCTAAATCGAATACTACTTTATTTGATCCGCGTCGACCGGAAACGAGATTTGAAAAAATTGAAAAAACGAATTGCCACGTGGGCATGTAATGTACCAGTGGCCGCACATCTAAGGGACCGTTATGATTGCTATACAAGCTTATAGGACGTAAAGCCTCGTGCGTTTTATCAATGACCTCAAACATCTTGAAGGTTATGATTTCGAGTTTCTAAAAAACACGCAATGTTCATTAAAATATCGCGTAATTCATTATTTATACCGCGAGAAAGGTGAAAAGCTGGAACGTGTACCAATATCCGTATACAGCACTCATTCGCTAAGTCCTAGTGTTGTTCGGACACGAGAAGAACCACAGTGCACGCACAATACGATATTCGAACACTAAATGCCCGATTATAAGGATGTAACGTACCTTGCCAACCAAAAGTGACTTTCGTCGACAATATTGCATACTTCATGACAAGATGAAAATCGGAAAAAATTCAGCCACAATAAAGACGATAAGAAAATGAATTTTGAATAATAATAATGCCAAAAAGTAATCAATAAATTGTTTAAACAAAACATTGTTTAACAAATTTTTAGGGAAAGTTTTTTTTTTGACACGTAAAATGAATTCATTGATTTTTCTGACTACACGTGAATTTTTTAAAAAATTTCTTATCATTTTGAAATTTCGGTTTTCGAAAATTTTTTAATTTTGAAAAATGAATAAAAAATCTTGAATTTTGGATATGTTTTTCGTAAAAACGTTTTATATCACAATTAAGAAGTTTCCAGGGCATTGAACGAATAGTTTCGTAAATACAACCTTTACAAATTTCCGAAAAACGAAATTTCAAAATGACAAGAAAATTAAAGAAAAAATTCATGTGTAGTCAGAAAAATCAACGAATTCATTTCACGTATCGAAAAAAAACTTTCCTTAAAAATTTGTTACACAATCTTTTGTTTGAACAATTTATTGATAACTTTTGGGCATTATTATTATTCAAAATTAATCTTCTTATCGTCTTTATTGTGATTGAATTTTTTTCCGATTTTTATCTTATCATGAAGTACGCAATATTGTCGACGAAAGTCACTTTTGATTGGGAAGGTACGTGTCCGATACATCTCCTTAATGAGCATCGATTCGCAAATCTCGATAGAATTAGCTTTTGAAACTCGATAGGGCATCACGATAAAATGGATACCGATCAATTTAAAATACGAAATTTCAATTTGGTCAGGAAAGTCAAAAGGATTAAATTTTGACACCGTGTGTCACCGGCGCCCGGCATGCCCGGCAAAAGTAACGACACCGATCGCGAAACAGCTGAAATATCGTATACTGTGCGACTATACTAGGCTTATCGAACTGTACGTGCATTGCCGTACCAGTCTCCGAATGGTGTCTTGACAGGGGTACAGCTTATGATTTGCTTGTCCCAATGATAGAACACGCGAAGATTTTACGTAGCTCAATTGAGCTTTACGGGGAAGTTTAACTGCTGCATGAAAAAGCCTATACTTTTTCCTGAACAAAATGAGCTTTAAATTATCTCGAATACACGTACAATTTAAAAACGACGAGAGCCTTAAAAGTCTTTCATTATTCCTTGGCATATTCGACAAGAAATCCGTTGATACGGCCCCCATAACACACGTGGACCGGAATTAAAGGATGAAAATAATTTATATTTCGCGTAAGATGCTGATCGGTTGTCTTTCTCATACGTTAGTAAAGTATCGTCGATTAGCTTGCAATTATTATAATTTCAATGTTAATCATGAAATGCTTAATAAATGTAATTTGGTGGTGTGCGACTTCTGGGACATATGTGCGGTGACTGGTACACATTTACCTCAGATGGTCTATGTGTCTGTATAGTGAAAGCAATTGGCAATTTGCATCAGTAATGAACTTTCATTCGATCGAGATTGTCTGCAATTATAGCGAGAGATCCGATCGATCAATGTGAAATTTTGATATTTCATATCGACATTATAACATGGACCCCTCTCGTCTATCTGCCAATATAATTTCCAATCATCAATCGAGCTTCGGTCCCTTTGATAAATTAAATCGATAATCAGTGATCAAAAGCGCATATACTGACAGGAATATTCGAGCCGAAATCAGACAAAATTAGACCCAGATCCAGGCTAATTTTTTCTGTTTTTTTTACATTCTTGTAAAAAAAATTCGTTCAGTCTTTTAGATTTTCAAAGATCAAAACTTTGGTGCCAATTTCGGAATCTTGAAAAAGATCTCAAAGAATCGGGTGTTCGATGAACGAATAATTGAAGCTTTTTCGAAAAAAAAAATGGACCAACATTTGTTTGTTCGTTTTGAAAATATCTAGAATTTTTGCCTGTCAATGCTCCGATACGAGGAATCTTGTCATGCCGATTTTTAACGAAATTTCATTATCAACTCCGTGACAGAAAGTTTAAGACGTTTTGCTCCCCAGAGAAAGCTCCGGACAGCTGACGAGAGAAAGGCACACCTGCGAGTTTCCAATTTGAATGATTTTTTTTTTTAAATCATAATGCCGAGAATTTTTTATTTATTTTAGTTCAGATATGAGAATTGAGGCGGTTAGACAAGAGCTCAGGACAGTTTAGGGCGTTCAGACAGAGTCGACAAAGTTTTCGAAAAAGTTTTTGGCCGCGCGGTGACAGGCTCGCCCGCGGCGCTCGACTCTGAGGGTTCCGTAACCTCAAGGCTTTTGTTTTGCAACGCGCAAAAGTTCACCGCAGGGACGAAAAATGCAGAAAGAAAAAGAGAGGAAGATGCGGCGCGAAGAAGCATTTTCCGTTACGGTTGTACAAAAGTGTCCCACAGTGACAAAAGTTTTCAGCCCGCACACGCGACGCCCTATCGAGTCGTTCAACTCTCCCTGTCGCGTTTTATCCGCGGATTTCTCGCTAGACGAGACACTTCTCCAGAGTCTCCTCGTTACCCAACCGCGTGACCCACATGATGCGAAAGCGTCTTTTTCATTTCGTTTGCCTTCACCCTTTCTCAATTAATGCGATAAATTCTTCAAGTACGATCGAATTGCGATTAACTTCTTGTTTTACGTTTAATTGCGATAATTTTCTCTCTTCGATTGGTACAATTTCTGAACCGAATAAACTGAATTCGAGTGGGAAAAAAAAATTACTTTCTGGAACGAAACAATTGTCTTTTCCTTTTTATTTCGGGTTCGAAAACTCACGATATCTATATTATTATTATTGTTTTTTTTTCTAACTTTTTATTCCTCGTCCTCGACTTTTGTTAAACGAATAAGTATCGTCATTTTAATTCGCCGGGGAATCTTCAAAGTCCGCTCGACCGAATCGCGTCGCGTCCAGCGACGGAAATGTTTGAAGGACAAACGGGGATGATTAACCATCGTCAAAGACTCGATCGCGAGTATTTTTTTACCAATTGAAATTGTCTTTTGTCGCGACAAGGAATATTTTACTCGAGTGTCACTATCGTGACTCTCTTCCAATTACAAAGTATAGCCGTTACATCGTTTCAGTTCATTTATATATATAAATATCGTTACATCGAGGGTATTTATTGGCATTTCCTCCAATTTTGTGTTGTCATTTGTCGGACTTACCGTTGACGCATCCAGAAATAATTGTTGTGTTCCTATTTGCTGAGACGAGAATGCGCCAAAGAAAAAATCTGAGGTTTCAATTTTCGCAAATTTTTTTTCGTTAAAATAATTTCGCGAGTGACCGATTTGACTTCCAATGCGAATTGCACTATCGCCCGATAGTGCATTTTTTTTCAGAGTACCGTTCTTATTACGCGATTAAAGATTCAAGAAAAAAAAGATTACATATTATCAATCGAATCTAATACGGGCAATATGATATAATAAATTGAACGATATAATATATTTGCGATATCAACCGGTGCGCAGTATTAATTTCGGGCTGTTACCGATCGAGCACTAATTTCAATACTAATTTCGTTAGGTGGATTAATTAATGTAACGAAATAAAAAAAATCAATTAACGAAATGAACCTGCCGAATGAACCCCTCTGGTCAAGTTGCCCTCTCTGTGCGCCGATGCTTCTTTTTTTCTCTTCTTTTTCTTCATTTTCATCCAAATTCCCGACCGAAAATCGCGAAGGGAATATTATTTAATTAACGAATTCCCATATAATACATGAAAGATAATAAATTTGCTATCGTATTTCTCCGCTGTACGGAATTATTTTAATTTCGATAATTCACATTTTCTTGCTGCATCCCCTCTAATTAAACGTCAAATGTAACGCGATTTATATATCCGAATTGTTCGACGTTAGCCGTGTACGAAAGATGGAAGAAATATATGCAATCACCGATGGGTTGGAATTTTTCGAATTTGAGATCTCGTAAATTTATGGGTTTTAAATATATTTTTTTATGATGAATTCAGGCATGGACAATTATGGAGACTGACATTGCGTGTCAATAAATCGATACAATCGTAGATAAATGGAGAAGCAACGGATATCATGAAATTCTTGAGATAATTACCCGATATATATATATATATATATATATATATCCATTTGACAATCGAGATTCCGATGGATTGCTCAGGGGCAATCTACCAGGATATACGCGATCAAGCCTCTATGGCCGCTTTGCATTCATGCACTATAGGGTCATGAACAATGTCCCATTGAAAATATACAGACCCAATATACACGATTGTATTGTACATATACGAGCACATTGCAATTAATCGAACCAAGGCGCTCAAACTGCTAATTAGAAGACCGTCATCGACACATGGATGTATCGGACGTACCCTCCCAACCAAAAGTGTGACTCTCGTCAATAATATTGCATACTTTATGATAAGATAATAATCGGAAAAAATTCAACCACAATAAAGACGATAAGAAGATTAATTTTGAATAATAATAATGCCAAAAAGTTATCGATAAATTGTTCAAACAAAACATTTTTTAAGAAATTTTTAGGGAAAGTTTTTATTTGACACGTAAAATGAATTCGTTGATTTTTCTGACTACACGGGAATTTTTTAAAAATTTTCTCATCAATTTGAAATTTCGGTTTTCGAAAATTTTTTAATTTTTAAAAATGAAGGAAAAATCATGAATTTTGGATATATTTTCGTAAAAACGTTGTATATCACAATTAAGAAGTTTCCAGGGCATTGAACGAATAGTTTCGTAAATACGACATTTACAAATTTCCGAAAATCGAAATTTCAAAATGATAAGAAAATTTAAAAAAAATTCATGTGCAGTCAGAAAAATCAACGAATTCATTTCACATGACAAAACAAAAACGTTCCCTATAAATTTGTTAAACAATGTTTCGTTTAAACAATTTATTGATAACTTTTGGGAATTATTATTGTTAAAAAGTAATCTTCTTATCGTCTTTACTGTGGTTGAATTTTTTCCGATCTTTATTTTATCACGAAGTATGCAATATTGTCGACGAAAGTCACTTTTGGCTGGGTACGTCCGATACATCCTTATTAATCTACGAAGCAATTGTCCATTATTCGCGAAAATTCGTCGTTTTTTTTTCATCAAGATTGATCGCGAAACACTTATTATAATGATATAATTACAAATATAATTATAATTTATCGAATTACGAATGTCGACACTTGTATATCGGTGAACTCAAATGCAAATCGAAAAATTATTTGGAGATGTTTCGATGAACTAAACGGGATGAAGATTCACCCTCCGAAGAGGCAACTGCAACGAACCAGGTGATCTCTATCTGAATCGATAGCTTTATAACGAAGAGATTATTATTAATTCGAATTCTGATTCGGCACGATTGAAAAAATCCAGTCAACTTATGCAAATTAATTCGAATCATTTTACTCAAGTTCTACCGGATAAAGATCATTTCGCCTTTCTATTCAAACGCAAATTCATTCGAACCGTATAAATTTCCATAGTTCCGACCGTATATAAGACGAAACGATAAATCGTGCACACTTTGTTACACGCGGGATGATCGGAGCATGACGAAAGACGTGTCGTTTGAGCCCTCTCACCAAACGCATCAACGCGATCTCATGTGTCAGGCAATAAAGTCCGATCGATTTCGACCAAAGCCTCGAGCTATACGACATACGACCCCTCACGTATAGCAACAAAACTCCCCAAATCTGCTTGCAACGAATCGCATATAAATGGCGTACGGGAACGAAAACTTTAAGCCTAAATTATTTCGACGATTCATTTTCCAAGACCCTTGGGTGGCTTCTCGTCCTATGTGGACGCACGTGAGATCCACAGAGATCTGACGTTATCCACGTCGAAACTCGAGGCTACCGGAAGGGAAAGCATTGGCAAATATGGCCGAACGAATGAGAGAGAGAGAGAGAGAGAGAGAGGTAAATGAGTATTATTCGCAGCTATTACGGATCAACGATGCTCAGTGCAAAGTTGCACTTGGGAGAACTCTCTCCTATCTCAGCCAAAAGTGCTAACATTTTCACAGGTATCTCTCGTATATATGCCTCGATAATTCATCACTGTATATATCCTATTCCGGAGTTGAAGTAGTTCTATATTATATACGCGAATGTTTGATGTACGAAGGTGAGAGAACGAGAACAAACGAGATAGAGAGAGAGAGAGAGAGAGATAGAAAGGGAATCTGCAGCTCGAAGCGGATAGTTCGTCTACCGATATCCCGAGTCCGGTCGGACGAGGAATTTCTCTCGAAAAGTTTTCGATACCCGGACCAGGCAGTTCGAGACAGTGCGCGAGAGATTCAATGCTAGAGCTTTTTCGTCGATGTATGTATACGGTGTACATGGAAAACTATACAACTATAGATATATCATGTTATACTTCTGATGCGGGCTCTGGCTTCCCTTTTCACGAGAGTCCGAAACTTTCGAACATGTACCTCATCGTTTTCCTGGAGCCTGGAGCATCATTCGTGAATCATATAAGAAACACGAAAATTCCAGCTTTGCAAGAGGATCAAAAGATTGTTTTTTTTTTTTTTTTCTTTGTATCACGTTTTTGATCGAAGAAGTCGTGTATGCGAATTTTCAAAATTATCCGATGGAGCGCGTGTTTCACGGAGTTTACGAAACGAAGGAACAAACGAAAAATACGAGACTCGAGCGGAAAATCAAAAATTGATGCTTCCCGAGAGAAATCCGTAGGAAGCTTTTCCAAGCCCCAGCAACAAAGAGAGCTGCAAAGACAAGAGATCCGGCAGATCCGTGGACAAATTCCAATATTGCTAGATCTATCATTGCAGCTGGAGAAACACCGAGGCCGCGCTCTCACCTATAGTGGTCCATAAAATGGTCATGGTTTCTTGTATATTTATAGGTTGATCTTTTAGTTTCATCGTCGTGGTTTATTGGGTAGTAAAGGTGGAAAGTTTGTTTCGTGTCGTGCAATGTCTCCAAATGGTCTTCCCATTGCCAACGACGCGAGAGAAGCTCGACGACAACGTTGGATCTTTCAGAGTGCAAATTGTTTATCGATTCGAGCGACTCCCCGAGACCCAAGGATCCTTTTAATCGATAAGATAAAAACCTGGCTTTACTTTCCATAGGTGCTGATGGCTTTGATCAATTCCAATTATAAATGTAAATGTGTCTCTCGTAAATCTGGATCTTTTTTTTTTTTATCGCACCAGCACTTACGTAATACGGATATATTTTTGTTTAATTTCAACGAAGATCTGGAGTTTTTTTGCTCGCTTCGATTGCTTTATTCGTTATATGGTGGTGAATGTGAAGGTGCTCTTTTATCCTTTTCAGTCAAAAAATTCTAGTCTTCACATATGCTAGTGAACTCTGCTCTCTTTTTCTCTCACTATCTCTGACTATATCCCTCACTATCTCTATCTCTGACTATATCCCAAGTGCCGTCAGCCCAGTGGCGTATTTTTCGAGTCGAGAGAAAAGCAGCGTGCGGCTCAGTCGTGGAGTTTCAATCTGGAACGAGATGAGGCCGTTGCACAACGTCTTCTTCTAACGCGGCTTTACCGACTCCGCGGCAAAACTTTTTCACTACCACCGAGAGCGAAACATTCGCTATGCCGGCCTCTCTCTCTCTCTCTCTCTCTCTCTCTCTCTTTCTCTCTCACTTGCTCTTCCTATTTCTATGCTTGTAAAATTCCGTGAGAAGCTAAGTAATGCAAAAATGTGAAAAGATTTTCTTACAGCTGCGGAATGATGGCGGGAGGGAGGCAAGGGTGTATCATGAGATGAAATGGCAGTTTTGCCATGTGGCGAAAATTTCGAGAGAGAGAAAAAATAATGATAATCCTGGCAGCATGATCCAGGGATGTATGAGGCAAGTTTTTCCATCCTGTACATTATATATGCATATCTTATGCATTTCTTCTATCTATCTCTCTCTCTCTTGCTGTCTGGAGGAAATAACGTGATCCGATATACAAGAGGTAGAAGCGATCTAACAAAACCCTCAGCAGACGTTTCCTCGGATATTATATATCTTACGTGTGTTGGGGAAACAAGCAGTTAGCATGTAAATTGCGTTCGAAGATCGGTGGTTGTGAAAAGGATCGTATAATCTCAAGCTGGATGACCCTCTGCAAATCTACGAGACTAACCAGGAGGCCAGTTCTCAAAATCCCTTGAACGCTTATCCACGCGCCGCACTTTAACCCATCAGCGTTTACCATTCGTTCCAAACAATTCTATCGCGGTATTTTTGTTTTTTTTTTAGCAAGGCTTGCACCTGCAATTATGCACGAAAAATGTGCATCGAGGATGCAAATAAAAACGATAAAGGCGCGCGTGCACGAGCGTGAATTGCAAAGATCCCTCAACCATTGGCAATCGCATGAAGTGAAACGTGCTTGGCTTCTTTGGACGTTGAAGTATCCGCGGAGAGGTGCACGAGGCAAGTTTCCCCAGGAAAGTGAGAAAAGTGTATGGTGAGCGAGGAGATATTTGCATTTTATTTGCGTCGTATAACGGGGGTCGCGATGGGACGCGAGAGTTTCGAGACTTTGCAAAAAAGAGCATAACTTGAAAAAGGGAACGAGAGAGAGAGAGAGAGAGAGAGAGCGAGATAAAGTGAAAGTAGTAAGGAGGATAGGGAGAAAGAAAGAGAGATAGCAGAGAGAGAGAGAGAGAGAGAGAGAGAGAGATGTGAAACCGTTGGAAGTTCTTATGGTTCCTCGGCGTGGTGTATAGCGGTTCAATTGCAAACTGGCTGAGGGGTTATAGGGGATTGGAGAGAAAATCCCCACAGAGCGCAGCATCCGGTCATGTTTTTTTTTTTTGTCTTTTTCATCTTTCTTTTTTTTTCTCTTCTTTGCCCTCCTCGCTGCCCCCCATCGACTCTCGCGCGCGATTCTTCTCTCGGTCTCCGTCCCAATAAAAGTGAGCGGCAGTATTTTCCGCGTAGCTAAATTGGATTGGCAGTTTATTGGCAATATTCGTTTGCGTGGCGTCACGCCAGGTTTTCCACGTATACTATATACCGTATGCAGATATATATATATATATGTATATATATATATATATATAGATGTATAAATTTAGCAACTGACAGGACACGGCTGGCTGCCGAAATTTGGCCTATTATTGCTTCCGAACATTCACTACGGTATTATAAATACTTACTGCGATCTTTATAAATGTTTCCTATAGGGATCACTCGATGCAATTTTCAGATTGCAATTTGCATATTTTTTTTCTCCAAAATGATCACTTTCCCCAATAATTAGACACATTGACGACTCTACCCGAAGCTTCACTACACCCAAAAACATGTCTAGCAGAATTTAGGCTCTTCGAACGAACCCACCAAATTACAACTCTACCAGTTATTAGCATTGCCCAATATCCTCATTCAATGACGACATATCTGCCAGAATGGGGGGGACTTTCGCCAACATCTCTACCCAATTACAAGTGCACCGGATGACGACTCTCCAACGTGGCTGACGTGCCTACCGAAAAATTATTGCGGTCAGCAACTTGCCATGAGCCAAACCGAAGAGTCATTGTCATCTGGTATAGACCTGTAAATGGGTGGAGATTTTAGCGAAAGCCTCAATCGGGTAGAGTTGTTATTGGGTAGAGACGTTAGGCGCTTCTCATGTCTGGTATGAACTTGTAATTCTATACAGGCTTGTTCGTGATGCATGAATTTCGGTAGAGACGTTATTGGGTAGTGAAGTTTCGGGTAGAGTTGCGCCATGATTAGCCCCGGAATTTCCCTACGCTAGAAGCCCATCATGCAACTGATGAACTTTACCTTGGATTTCGTCATATGGCCAATCATTTCGTTCAGAGAATCATCCCTCAGTGATATATGGAGAATCATCAAAATTTTTCAAAAGATCGTACGTAATTTCCTCCCTCCTATTATATGAATATTTCTTCTAAACTTTTTTTTTCGTTCAAACGTAAAACCTTTCGTTCTCGTAGTTATAGCTGCAGTGCGCCGGATATGGACAAGCAGGTATATAGGTACAGGTATATATATTGGTACGATATTTGCTCTAAGCCGTTGATGTTTCACGATGTAACCATCCACACTATCATGCGCTATCGCAATATTCTCGGATCGATCGGTAGCACATGTGCCTCCGAAATTGTTAGCCGTATAATGATACTCGACCCATGCGAGGCAATGAGAAACAATTTTTTTTTTTACATGAAAAAAAATCTTACTGCCCCACGAACGTTCGGGCAGGCAATGAGTGTATTTGTGTGTGTGTATATGTATGTATGCGTGTGTTGTGTGTGTGTGTGTGTGTGTGTGTGTGTGTGTGTGTCTGCACTTTTACCCCTCGGAATATCGACGAGTTGCAGGGACCAAATGAGGATTCCATTGACCCACAAGCCATTCACCCTCGGAGCAATACACACGAACCTTCGACGTTTTCAACATGCCTATATATCATTCTCTGTAGTCACCCTGCCCATTTGTGGGTCGGATAAATATTGCCTGACGTTTTCTGCCCGCAGCGAGAGCCACACGCACTATCACCGATAACGAGCATATTGGCTTCCATCAATTTTTTTTTTCTACTTTTTTTTCCCCCGTTTCCGCACACCATATATTCCGCTTGATATGCCTTGGCGCGAGTGCCAAATATAGAATTCATATTATACGCGGCTGCCAGGCGGTTAATCGCAAGATTGACAAATTATTAAAAAATACGTGTTAACAGTTTTTGTTTTTGTTTTTTTGTTTTTTTTTTTGGTTTTCATTCTATCCGTGGTGAGAGGACGATCCGTCCGACAGAATCCGCGGTAATCAGGACTAATGGCATTCAATTATGTCGGTCTTAATCGATAATCAATCATTCGGAATTCGATTAGCACAATGGCAATACCCAAAAGCTAATTAATAACATGAAACGTCGAGTATATACGCGTCCATGCTTGTACATATACGTATATATATATATATATATATATGTATTGGCTTACGTCATATCTCGCCTATATGTGTGTATGCGAATATATATAGAGAGACGCATGACGAACGGGCGTTGAAGCAATTGGAAGCAATTGGAGGCTGTGAAGATGGGATCATCGGTAATCAGCTGATGCTGGGGCTTACAATACAAAGCAGACTTGAATCTCCCACGGAATTTGGTTAACGATCAACCGATAATTACAATAACCCGCGGCTATAACATGCGATAGATCCATCGAATACGATGCGATTGGACGGTCGGGGCGCTGCTTTATTAGATATAATTTTCCACCATTGTTTTGTCGCTATATCATTGATAAAACGGCCGGAACTCAAAACCCCGGATATATTTACGAGAAACTTAATGTATTCATGGAATATTTAATAATAATAATAATATTGTTTTGTGAGAATATATTTTGTATGGGAGATGGAAGGGTTTACTTCGCGTACTCTCGGGATATCTATATGTTCGTATGGAGTTTATCGAACAATGCAATTAAACATGAAAGGTATTTAATACCACTCGAATACATCGACTCGAGGCTCATACCATAAAACGTACGAAACATTAGATTAATCGTAATTATGTATATCTATATGCATGTATTTATACGTATGTGAATTCTCGTTTAATGAACATTCTCCTGATATTTTAGCATACGAGTGCATCCAAGTTGCATGGATTGACGATCAAAGTCACAGAGAGAGAGAGAGAGAAAGAGAGAGAGAGAGAGAGAGAGAGAGAGAGAGAGAGAGAGAGAGGGAGAAAGAGAGAGAGAGAGAGAGACAGAGACAGAGAGAAAAAGGGAGAGAGAGAGAGAGAGCATTAACGAGCAATGTATTTCTTAAGTCGTGCATAAATTACAACTCGTGGGCGCCAGTTAACGCTAGGACCTACATAGGAACCTTCGCTTTTGCACCGTGATGTGCGGTGCACCAAAGCTCCGGAGCACCGCCTCGAAACCCTCTCGTTACGCTCTCTCTCTCTCTCTCTCTCTCTCTCTCTCTCTCTCTCTCTCTCTCTCTCTCTCTCTCTCTCTCTCTCTCTCTCTCTCTCTCTCTCTCTCTCTCCGAGAGAGCATATACTGCTCTCACGTGCACTCAACGTTTCGGTATACACTCCTCAACCGCTCGTTTATCCGAGCCTCGGTTGGACAGTGTTTTATATCCGTACTTGCCTGCAACATACTCTTCCGGGTTCTAGCACAGTGGAAACCATTTCCAATTATCAAAGGACAGTTCTCATCGATATCTCTCGCATCGTTCCAATTTACCCAATTTATAAAGAAGCTTGAACAAATATTTTCCGATATGAACAGCGAGTCTATAAATTTCCATATAGAGAGAGAGCCAGTCAGTTATAATTCCTTAATTATAGGAATCTTTCAGGATCAGCGGATATTCATCAACATGTATGCAACGTATTTAGCGCATTGAAAAATTCACTTACCAAATAATAACTCTACGGGAATTCAGGCTCTCCGAACAATGTAACTCTACCGGACTCTATACCGAATAACAACATCTCTCTACCAGAGTCCCAAACATCTCTATACCCAATTACAAATCGCTACCGGATAACAACTCGCCGGCGAGGCGGATGGTAAAAGTTGATGCTGATGGTAACCTCACTGGAGAGTCATTATTTGCTAGACTTGTAATTGGGTAGAGATATTCGCGAAAGTCTCATTCAGGTAGAGATGCTATTCTACTGTGCAGAAATTTTAGCCGAAGTTAATTTCTATAGTAGAGTCATTAATTTGGTAGAGGTTTGTTCACGAAGCCTAAATTCTGATAGAATTTTTATTGGTGAGTAAAATTTCGAATAAAGCTTATGCGTAATTTGCTACCGCGTAATTTGCTACCGCGGCATACTATTTTGTGATCGAGTTGTTCGTTTTTTAATAAAAATATTTATCACAATTCGTTCTTGCGGCAATATTTTTTAGGCCTACACGAAGGGGGAATAAAAAGTCACATCACGTGCAGCACGGAAATCACGCTTCATCGACCCAATATAAATTTCATGATACTTTTGAATCTCCAGTGTCGAATTTCATCGATTTCAGGGACAATATGCGATGAGCGTTAAATAGAAGGGAGATGGAAATCCGCTCACTCGCTAGAGTATCCTACTGATAACACCCAAATATTTTATGCACGTGTGGAAGTGGAAAGCAATGAAAAGCTTAGTGTGTTATATGACAGTAGCACACGTGAATAAATAATAAGAGAGGGAGGGAGAGAGAAAGAGAGAGAGATAAAGAGGAGATCAGTGGAAAAGGAAAAAGAGTAGAGACGTTTTTCTCAACTGATGTGTAACCGGACTCATCACTGATCGGCTCTACGACTTACTCGCCTACATATATATATATATACATGTATGCATACGAGCGCAGAGTAAATGTACTCGTCGAAATATATCGCAAACACGTATCGAGGGAACAAGGCGTGAGTTATTCACGTCGAATCCTTGAAAATCTGTTAACACGCCCAGACTCTCGACGTGAATTTCCAAAGCTTTTTGTACCACTCCTTTATTCAGGCTACGTTGAAACGGATTCAATTCGCAAGAGGTTCAGACCTCCGGGATTCAAAGTCTAGCGCTTTACTTTCTTAAACTACCCTTCTCCCTCTCTTTCTTTCTCTCTCTCTCTCTCTCTTTTTCTTTTCTTCTTCCCATTGTTCTCTGTGTGCCGAATCTTTTCTTCGTTTTTAAAAGAAAACAGTAAGCAAGGATTTATCCGTAAGGCATACTCGAAAGTCTTTGGCTCTTATGTATATATATATGTATATGTGTCGAGTGTCAAACCGTTTGCACGTCGCAAGGACCACGCTTTTTCACGTCGCACTGTCGACATCGCGACACTGACAATGCTTCGAGAAGCGTTCATTCCTTCTGGAAATCGACTTTTCACACACTCCCCTCTTCCATCGACCAACTTGAACCTAGATCAGAGCATCCATTTTACCTCTCTATTTTTTTTCTTCCTGATCAAACATTTACGCGCGAAAATAAACGACAAGTAATTTTTCCATCAGAAATTGTACGCGCGATGCTCTCTGTTCGGAGATTTTTGAGCTTCGACCCATCCAGCAAGATGATTAGCCGGGGAGGGGGGGGGGGGACTACGAATAGACGTCAAGGGAGCTTTTGGTTGTACGATAACGTTATGATCATTTTGTTTCGCGCGATTAAAAGTGCATTTGCCATGTCCGATAAAGAAATTATAACAGAATTCGTAAAATTAATTGCGAATTTAATGAATTAGATTTTTCGTTCATTATCGAATTTTAGGTATCGTGGATGAGAAAACGTGACATGCATATACTGAGCGCGGGCATATCGACGTACACGTCCGACCTGAGATTTCAAGTGATACATCCGGACAAGTCGGAGAACTGGACGCTGCAGATAAAGTCACCGCAGGGGAGGGACACGGGCACTTACGAGTGCCAAGTCAGCACCGAGCCCAAGATGTTCCTCAACTACACTCTCAACGTTGTCGGTGAGTTTACCAAAGCCATACCGTATATACGTTTCATACATATATATGGGATATTTCGTACCAAACATGAAACTGGACATTTGATTGCGGAGGTTTTTTTGCTGTCCCATTCTCAGTGCCAAAGATATACGCGTTTTTAGCAAGATATCAATGAAGCTTTGCGACGATTCGTAAATTTCACGGTTTTAGGTTTTTCAAAAAACGAAAAAAAAAAAATGTATATCCTTTGCTGCGCTTTGAGCCTTTAATAATTTTGGTTTTTTTTTTCGTTCGTGAGAAACTTGCCTTCAAGGAAGAAAGTAAAAAAAAAAAGAAAAAGATTAACCTCTCCGATCTCTCTCTATATCTTACTCAAAGCTTGCCAATTAAACGTCTCATGGAAAAAAGTGTCCGCAAATGAAATACCCCATAGATGGGGATATATACCATCAGCGCCATGCTGGATAATTTAACTCGCTATATCCTTCGCTCGATTCACTCGGTTCTCCATTAATCCAACTCGACATTTCTCGCACGATCTCATTCCCCCCCCCCCCCCCCCCCCCCCACCCCCCGTAACACGCAAAGCTTTCATCAGCAGCTTTTCGTTTCTCTGTATACTGTGACTCGTTCGGTTTTTTTTTTTTTTATTATTTTTCTTTTTCCTTCGCTCCCCTCAAAGGAATGGTGTATATATATAGAGTGATTCACCGTGCGTGGGGTTGAAATATATGCTCTTCATGGTGAATGAAGTCGACAAACGATATAATGAGCTCTCTCGTTCGCATTTCCAAAACGCTGAATACGTTTCAAAGGTGCATCAATGTAATACATGCTGTATACCGAAAATAGGTCGTAGACGGGCGGAGCGAAGTTTTGGGGAAGAGTGTGACAAAAGTGCGTGAAAAACGAGGATGTTTAGTCGATCGAGATAAAGAGCATACAAGAGTCCCCCATATGATGCATATAGACATGGAAGCGTGAACGAGATAACTTTATTATATCGTTTCATCGACAGCCGATGATCCTTTGACTCGCTTACAGGTCTCCGTAGGTTATTGAACAGAAAACTCTTGGGGGTCGTGAACTCATCAACCTGCCCCTATATATCTCTCTCTCTCTCTCTCTCTCTCTCTGTGTGTGTGTGTGTGTGTGTGTGTGTGTGTGTGTGTGTGTGTTTGTGTTGAGAGGGTTTCAAAAGCCAATAGGTCGTTTTCCCTCAACGACCCCCCCGGTCACGTGTCTCGTATCATATTATCACCTCCTTAAATCCCGATGCCACACCGTGACTCGAAAGTTTTTCCCTTTTTTTTTTTCTTTCCACCCTCTGGCAAGGGGTGGCCAATATAACTCCCGATAGAGTGAGACGAGAGTGCAAGAAGGAGAGGACGGGAATAAGGAAGATGGATATATACGAGGAGAAGCGCGCGCAGATGCGGATAACCAAGAGGGCAAGACGAGAATGTGCGCGCGGTGAGAGAAAAGAGAAGAGGAGACACATTCTAGCCAGGTGTTGCATATCTTCCTCGATGACTGTATGCTCGGTTATACCTTCTTTTTTTTTGCCTCCCCTCCACCCTCGTTTTCCTTTAACGGGACACAATGTGGTATCAGCCAGACCACTTACTTAAGCGAACGCGATGTCTAGTCATACATTTTCCACAACCCTCTTATATATCGAGCGTATATATGCGCTCCATATATGGGACACGACCCTGTGTGGGTCGATGGGATCATAATAAAGTCCGTATAGTGCAAAATGAAGACGCTGAAAAGCTCGCTGATGGGTATATATATGTGTGTGTGCGGGCCAATGATGAGGAGATACGGGGAGAATTCGCGAGTGAAATTTTTCGTCTCATATCTTTTGTGGCAATGCTCTCGAACACAAATATTTTTTTATTTTTTATTCTGTGGCTCGTTGTTGAATGGATTTATCGGTGAATCTCTCTTATGATCAATATTCGACGAATCATTTTCATGAATTTTTTTTTTTTATATCGATTTCTCGATGATTCTCAATCAATTCTGTTCTTTTTTACCCTGTTCGACGAAGGCTCGTCGCGCAAGCACTCTGCTGAATTATCGACAGCTCGATAATTCCTTCTCTCATGAAATTCGCAATTGCGAAGAAATTATCGAAAGCCCTTATACCCGTAGCTATATTGCCCTGTGCAATTATCGGAGCTTCAATTTTGCGCTTTTTTCCGCTTTTTTCCATCAAAAGAATCAGGAAAAATGCATCGTAGGGCGCGAGAATAAATAATCCGTGAATCCACGTGAATCAATAAATCAGAGCTTGGTCGCGATACAAGTATACACACATATATATATATATATATTGATTGCGCACACGCGCTTAAAAATAAAAAGAAACGAAAAAAGGGAAGAAGAAAAAAAAAAGGTTACGTATCGCAATCGTTCGTTCGTGAGGTTGTGGCCGGTTTCGGCATTGCAAATCCAAAGCGAGCGGCAATAAAACATGAAACTGCTCGATCGGTGCCTCCCGGCATCGGGTTCCAGTACACATGGCATATATATTCATATATATATAAATATATATGTATATGTATATTAATGTATATATATATAGTGTAGCATGTGTGTGCCTGAAAGTTTCACGCCTGCCCAGATTCCCCTGTGGTTTTTTTTTTACAATACAACGAGAGTCTCTATGCGACCTCGATATTTTTATCCCGCCAATGGCGAAAAACCGATTCGGTTAAATTCTCGTGTTCTCTCTCTCTCTCTCTCTCGTTGCTTGTGTCTCTATACCGTGAGCATATACCCATTATATCCGATCATTTGTCGATATTTCGAACGAATCTGTGCAATAACGAATACAAAGTTTCACTGCGAAATATATATATATATATATATATAATATATATATTAGGGTGATGCAAATAAAATCGATATATTTTTTTTTAGTTTGGGCCTGATAGCTGTTAGTACTTGTCAAAAAAGAAACTCTCTCCAAATTTGAGCTTTAAAAAAAAATGTTTGACAGGTCGCTCAAATGACTTTAATATTTTAGGGTGATGCAAGTAAAATCGATATTTTTTTTTCGATCGGGTTTGACAGCTGTTAGTGCTTCATAAAATTGACATCATTGACATCAAATACTTATATTTTTTGTTGTGACACAGAAAAAAAACGAAATTTGTATATCATGATCGTTAGTCAAAATCGAAAAAAAATATTAGTCATTTGAGCGACCTCTAGAAATTTTTTTTTAAAGCTCAAATTTGGAGAGAGTTACTTTTTTGACAAGTACTAACAGCTATCAAATCCAATCAAAAAAAAAAAAAAAATCAATTTTATTCGCATCACCCTAATATATAATATTACCTTCTGGCTTAGAGAATTTTTAATTTGGCTTCTTCAAAGAGAAAGCTTTGTTTTCGTGAACAAAAAAAAAAGATGAAATCCCCGCTAGCTCGAGAGCAGAAATGACACGCGGCTGTGTGTAGATTTTCATCAAATTGGATGCTATCTTCATGAGGAAGCGAATTTAAAAAAAAAAACGAGAAAATTTTAACCCGTAGGGAAAAAAGACAATTATCATTGTCGATTGTCCGTGAGAAAAATCAATGGCGTTTGATAAACTTTCTGTCCCAATTACCATACACAAATGAACGCTACTTCACGCTGTCAATTGATATTCTCATGAATTAAAAAGAACTTTTAATTCTCGACTTTCATGGATTTCGAGTTCACAATTATTTCCTACTGTATAAACTAAAGGCCTGATGCTTGAATCCCCACTCGAATTATCGATTAACCCTGGGTTCTCACAGCTTTTGTTTTTTTTTTTTAACGAGATCCTCGTGATCCAATGCAATTTTCGACGAGCTTCGGTTTAAGATAAAAGTGCCGAAAAAATTGGAGAAAAAAAAGCAATTTCGAGATCAAGTTAGAACAGAAAAATATAATTCAATTATAAAAAATTAACGTTTTAATTATTTTCATCGTAAAATAATCGTCAATTTTTCTATTCAAATCACATTTTGCTGAAAAAAAAAACACATCAATTGATTTTTAATATTTTAACCCCTCAACAGCTGAGTTTTTTTGGAGCGTTTCGCAATCACGTTTCGCATGGTGAATCTGAATTCATGAGTACCCAATGTGAGAAAAAAAAATTATTCAAGAATTTTCCTACCCTCAAAAATACTACCCCCAACTGAAAAAACTACCCCAATCGCTTGAAAACATTTTAATTTAATTTCCCATCGTTTATTTCCTGTCAGAAATTCAGAAAAAGTCATTCCAGAACGCGTAGTGGGATTCTGAAGAACTTACGGATCAATCAACCCTTATGATCTACCCCTCAATTAAGAGAAATTCACTCCCCAATGGATAAAATGTTATCATCTCATGTTCTGTTATTTTATCCTGATCTGAATCGAAATATGAGGGTTCCGGAACACATGAGCATATTCCGAAGGACTTACGGATAATTCCAACCCTTATGATGAACCCTTCAGTCGGGAAAAATTCAGATTTTTCCTACAAATACAAATTCGCTACAAATTCTTCATGTTTTCAAAAACTTATATGAACTGAACATCAATAAAAATGCATTTTCTGGCGCATCACCACTGCTAGGGGCGGTTTTTTTTTTTGATATTTTGATACTTTTAGGGGTAGTTTTTGATTCGGATGTTCTTCATACACATTTTCCATGCGTTTTCAAAAATATATATGAACTTAACATCAATGGAAGTGCATTTTTGGGCGTATCACCGTTTCTAGGGGTGGTTTTCGATGTTTCGTTACCGTCAGGGGTAGTTTTTCATTCGGATATTCTTGCTACAAATTTTTCACGTGTTTTCAAAAATATTTATGAACTGAACATCAATGAAAGTGCGTTATTGGGCGTATCACAATTGCTAGGGGTGGTTATCGATATTTTATTACCGTTAGTGGTGGTTTTTGGTCCAGACCTTTTTGCTACAAATTTTCGATGTTATTTCAAAGCATACTACTTGAAATCGCGACTCTAAAAAAAATTTTGCCTGAAATTTATGCTCATTTCTCATTTTTTTGCAATTTTCCCACTTTTTGACAGGGTGTAAAACTGAAGGGATGCAACCCTTGCGTTCGCCGAATTTTTCATGATCAGATGCATCCTTAATCTTCAAAATGCGACCTTAACGATGTTGATATGTTGATTTTTCTGGATGTTAAGATTTTTCAAAGTAGGTGGGATATATTTTTGTGATTGTGATTGTGGAATTTTTCTAATTGCGATAAATTGCATTATTGCATCGAAAAAAAATTTCTTCCAGCGAATAATAAAATATTTTTCAACGATTTTTATGCCTTTTTATATTAGCATTATCGCGCACGAAGTTAAACGCATAAATATATAAATTTGTGTGTGTGCGCGTGTGTGTGTGTGTGTGTGTGTGTGTGTGTGTGTGTGTGTGTGTGTGTGTGTGTGTGTGTGTGTGTGTGTGTGTGTGTGTGTGTGTGTGTGTGTGTGTGTGTGTTTAAAATTAATATGGTATAACTTGTACGGCGTTGGCTCGTATACTCGTTGATTTACGTTTATTTGCAACGGCTGAGACGAGCCTAGAACTTCGCGACGATCGGCGAAGCTCGTTACTTTTGCGCCCTCCCTCATCACGAGCCTCGAGCATTTTGCAATACCAATCGCGCATACAAAAGTTTCAACTATATACACTTTGCGAGAGGCAAGAACGAGTAAGAGAGGGAGAAGAGAGAGAGAGAGAGAGAGAGAGAGAGAGAGAGAGAGAGAGAGAGAGAGAGAGAGAGAGAGAGAGAGAGAGAGAGAGGAGGTCGAGAAGCTGCAGGACAGAAATGGAGAACGGGGCTTCCATGAGAGGGTAATGGTTGACAGAGATAGCGCGAAGGATTGCGGACCAACGAGGAGACTTTGTTTTTCTTACGATCACAGATCCTTCTCGCGGCACTTCCACTTCCGAAGCCGTCCGCGCATATATATACTTTTCCGGCTTTTTCCCCTTAAGCGTCGAAAACTTTTCCCTTCCCAAACGCGAAATTATGATATTCGAACCCGGAATATCGTAAAATTGTGAAAAATGCATCCCCCTCGCGGACATCTCGCTGCGATCTTTCTATCAAGAATTTTTTGCTTCCATCAAGATCGCACGGAAAACCAATATGTTTTATGAATAGTTCTCAGCATTCGAAAAGTAATTTCCAGCTGAATGTCATCCGCACTCTTCTGCATTTGCATTCACGCGTATATATATGAATTATCGAGTCGATACATTTCAGCGATAAGATCGACACTTTAGTGCCTATATTCGACGTTTTTGAATTATCCCACGTAATATACGAGTAACAACGTGAATGAAAATTCTTCGCAATAAATGGTATATTTCGAACGAAGGAAAGTGGATTAAAGTTTGAAAAAAAAAACTAATATAAGATGCGAATGGAAACTTGCACAACATCATCGCTAGGAGATTATTTTTATTTTTTCTCTCTCTCTCTTTCTCTCTCTCTCTCTCTCTCTAAAAGAGACTCTCTCAATTTTAGCACGAAAGGAGTTTGTGTGAATCTTGAAAAAAAATCAATCACGAAGAAAAATATAAAATTTTCCATCTGATATCCCCCTCCCCTATTTGTTTATCGTTGCTTGTCAAATTTATCGTCAAGAATCTCCCCTTATATTCGTGTCCTTTTATCCGTGTACACAATTTAATGTCGAAAGTTTTCTCTGATTTTATGACGCTCGCTAATATTTTTCGAGATATTTGAAAGAATGCAAAAATGAAAAAAAAAACAAAACAAAACAAAATAAAAAATCAGAAGTATAGCAGAATTCAATACAGAAATATGCGACTTGTTCGATGGAATCCTCACACCCCATAATGAACCAGCATGGATCTCCGACCCTCGTTGCACTATATTTGCCAACTTTTGGTCCTCGACTTATCTGGACCAAAGTACCATTCGATGGGGTAGCATTTAGCCTAACGATCCCTTAACTAAGTATCAAAAATGAACGAGTATGTTTCCTCGTCGTTGGCTCTTTCGTGTCTGTATAAATATGCAGGAGCTTTCATACGATTAAAATAATCGACGATTTTTTTCCACCGCGAATCGAATAAGGAAAAATATATTGCACGGATTCTCAGTGAGAGGGTGAAACGAGAATAAAAAAACGTGAAGAACAAAAACGAGAATACAACGATACCGCGAACAACGTGGAACGGAACTTTTTTCACACCAGGCAACAATCGTGCGATAATATGGACTGAAATCGCGTATAACCGATTCGAAATTGATAGGGAAACAATTATGGCAAACGAGATCGAGTGTGCTGGAAAGACACGATTGCGAACAATATAATACAAAAACACACACGAGGTGTGAAACCTGAACAACGATTTGAACTGCAAGGGGGAGAGGGCTTAACGGGATCGATCGTTAGCGTCGAAGAGAATCTCTGTATGGAATTAGCAGGCTGAAAGGGAGAGTAGGGCAAAGGTTGGGAGAGATCGGATGCCGCAAACAGCTTCGCATAAATTATCCTAGGGGTGAGAGAGAGAGAGAGAGAGAGAGCATGGAGTCGTTAACGCGGCGAGCAACGAGAATCCCAACCGTTAGGTTGCTAATATCGACGATAACCATGATTTTTGTCGTTACGAGGTTGCACGCACATGCATTATATTTATACGCTTCGTGAAATCCACTCTCGTTATTGTCAAAACCCCCGGAGGTCGAATTGACCAATTCTCCCCTGTAACACTCCCGAAGATGTACATTTGAACAAACGTGAGAGCCGCGAGTCTGACGCGGGGTCCGTCGAAAAGTAAAATCATATATACAGGGAATGAAATCGAAACAAGACGTGTGTGATCTTTGCGGTTTACATTTGACAACGAGCTTTTTCGCTATTTTGTTGCTGGAAAAATGCCGACTGCCCGAACAAGGGAGTCGAAATATTTCTTTCGTCCTGTGGCAAAGAACGAGTTGAGAAATGAGAAAATTAGAAGAAGGATCGATGGGAGAGAGAGAGAGAGAGAGAGAGAGAGAGGTTTAACGCAGTTTGGATCTCGGATTGAGTTACTTTCGTTACGATTAGCTCTTACGGTATCAAGGGCACGAAAATAGCCATCGATGATTAGCGAATAAGACGAGAGAAGAGGCTGCTTCAGGAAGAAAGAGGAAGAGAAGGAAAGAACAAGCTCTTCCGATTGCAGCTCGCATCGGAGAGCGCGAAGAACGGCAGCTTGCCAAGAAGATTTTCCCCGAGTCTCGTCAGCTTTTTCTTTTTTTTTTCTCTCTCTCTTTTTCCCTCGCCCTCTATCGAGTGCTTTTTGCCCCGACTGTGTTAACGCTATATACGCGCGGTGTGGATTTATTCTTACAACTCGGTGACATCGTGTCCACAAAGAGACCTCTCGCCGCGCGTCTCCCTCTCTGTGTCTCGTTATTTTCAATGTCTCGTTATGTTTTTTTTTTTTTATATCGGAGAAACGAGAAAATGTCAAAGGGAATTGCAATGAGAGTCAAGCGAGGTTGATGCAGTGTGTTTCGCGTGGGTGAGCATACTTTTTCTAAAAACTTTCAATTTGTTTTTTTTTTTTCATTCCCCGATACCAAAAATCTCACGGGACCTGGTTGTCCCAGAATATATGACAGACTTGCCTTATTCACTCTGAAAACGTGGTAGGGGTTTTTTTTTTTTTTTCGTTGGGAATGAAATAAAATTCGTGGCACGAATGAAAAGTGACGGAAGACAAAACCTCTGATTCGTTGCGTATATGTGTGTGTGTGTGTGTGTGTGTGTGTGTGTGTGGGTGTGTGAGGAAGAAACGGAAAAGGAATATCCAATCTAAATGGTAGGGCTTGGCTCTCGTGGTAACGAAAATTTTAGTAGCTATCGCGAACTCGTTTATACCAACGGCGTAATTATTATACGTTTTAATTATAAAACGGCTGTGGGTCGTTTGATAAACTTTCTTTCATCAACACGCACAGCGTCATTTTTACTCGAGAGGTTAATAATTAATTGTACGTTGGAAAATTAATCGAAGAGGAATTCTAACGTCGAAAATACCACTGACCGAATGGTGTGAAAAAACAAATTAATGTAAAAAAAAAAAACAACGCCTGATTGTCGAAAGTATTCAGATTTGATGAAATTTCGATGCTTTGTTTGTTTGTTTGTAATAAAAAAATTGACAATTACCGAAAATCGTGCAATACGGATATATTTTTTTTTTTCCATCGATTAAAATTGAGGTAATATTTTGAGCATGATTAGACTTGATATCAAATGGAATTCGATGCAGATATTTTTGAACATGATATTCGTACGTGCCCATTGGGACTAATATTAATTATACTGATCACCGATAAATTTTCATCAATTTAGTTATGCAATAAATCATTGGTCTTATATTGCGGTTATACGTAAATTCAATTAGAATCATACGCTACATTTTTATGATGGAATTAATTTTACCGTAAGTGTGAAATTTCAGTGGAAATCCGAGCGTACCGCGACTGATCGCAATCCCTGGTTCATCGGATTAATTTACGCGCGCCATCAAATGGATATACGCAATCGTAGCCCAGTCAACAGAAATTGAATTCATAGGGGGCCATATAATGGAAAATTCTTAACAAGTTTTTTTAAATGTTGCACGCGTTTTATTGACACATAAAGATCTATACTTAACAATTCTGCGGTCTCACGTTGACGGCGTTGGTCGCCATCTTGAAAAAAAAAACGCGTTTTATATCATATCTCGAAAACGGCTAAACTTAGAATAAAAAATATTGAGACCTTTTTTATAGATAATTAGATTTCTCATCTTTTTTATCTGAAACTTTTTATAATTCAACTTGCCGTTTTTAAATTACAGCCTGTTTAGTGTCGCAAATATTCTTTTTTCCTCTGAAACTCCCTTAAAAATCGATATCCCGATAAAATTTCTGTTACATTTTTTATTTTTTATTAAATTTCCTACGAATTTTCTGTGGAACTTTTTTCCAAAGAACTAATACTTTAAAAGTTATTAACAGTTGAGTACAACAATGACGCGGCGTCTATAGACGGGGGTTTGACGAGCTGGGTGTTTCGACGATCTAATATAATATTTGAACATCTGCTCATTGAGGATTGTTGAAGGTATACATTGTAGGTATACGAGTCGATGGTTTTGGTACCCTAATACCACTTTTCTATGTAATTTAATCTTATAATACCAATAAATTTATTTTTTGTAACCTTATTTTCCGACTTGGAATTCTTTATCGACTTTATAAACAATGATATTGTTTTATAAGATAAAAAAATTACTCGAAATGTATTAATAGTCAATGATAAAAATAGCTCAGATGCTGGGACTGCTTTTTTTATGCAGGCAAGCAGATTAATCAACAATTATTAATTTTTTTGTTCTTTACCTATTTTTATGCATTCATTGACATAGCGCTATATTCAACTGTTAATAAGTTTTAAAGTATTAGTTCTGTGGAAAAAAGTTATAATGAAAATTTGTAGGAAATTTAATAATAAATAAAAAATATAATAAGAATTTCATGGGGACATTGATTTTTAAGGGAGTTTCAGAGGAAAAAAGAATATTTACGATACTAAAAGAGCTGTAATTAAAAAACGAAAAGTTAAATTCAAAAAAGTTCAAAGTAGAAAAGATGAGGAATCTAATTATCTACAAAAAAGATCTTTATGTTTTTTATCCTAAAGTCAGATGTTTTCGAGATATGATATAAAACACGTTTTTCAAGATGGCGACTAACGCCGTCAACGTGCGAGGCTCCTTATCCGTCAATAAAACGCATGCAACATTAAAAAAACTTGTTCAGAATGTTTCATTACAATTTGTGGTTAATTGATTGGGCCTATTATATATCCACCATGTATACCATTTCGATTGACAACAAGATCTTAATTTACAATTTTCCGTATTAAAATTCTTCTCTCTCAGACACACCTCGCAGCACATCGTTATTTTTTTTTTTTCGAACATTGTTCAAGTGTATACGAAAAATATTCGAGTTAATTATCGTGCAATATTAACCAATTAACAAATTCTTCGATGCGGGATCAAATTTAACAAGATCGCGTTGAAGTCAAAAAAGCTTTGAGGGAAAGCCACTCGGAAGCTTGACGCTGAGAGTAAAAAAAAAATTAAAGGAAAAGAAAAAAAAATATGCTTACGAGAAAATGCGCGTTTTCTCATTGATTTCATATAATCATTGAAATCTGATGCCATGTAATTCGCCAGACACACTTCGATCGTCTTTGAATGTAACTCGTTTGAATATTTTTCAATCTCACGAAAATTCGATCGATTCCGGAGCTTCGATTTTTACGAATCCTGCGTATAAATGCGAAAAATTCACGATTCCACTCGACGCGACACTCGAAGATTGCCTGATTAGCGCCGAGTCCCCTTATCGCCCCGAGCTCACGAACATCCAGCCGAGTGAAGCGAATTTCACTTATCGTATGTATAACAACGGAATCGAAGTTATATAGCCGACCCTGGTATCAACGAGAAGCGTTATCAAGTACCACCCCGATCTCTAAATTCTCGACTGTCAAGGAATTTTTCTCTCCGCGCTCGATCTTTTCTTCGTCATTATTCGCAAATGATTTTTCCTAACTCGCGGAAAATTCATTAACATTCGTTTCAACGTGAATTCCACGCATATTTTACGAAAGATTCATCAGCCAATATAAGCAAATTTGCTAAATGAGCTACATATACACGGTCCGTAATTATTCAATCAAACCCAAAGTAAATTAGGATCGATGGATTTGCCAAATTCCCAATGGCATACGAACAAAATCCCGCATTCCATTGGTCAATACATAACGCTAGAGAGTCCGAGAATTCTCGAAATAACCGAACATATGTATAAGGCGCAGCATCAAAGGTATATTTTTATCCGCGTTTGGATTCGATCTCGCGCGGGGTAAATTACCGTGACCTTTTCGAGGGAGAAACGCCGGGGAACGAGAGAGTTAAGAGTGACCTAAATCCGTTATTTCGCGTTTCGGCAAAATATGCATCGATTTATCGCGACGGCTCTTTGCTGCAGAAATATTTCCTGAAAAATCTGATGACGTAACACACACACACACACACACAGCTGACGAATAAAAGCACAAGAAAAGCAACTTCTTAAATTTCTTCGGGATCGCCGGGACTTTTCTTGAAAAATTTCATTCAATGTTTTCAAGATAATGTGTGTATCTTTTTTTACCCAATCTATAAACCAAACTTCAGTGTGACCTTTGACGGAGAATCGATGAGGCGTCTTTGAGTACAGCGGACTGATCTCCGTATTCATATATACGGGAGACAATTCAGTAGTGTGAATGGATCGTTGAATGTACTCAACTATGGATTATATGCGACCGCTATAGTGCACTTTTCGTTTCGCCAGACGACAGCGCATCCCTACAAACACTCTCGTAAGATTTGAGAGAGATATACACGCGCGCGCGGTTGAGCGAAAAGCGTCGAACCGTTGCTCAAAGAGATTCTCGTCACATTCTCGTGGGCTCGCCCAAAGTTCCCCCCGCTCGCGTTCTTGGCGGCATCAAAGGGACTTTCGCGTATCCAAGATGCACACCCTAGCGTCTCGAGACAAGTACATTTACCGCGACCCTATATCGAATGACACCGAGAGCAATCGCGACTCTATCATACTCAAGAGGGCGAGTCAAAAGCTTTTCAGGGGTGCACACTTGGGTCTATCGTTTATTTTTTTTTTTTTTTTTTGTCATTCGACAGAGATTGAAATTAGTGCTTTAGCGATAATTACATTGATAATATTGTGCGCAATTGGGGAGTTTCAACGAAGCTGATAAGTGCTCTCGTCGTCCGGTAGAAAGTAAAGCGTGCATTGCGAGTCTCTTGGAAATTTTTCTCATTTTTAGAAATAATTTTACGATCATTATATCTGATAATGCATATTAACGGATGTAATTTACGATCAATAAAGTGGGCCGTCGAAAATAAACGATGGACCAAAAAATGGGGATTACACTTTGGTAAATCTCTCTATAAACGAAAAATGTGAATTTTCAGAAATTTTTAATGGCGCATCTATAGCTAATCGCTAATGTTTTAGGGATTTATATACACATATATGTATTAGGGTGTTTCAAAATTAAATTATTTTGGATTTTCCTGCGGACCCATGGCTAAACGGTTACTTTGTACCTGAAAAACAAGATTCCCAAAAGCTGAGTACTGTAGCTCAAGTGCTAGGGTATGCTAAAACGTTTTTTGTAAAAAAAAAAAAAACAGTGAAAAATCGCATTAAATAGGTTATTGACTTTTTTCTCGGAAAAGTCTTTACCAGTACAGCTTGATTAGATAAATGTCTATCGATCCAAAATTCATCCTCCCTTCAACCAAAGTTCATTTTACATCGAAAAAAAAAAAAAACACTGTTCTCCAAAACCTCTGTGTCGTAAGGTTTTAGGCACACCCCGTTGGTCCGATTCGAGCTTACAACGTCTCATTCACCTCAGACATCATTTCTACATCTTTTGAACGCGGGGATCTGAAAAAAAAAATAACCATGTCAAAAGGTACAACGAATTATCTAAAATACCAAAATTTGAGTTACTAATTTGCAAGTCGTTAAGGGCTCATTTTGTTCGGAAACGAAATCCTCATCATGTAAACGAGGGGATTTTTTTTTTTTTGCAAAGTTACTTGCAAATTAGTAACTCAAATTTTGGTAATTTTAGATAATTGGCTGTAACTTTTGACGTAGTTATTTTTTTTTCAGATTCTCGCGTTCAAAAGATGTACAAATGATGTCGGAGGAGAATGAGACGTTGTAAGCTCGAATCGGACCAACGGTGTGACTAAAATCTTACGATACAGGTTTTGGAGAACGGTGTTTTTTTTTTTTTTTTTTCGATGTAAAATGAACTTTGGTTGAAGGGAGGATGAATTTTGGACCGACAGACATTTTTCTAATCAAGCTGTACTGGTAAAGACTCTTCTGAGAAAAAAGTCAATAACTTATAGATTTAAAACCTATTAAATGCGAATTTTCACTGTTTTTTTTTTTTAACGTTTTAGCCCAGCCTAGCACTTGAGCTACAGCACTCAGCTTTTGGGAATCTTATTTTTCAGGTACCAAGTAATCATTTAGCCATGTGCCTGCAGGAAAATCCAAAAAAATGTATAGACACAGCGACTGTAAAAGTGGATGCCCAAACTCAAACCGATATATATGACAATCATTAATTAAACTCATATGAAGCATGTGGGCAAACAGAAAGACGGAAGCCAGACGAGGAATTCATCATCGATCAATTAGGATCCGTGTGTTGTTTCGGGGCTTTCTCTTTTGCTGGCGCAAATTACATCGATTATCGGTTCTAGTGCAATTCAACTCTCTCTCTCTCTCTCTCTCTCTCTCTTTCTCTCTTTCTCTCTTCCTCTCGTTTCCTCTCTTTGTACTACATATTTACCACCGACATTGTTCACATGCACAATGTACGATATACATCGGGGCTCATATGTATGCACGTGAAATAACGGCGGTTGAGCTGAGAAATTTCTTGGTTGACGCAGCAGAGAGCAAAAGCCGGGGAAAACGAGATTGGCGATTCGGTTTAAGGGTGACATTATCGGAAAAACGATCGTCCACCGGTGATTATAATATACGAGAGATGTAGAGGTATATATGCATGCATGTGCGAGATAATGACGCACCAGCAGATGGTGTGCGCAACGTGTGCAAATTTCACCTTTTACTCGCGCGGTCTCCGCGGAGCCAAGTCACCAAAATCACGGAAGATCAATGGGATTTAAAGACTCCGCATTATATGGGCCAGATAAACTCGAATTAATTTCTTTTTTCATTCGTTATATGAAGAATCTGGGTTTTTTTTTAATCTCTTTGTTTCGGTACCTTGATTAACGACATCGTTATCGAAAATCGATTCAGTCCCGTATAAGGTCTAGACACATTCTCACACTGATATCCGTATATATATATATATATTCGTGTGTGATCGTTGAAATGCGTAATTAGTCCGATTTATCGAGAGAGAGAGAGAGAGAGAGAAATACATGTATGTGTATATTGGAAAAGAGCCAGGCAACGGTTATCGAATAGTTTAGCTGGGGTAAATTAATTGAAACGAGAGACGTCAGTCTCGTGACCGGAAAAAGGAATGGAGAGAGAGAGAGAGAGAGAGTACGAAAGTAAGGGCACAATTTTGATAAGTTTCGTCAATCACCGCACACGATCACCAACTGTAAATCACATTTAATTTCGTATTAAAGTTTATATATCTCGCTGCCTTCCGTGCTCAATATATATACGAACAATTTATTAGATTCGTATGCGTGTGTGTAATTATATATGAAACAGCTAACCGTGATATCGCTTAAGGAACGAGGTTAATGAGAATTTTCCCAACACTCGAGAGTCATAATTAAATCTCAAGCACAAACCCGAAATACGAAAATTTCGTAACGTTATTCCTTATATGTGAAGTAATTGC
This sequence comes from Rhorus exstirpatorius, assembly GCA_963564615.1. Taxonomy (NCBI): domain Eukaryota; kingdom Metazoa; phylum Arthropoda; class Insecta; order Hymenoptera; family Ichneumonidae; genus Rhorus; species Rhorus exstirpatorius. Next base: position 11,021,496 of record OY751318.1, read on the forward strand.
TCACGAACATTTGATTCAAACTTTTCGAATTATTACAGGACAAATTGCACGAAAATTTTATCCTACTTTTATTTGTTAAATTTAGCTCGAAATTCTCACACATCACAAAACTCGTCAAATTATTTCCTCAGTTACGTGTGAGTCCAAGAAGTGAAGTTTGAAAAAAAAAGAAACTTTTTTTTGGCATCACGCCACATGGTTGTTGAGGCTTCGAGTGTTCGGGGGAGCTCAGATTGAACGCGCTTGCCTACGGTTCGCATTAAATTAAAAAAAAAAAACCGTCATTTTTCCAAATTCACGTTCCGTCTTTCCAAATCTTGCTCCCTCTGTGGCCGCACGCAGGCCGTTTTAACCTCACTGAGCGAATCCAAATCCCGACAAGCGAGTCCACTGCTCTCCCTGGGGTTTTTTTTGCTCATTTTTCAATCTGCCCGAGCAGTTTTATCGTTATTCAGAAATTATGGGCCATCAATATGTATCGTGGAATATGTATAAACTTTTTAAACGATGTAGTATACGAGACCTCCGTAATACGGTTATGCGCCTTCTCCAGATCTGTGAGGGTGCAGATAAGGATGCTCCTAGTGCGATACCCTTGGGAGGGACGAGGGACACAAAGCTGGGTAAATAATTGTACGAGTTTGCCCAATCTAAAAGTTGGTTTTGGGCCAAGACGGATTAGTTGGAGTTAAATTTATGCAAGCTAGTTTCGACCTTTTGGCTAAATTGCAGCAGAGTCTTCTGGTTCGACTCATTCTTCAACAGCTATATATATATATATATATGTATATATATATAATTGATCCCGCATTCTCTTTCTCTCTCTCTCTCTATTTCTCATTCGAGTGTCTCTTTATTAGCCTCTCTAACAGACGCGCTGCGGGAATCTTACGCTCGCACAACGTCACCACCAAAGCGCGTGAAAACTTTCACCCCGAGGAGTTTAAGCAGAGAGTGTATATACTCGAGAGTTAAATTTCACGATAGCTTTCCTGCCATTGTCTATCTCCGGTCTACCACGATGTTCTTTCTATGCGGTAGTCAATCCCTAAAGTTATGTCAATTGCAACATTGCAAAGACAAATATCATCGCACCGTTGTACAGGACTGCTGGGTCTTTGTGTGCAATCCCCGCTGTACTCCATTTTGAGAAGTCATTGAGGAGCATGACGAAAAGGTAACGGAGATAGAAAACCGAGGGTGAACAAAACCTTGACTTTCCCTATACAATATGTTTAAATTGTCAAGAAAGAAGTATATATACGAGAGAGGGAGATTTTCCCTCTGCCATTCGAATTGCAAACTTCATTAGCGCAAGACGAATCACCGGTACTCTCTCTCTCTCTCTTCCTCATATATATTTTTCTTTCCCTTCTTCCACTTTCATCAATCGCCATGAAACGAGACACTCCCAGAGCCCTTGGCTGAATTAGCGCGAAAAAAGAAACGCTCGGTATTCATCATTCTCTCTCGATCTCTCCATCATTGTCATTGGTTCGTTCTTTCGGGGAGAGAGAAAATGAGGAAAGATAGAACGAATGACGAAATCGATAACAGCATATCACGGGTGAAAGGGATGAGAGAGAGAAAGAGAGAGAGATGCGAATGAGAATTCGATAGCGAGAACTCGACAGTCAATCAAGTCTGCTTCTCAATTAAGGTCATACCCCACACCTCATATCGAGCATCGAGACTCGCTCGACTTCTCGATTATTAAATTCCATTTTTTTTTTTCTTTTTTTTTCGCTATTCTTCAACCCAATCTTTCGATATATTCCCCGGAAGTGAGAACGCCGGACTGCGCAGTTTATCTCTCGCTCGAGCATCACTCCCTGCCCCAATAAAAAAAAAATGAAGAAAAACGGATGGGTGGATAATTTTTTTTTTTTTACAAAATCACGAAAAAAAAAAGGATCCGAGCTGTTCCGATGATTTATCCATTTTTTTTTTGTTCGATCCTCAATGGTGCGCAATATGGGCCAACATTGAGTTCAAGACGCGCAAACGAGGAACTTTTGATCGTCAGAGAGAGGGAGAGAGAGAGAGAGAGAGAGAAGAGAGAATAGTGTGAGTCGTAGGAAAGCGTCTTGAACAACGGGAATTAATACTTTTTGCAAACTTGTTGACAAACATCTCTGGCACGTATATATAGTCGGTGTGGTCTCAATATCTGTGTATAGCTTCATTGCGATCGTGTGTATATAATGTGTACAAGTGGCCGAAGCGAATTTTCACAACGTCCATATATAGCTGCGGAACGGATACTTCTGTTTGTGAATTTAGTGAAGCAATTGCCAAAAAAGTACGAAAACTTTTAAATGTTCATTCGAAAGTTTATTCACCAGGCACTCTGCATTAATTGTACCCTCCGTGTAGTTCGATCAACGAGTTAGTTAACCCAGACAAAGATTAATGAATCTGTGAAAAAAATCAACGCGCGGAGATCGCTCAGCTTGTCCGCGATTATGCCCAAAAAATCTCTCGACCATTTTAATTCCATTCTCCGTCCTATATTAGCTATATGATTGATTTATCGTCAATATAGTCCCTACTTCCCGTGCAGAAATTTCGGTCGGGATCCAGGTGGATTCTGAGAAGGATCCCTATTTTCTGATAGGGATCCAGCTGGTCATCGGATCAGATCCCATGACTGAATGTAACGTTTTCACATTGGAATCCGACAGGGACCCCTGACTGGATTCCAATTATGGTATCCAGTCAAAACCCGATCAAAATGTGGTTTAATCTGGCATATATATAAAATCCCGAATAAATATTTATCTTCCGCAATTCAGGTTAGCCATAGAAAAAATTTAAACAAAAAAAAACGTCGACACCGGGGTTTGAACCTACGACGTCTCACTAGCCTTCGTTTGCGTATTGGATCCGAAATGAATGACAAAAAAAATTATATTTTATGAACATTAATGTTTTTGACATTTTTTATTGATTGTTGTTGTTCCGAGGATGATTCCGGTCGTTGAAAATGTATGTGCTAACCCGGAAAATGATTTAAGGACAACCTACCTACCTATCTGCCTACCTAATGAACTAACGCTCTAACCACGACGCTGTCGGATGCTTGTACATTTACTTTGTAAATATCACGGTCTTATGTAAGACCGTGGTAAATATCTTCTATACACTATACATGAGGCTGAAGCTAGCAGCGGTAGCGAGAAGCCAAAATTCAGAAAAGAATACGCATGACGGGAAAAATCTGAAAAAATTAAGGAGTATTGTCATTCGATCCTGAAATACGATGGCGTTTCAACTTTTGAGTGGACGAACTCCGTTGTTATTTTTGTTTGTTAATTAACAATAACGGCTGATAATTAAAATCACACGCATGACGGGTGAAACCTGAAAAAATTCAGGGGTATTGTCTATCGATCGTGACTAAAAGTATATATTGCGCTTGAATCTATCCTTACAATTAATAATGAATTAAATTCCGCGCACAAAACTACTTTCCGTTCAGCTTTCCTTTACAACTTTCGAATCATCGAAGGTTCTTTTCATTTGAAGTACAATCCCCATGGTCTCAAATTTTTCCTTCCAAAAAGTTCGCCACAGACATTAAGTGGCTGTTATAATTAAAAAAGTCCAATGAGCGGCGGCTTCCACTTAAGCTACAAAGCACCCTTTTCGCGATGATGTCTTTTTTTTTATCAAAACTTCAGTTTAAGGGGATGGGAGCATGAAAAATCAAAATTTGTTTTTTTTATGAAAAATGCACAAAAGTGGCTCAGAAATGTAATTTTCGCCACACTGCTAAGTGGTTAAGGTGGTGGAGGTTCTCGATCATGAAATGACACGTAATGACAATTAATATATAGTAATAATAACGGCATTTACACCACCACCACCACCACCACCACGACCACACGACCACACGACCACACGAACACACGAACGTACGAACGTACGAACGTACGAACGTACGAACGTACGAACGTACGAACGTACGAACGTACGAACGTACGAACGTACGAACGTACGAACACACAAACACACGAACGTACAAACACACGAACACACGAACGTACGAACACACGAACGTACGAACGTACGAACGTACGAACGTACGAACGTACGAACACACGAACACACGAACGTACAAACACACGAACACACGAACGTACGAACACACGAACGTACGAACGTACGAACGTACGAACACACGAACACACGAATGTACGAACGTACGAACGTACGAACGTACGAACGTACGAACGTACGAACGTACGAACACACGAACGTACGAACGTACGAACGTACGAACGTACGAACGTACGAACGTACGAACGTACGAACGTACGAACGTACGAACGTACGAACGTACGAACGTACGAACGTACGAACGTACGAACGTACGAACACACGAACACACGAACGTACGAACGTACGAACGTACGAACGTACGAACGTAAGAACGTACGAACGTACGAACGTACGAACACACGAACACACGAACGTACGAACGTACGAACACACGAACGTACGAACACACGAACGTACGAACACACGAACGTACGAACACACGAACGTACGAACGTACGAACGTACGAACACACGAACGTACGAACGTACGAACGTACGAACGTACGAACGTACGAACGTACGAACGTACGAACGTACGAACGTACGAACGTACGAACGAACGAACGTACGAACGTACGAACGTACGAACACACGAACACACGAACGTACGAACGTACGAACGTACGAACGTACGAACGTACGAACGTAAGAACGTACGAACGTACGAACGTACGAACGTACGAACGTACGAACGTACGAACACACGAACACACGAACGTACGAACGTACGAACACACGAACGTACGAACACACGAACGTACGAACACACGAACGTACGAACACACGAACGTACGAACGTACGAACGTACGAACGTACGAACGTACGAACGTACGAACGTACGAACGTACGAACGTACGAACGTACGAACGTACGAACGTACGAACACACGAACGTACGAACGTACGAACGTACGAACGTACGAACGTAAGAACGTACGAACGTACGAACGTACGAACGTACGAACGTACGAACGTACGAACGAACGAACGTACGAACGTACGAACGTACGAACACACGAACACACGAACGTACGAACGTACGAACGTACGAACGTACGAACGTAAGAACGTACGAACGTACGAACGTACGAACGTACGAACGTACGAACGTACGAACGTACGAACACACGAACACACGAACGTACGAACGTACGAACACACGAACGTACGAACACACGAACGTACGAACACACGAACGTACGACCACACGAACACACGAACGTACGAACGTACGAACGTACGAACGTACGAACGTACGAACGTACGAACGTACGAACGAACGAACGTACGAACGTACGAACGTACGAACACACGAACACACGAACGTACGAACGTACGAACGTACGAACGTACGAACGTAAGAACGTACGAACGTACGAACGTACGAACGTACGAACGTACGAACGTACGAACACACGAACACACGAACGTACGAACGTACGAACACACGAACGTACGAACACACGAACGTACGAACACACGAACGTACGACCACACGAACACACGAACGTACGAACGTACGAACGTACGAACGTACGAACGTACGAACGTACGAACACACGAACACACGAACGTACGAACGTACGAACACACGAACGTACGAACACACGAACGTACGAACACACGAACGTACGAACACACGAACGTACGAACGTACGAACGTACGAACGTACGAACGTACGAACGTACGAACGTACGAACGTACGAACGTACGAACGTACGAACGTACGAACACACGAACACACGAACGTACAAACACACGAACACACGAACGTACGAACACACGAACGTACGAACACACGAACGTACGAACACACGAACGTACGAACACACGAACGTACGAACGTACGAACGTACGAACGTACGAACGTACGAACGTACGAACGTACGAACACACGAACACACGAACGTACAAACACACGAACACACGAACGTACGAACACACGAACGTACGAACACACGAACGTACGAACACACGAACGTACGAACACACGAACGTACGACCACACGAACACACGAACGTACGAACGTACGAACGTACGAACGTACGAACGTACGAACGTACGAACGTACGAACGTACGAACACACGAACACACGAACGTACGAACGTACGAACACACGAACGTACGAACACACGAACGTACGAACACACGAACGTACGAACACACGAACGTACGAACGTACGAACGTACGAACGTACGAACGTACGAACGTACGAACGTACGAACGTACGAACGCACGAACGCACGAACGCACGAACACACGAACGTACGAACGTACGAACACACGAACACACGAACGTACGAACGTACGAACACACGAACGTACGAACACACGAACGTACGAACACACGAACGTACGACCACACGAACGTACGAACACACGAACACACGAACACACGAACACACGAACACACGAACACACGAACACACGAACACACGACCACTACCACTACCACTACCACCCCCACCACCACCACCACTACTCATTATTATTATTATTATTATTATTATTATTATTATTATTATGCCAATCGAATAATGTGTCAACAAGCTTTATTCGGAATATGACTGGGCATTTCGCAAATTAAAATTCTTCGATCATCCCATTAAATCATTGGAGGATACTCGTCTTGAGGAGCTCTCAACAAATCCTGATTCAGAACAAACGTGAAATTGGGATTCAATTGGTACACCCTGAAAGAAAGTGGCGCCATAACTTACAAATTTTGCCACATCCACCAATCCGATTACGAGACGGATACCATATAGATTCCTATGGGGATACCGGTTTTGGGGAGTCCATGGACAATCCCGATCGGGATATGGTCGGACTTAGGGTATCCCTAAAAAATTTCTGCACGGGTTATTTTTGGTCACCCGAAATTCAATCCATATAGACTGTCCTCTTCGCTCTCTTCGTTCATTGTCTCTGACAGATATAGCGTTATTCCTGACTCGCATCCATTTCATCACTTCAACGCTGCTGGTTTACCAGAAATGTAAATATTTAACGTTACAGCGTATACATTTATGTTACTCTGCGTTATTTAGTTCGGGGTTTTAGTTTTCCCTTTCCTTCTCTCTGCGCTAAATGTATATATGTATACGGGTGAGTGTGCCTAGGAGATATATAGAGCCGAAATCGTGGATTTCGGCGCCAGTGTCTCTGGCCACTCGCGGTGCGAACAGGAAAACGATGCGGGAATGAAAGTTGGCTAATGGTAACTTCGGGGGCAACCGAATTCTCGCGTTAACTGGGTCGTTGGATCGAGGAACGAGTTGAAAACAGAGCCATGAAAAGAGCTCACCAGCTCTCGTTCTCTTGGGTTTCTACATCGTTCGTTGAATTGTATGGATTCGTGGGTCTGCGTATATGGTTGATCAGGTGTGTGTGTCAGATGTATAGAGATACAAAAGCAGGTTTAGCCATCAAAGTCCAACTTTGAGACTCGAATTATTGGTATAATTTTCCCAAAAACTCGTCTTTCAGAATCGACGATAATAATATCGAATGTAAATTTAAATTACAGTTATATTATTTTCGACTATAGCACTTTTTTGACTCCATCAGTCATATCCGCGAGATCGGTCTCATCCAAGGGCTCACCACGTGCGCCATAATCGAAATGTTATACGTGCATCAGAGAAATGTGCGATTTTACATTCCAATGTACAAGGAAATAAAAGTATGATAAATGGTGAGAGTTATACGTTGAGATATTTGACATGGATCTTTCAAGCTTGGCGTGAGATTTCAAAAATTTTATCTTGACTTTGAGGATGTCTGGGGGCGAACTTTACATGAACATTTGAGACTGACCTTTTTATCTTTTGAAGCGAATCCTGCACGGAAGACAATCTGCGCTCCATGAATCAATTGTGTATAACTAAGGACTAATTTTGGCTATCTATATGAATACATAAAAGGAAGCTTGGCAAGATTTAGAAAAATTTGATTGACGCTCGCTTGGTACTACTTTCTAAAAAAATGAACGAAAAATTTCCATTTAGAACGAGAGATGGCCCAAATTTGTGTAACGAAGATGCGACATGGAAAAAAAACGTGAATGCGGTTCATCTGGGTCCAAATTTATGGGCGTGTATTATGACCAAGTTTTGGTATGTAACTATATGTAGGTACGAGGGTGAGGGTGCTTTCACCATTTCGTGTGTATATATACATATGTGTGTGTGTGTGTGTGTGTGTGTGGGTGTGTAGGTACCTTGAAATTCGAAATCCCCGAGACCTTATATATATATATATATATATATATACAGGCTGCGGTTTTGTGCTTCTCTCCTGAAGGGATGAAACTGTTCCCGGGGTTTTGCCATAAAGCAACCCTTGGTGCCTTTTACCCCTTCCATTAACGACTTCAAGTACAATCAACCACTAGCAGGGGCATCACAAATACACACACACACACATGCATCTTTATATACATAGTGAGAGAGAGAGAGAGTATGTCTCAACCCAAAGTATAGACGCTTTCTCGCGTTATCTCTTGATTTATTCTCCCCCGGATATTAACGTCTAACCCCAAAGTCGTACTCGCGCGCAAGTTTGAGCTATGTGTTTGATCATACATATACATCTCTGCCCATCGCATCTTCGCCACTTCCTATCATAATGAAGTTAAAAATCCTAAAAGCCCACTGAGAATGCTCTCGTTGTTTTTTTTTTTGTAACCCACTTTCAAATTTTATCCGTACCTACTCTACTGCTTCATCTACTCGGCCTCATTCGAATCAATCTGTTACAAGATAATTTTTTTTTTTTGTAAATTCAAACTTGAATGTTCCCTTTGATTTCCTTTCAATTCACATTTTCCGCATTCTCGAATCGGAACATTTTTTTCAAATACTCATTTTTGATATCTCGAACGAAAACGCCTTATCGCATCTATCCTGCTCGATGTTTTCTCATTGGGATTGTAATTTTTTTTACCGGATGCCCATACTCGAAAGCGCGTACTAGCCCCCAGAACAAGATAATGAGAATCGTACGGAGTTTACAAAGTCCCTTTACATTGCAAGCCCAAAAAAAAAAGGAAACTTCTGCCCAGCCATTCAATTCCCTTTCGGGGTTGTTTGGCGTTCCGTACACTTTATACGTATGCACATTACACAACACTCGACATTATGAATCTACTAATTACAACTGCTCGTATACGGAGTAACGTTTTCACGCTCCAAATTAACTCCGTGAGAATGTGCTATACACAGGCAGCACGCTGTGCTCTACGCGAATCTGCGTCAAGTCACGTATACGTCGTTACATTGAATTCCGACCAGGCGATTTTACGCGCGAGGCCCTCTTTGTGACTTTGCTAGCAGGGCACATATGTGCTCTTCCTCGCACAAAGTGAAACCTCGAATAGTTCATCCAATGGGAACAAAATAAAACAAATCTGTTTCTCGCACAAACGTTCGTTTGAGAAATGAAAATAGCTGGCAATGAATCTACCCGAAAATTCCCCTGGCACCCCTTTGACTCTCATGACAAAAGTCGAAAAATCCGTTAAAATTTTCATTTACATGTAGCATATGTGAGAATATAGTCACGAAGGAGTCGTGAGATGCGCTTGCAGCGAAAATTCTCTATGAGCATGCATAATGCGATTCTGTGCTGTAGATCGAATGTACAAGGGTGCACTGGATTTGATCGTGGAGCGTGAGATTACTTGGTTCATGCGTGAATAACACAAAATCGTCATTGGCAATGAGAGTCGAAGATATATATATACACACATATATATACATATAGATATCTATATAGATATAGATAGATATAGATATCTATATATAGATATATAGATATATATATATATATATATATATATGTGAATTGAGAGTAAAAAATAAATTTAATTTTTGAGATTTGTCAATCCTTTGAATGAGCCGGAAATGCTTTCAAGTTTAATTCATTGTGCATTTCCGCAGCTCGTAACCACGAATTTCCTGCGCGGTAGCGTCGATGGGAAACAGCGTCTTCGACGTTTTCATCCTCATCCTCTTCCTCCTCCTCCTCCTCCATCTCTCTCTCTCTCTCTCTCTCTCTCTTTCTCTCATATTCGAAATATCCTATTTATATGTGTCCCTTTGAAGCGAGTCAAGAATCAGAGTGGGTGCTGCACATATCGCGATGCGGAATGCACAAGCGAAATTTGTCTCCTGCATTTCGTATATTTTCCCTTTACGAAAACGTTCTTTTTAACCGCGCGAAAGTCCCCCCAGAGAAAATATCGAAGCAGAAGGAAAGCTATTTTCGAGTATCAGGAAATCCGGCGACTATGTATTGCCGACCCGGATCTCTTTTGTGCACTCTGTACGTCGAGAACGCGCGACTGGAAAATTTTTACGACAATTTTACATTTATCACGCATCGTTATTTAGGAATTGTGACGTCAAAAGCTTGCCAAAGAACGAGAAAAAGAGAGAGAGAGAGAGAGAGAGATGTTACCAGATATCTCTACCAGATATGAGCAATGCTAACATCTCTGCCAGAACGATAAGCTTTCACGAACATCTCTAACCAATTACGAAATTTCCGGATAGCAACTCTTTTAGGCGTATAGCTGTTGATGCTAAGTTACTGGAAAATTACCCTGTGTGTTTTTCCAGAGCTAGGCAGTCTTAATCCCTAAACTACACAATCCCCAAATGACAGAACCGCCAACAAGTAACAATAAGATGGGTCGCCAAAAGCAATCATAGATCATGAAGTTCAGCTGGGATACCCATAAATTTTGAGCTGAGAATTGATGGATCTTGGTCGTCATCGAATATATGTAGTATATGGAATGGAGGCCTGGAAAATGGATTTTTGAAAGAGAAAAGAGTCAAATCGCCAGGCCCTGATTCCATCAATCCAGGAGATCCACCAATTCCCAGTTTAAAATTCATGGATGTCCCAGCTTAACTGTTCCAGTTGCTTTTGGCGGCCCTTAATTTGGTTACTTTTTGGGGATTTCTGTCGTTTGAACATTGTGTCCTTTGGAAATGATTACCTATACTATTACAGGTAATCCGCCAGTAATTTTACCATCAGCCACGCCGGAAAGTTGCAATCCGATAGACTTTTAATTGGGTATAGAGATTTTGAACGCTTCTCATGTCTGGTAGACTTTTAATTTTGTATATAGCTTGTTCGGAATACTTAAACTCTGGCGGTGACGAGTGCTGGTAACGGCTATAGGGTCGTTCGACCCTATTTACAAAATGCTCAAAGAGTCAGGGATGCATTTTAGGGACGTTGAACTTGTGGTCAATTTTGTATGTTTTGTCTTTGATAATTCCACTATCATCCCTGACCTTCATAATGATATATTTCCGGCTCGTATATATACGCGTATCCTTGTTACTGTACCAAGTAAAATCTACGGATAAGCCCTGCGAACGATTCAACGACGACAACGACGACGGCAACGACGACGACGCCAAAAATAAAAGAGTAACAAAATGCTGCAAAGTGGAAGCAAATTTCCGACCGTCCCTGTAATCTCTTTATCCTGCATCCTAGCTAAAAAGGGAGCGTGAGCGAGGGCGCGAGAGAGGGAGATGGAGCGGTCGCTAGGAGTATCACCGCGCACCGGAGAGTATACGGGATCGAGCTTTGCGCGCGAGATAAGCCGAGGGAAGCTTGGCGAACGAGAGAATGAAGTGGATGTTTGCCTCTAACTGGCACGAAAGGGACTTTACCCCTCCTATCTGTATGTATGTACGTAAAGTGCGGGTGAATGATATTACACCCCCTCCCTGAGCACCTGTTACTTCATTCGAAACGAATTTTCGGACACCCGCCCGACATACACATTAGTATATATGTATATATATATACATCCGTATAGCCACTTGATCGATATGGCATGTTTTGGCTTAAAAAAACCAAGAAAGCTTCGATGCTTCGACGAGGGAGGAAATTTTGCCTACTCGCGATTCTTTGTGACTCGACGATTCTTCGAAATTTTCATTCTCCAAAAGTCTCAACATTTTAATGGGTATAACAAATTTAGAACGAATTTAGAAATTTTTTATAACTTTACGAATTATAAATTGTCAATTGGACGGAAAGAAGTTACTCGACAGTATGAATTTATATAAATTCAGCGACTCGCAATCACCATTATAGTAATGCTTGAGATTGTAAAAATTTTGTCCATTTTGCTGATGATTGTAGGCATTTGTTTGTTTCGCAAATTTGGCTGTACGGACGTACTGAATAGCTGAATCTCTCACCTATAGAAAATACGAGATATATTTTGCGTGGACAATCCGTGAGGATGGAACGGGGGTTGAAAATGGTAATTAGAAGCACCGCGGCAATTAACCTCGTGCTCGCTCTCTCAGTTGCGAAACACGCCGATAAGACGGAAGGAGAGAGAGAGAAAGAGAAAGAGAGAGAGAGGGAGAGAGAGAGAACAAGATTTTGTTGCACAAGCCACAGGAATCGAACAGGCAGTTCGCTTAACGAAGCAATTAGGAACTTGAGAATCCGCTAATTGGCTTTATCGCTCAAGTACGGCGATCCAGTATAATAATAGCATTAAGTATATCAATGAAGATTATTATTATTTATACCACGGACGTTTTAATCAGAGCCCATTTCGTCGTAGCAAAACTGACGATCGTATTTTATTATTATCGTATATATACTGAGATGGTTAAGAAAAAAAAAAATTATGCCATAACAATTTTTTTTTTTTCAAATTTATTCCCTCGTCAAGAATCTTCGAACTTTTGACTAAATTTAAAAAAAACCCTCAGGAGCGGTTTGCGGCTTGCAGAATTTCTTTAAATGCTGCTGCATCTTTTTTTTTTTAATTCAAAATAATATACGAATAATTTTAATAATTTAGATCTCCCATATCTTTGGTCTTTGAGCAAAAATAAAAATTGCCTTGTGAAATCGCAAAGTTCCAACAATTCGTTTTGATGGATGAAAAAGAAAACAAAAAACAAAAGTATCTTTGTCTCTCCCGTCCACATTGAAATGTAATTCAGACAGCAAAAATAATGTTTCATAGCCTCGAAAGTATAAGGGAGCTGGTCCCTTGCGCCTCGCTCGGGTATACAACGATCAACTGCCAGTTGTACCGACAGCTCATTTATCACAGCCGACTCAACGTTACGGAAAAAAATGAGTGAAAAAAAAAAAAAAAAAAAAAAGATACCGAATACATCCCCTGGTATCATGAAAGGTTCGTGCAATATCCGATTACTTTGAGACTTGTCAAATTTCCGAAATATCTGAGAGAGAGGGATGTAAAATTACGAGAATATTCACTTAAATAAATATATATTTAAATAAATAAAAAATATAATTTAAATTAATTTTTGATTAACGGTTTTTTTTTTAATGCCAAATTCGTTTATACTTCATTAAACACATTGAAATGAACAAATTGTGAAAATTTCAGACCTTCAGCTACGTAAGTATAACAGAGAAACGTCTATTTTTGCGTTTTTTCTCATTTTTTTTTTTTCGTTTTCAAAGTTTTCATCTGACTGAAAAAGAAAGAAAATATATCGGTAGTACTATTTTCCATCGGAAATTGTCTGAATTTTTCAAAAAAAAAAAATATTCTCAAATTTTTTCATTCGAACTTTCACTATGAAAAATGACTTTGAACACGTCAAAAAATTAAAAATGACTGTTTTCCCCAAAATTTTATTTTACTTTTTTTTTTTGTTTTGAAAAGCTCAGACGATTTCACATAAAATCCATGCGTAAAAAAATGCGGTCACTGTGGATTTTTACGACAAAAAAAAGATGCAAAACAAAGCGCTTTATTGAAACTTCACATAATATACTTTAGCAGTTATTGAGGTTTTTGCTTTTTGTCGTTAAACCCACAGTGACCGAATTTTTTCTACGCATGGATTTTATGTGATATCGTCTCAGCTTTTCGAAAAAAAAAAAAAAGTCAAAAAAATTTTCGGGAACGCAGTCATTTTTCATTTTTTCACTTTCAAAGTCATTTTTCATAGTGAACGGTCCAATTTAAAATTATAAAAAATTCAGAAAATTTCCGATTTCTGTGACTTACGTAGCGAAAGGTCTGAAATTTTCACAGCTTAAAAAAATATAAAAGAAAATTTTAAATCGAAATTTGGAGGCGCCCAAAACCCATGCCACTATTTGTGAAATTGTCTCATATATTAAAATTAAAATGAACAAAAGTACTCGGGAATGGATTTGCTAACCGTTGGATGCATTTTACCTAATTACCAAATGCACTCATCCGGCTTGATTGATTAAGACTACGAAATAATTTCACCGACTTGATGTAATTAATATTGCTACTCCAACTTTCGGGTATTTTTGAGATATAAGCTCCGCGAAAGGGAAAATATAGATCCAAAGAGAGAGAGAGAGAGAGAGAGAGGAAGATGAAGAGCTCATTGGGTATACAACGTCGAGAGTAGCCACAATCTCTCTCGACCTGTCGCATTCATCATAATTTCACAATGACCCCGATCCTGGTCCAAGCCGAGACAGTACTTTTCCCCGCTGCATAAAATGAAATGTTTAATCTCCGAGTTCTCCATTTCGTTTCTCATATTCGCCCGGTCCGATTTCGCACATAAAACGAGAGGGAAAACAAATTTCCAAGCCCATTCGATCGAGATAATATCTTTTCTTTTCTAGCTACAAATTGATTTTTTCTATCTATAAAATCTACGAATGACAATTGCAGATTGCTTGATCATTTTTTTTTTTCATTTTTCAAAAAAAAAAAACCTTGCCTGTAAGATCAAGTATACTTCTCGTACTCTGCGTGGTTTAATTTTTGTTTTTTTTTTTTCGTGTGCTTAATGACGTGGACGGAAAAAATAAAAAATTCTTTGCCCGTCCAATTCGCTCAATTAATTTATCGACAAATTAATTCGCAACGCATGAAAATTCAAAGCATAATAATTCCAGTCTCGGGATTATACTTGGCTCGGTGCTACGCTTGTGTTACGACGTTATTAACGAATTTGTTTTTTTTTTGTTTTTTTTTTTGTTTTTGTTTTTTTATTTCTGATTCGCGAAGAGATCGTACGAACGCCAGATATAGAGCTGTGGGTAAATTTAATTTTTCATTCTCGCCGACTATCGAACGTGGAACAAATTCGACTGACGGGATCCGGTGCATATAATTGAATGGATATTCTCGATTATTGATTGAGGAGAGGTAAAAAAAAAGGAAGAAATTAGTGGATTTTTCCATTAGCGCATGGCCGTTTGGCTCGTAGAATCCGAGCACGTCCGGATTTCCGCATTTAATGAACAACAACCTGTCGTTGCATATATATAGCTCGTGCTCCCTGTAAAGAGCTTTTCGTTCGCGCATACAATCGCGTATCGATTTGTATTCGGAGCATCGACGGAATATTCACGAATGAAAACGCGAAAAAGTAAAAGAATCAAAATTCGATTTTTGAAACATAAAAAAAAAAAAAAAAGAAAAATTAATAACGAAATTATAATTGATAACGAACAAAAAATTACGACTTTTTTTTTCTTACGATTGCGAACAATTTGGAGCAGAACTGGGCAGTACTTCGAGTACCCGGTACTTGCGATGTACCGGAAGTACAGTACCTGAAGTACAAAGTATTTTAAAAGTATTTCAAGCACTCTGTACTTTAAATTCCAAGTACTCGGCCTGTAATTTAAAGTATTTGTACTTGAGTTTTAAAGTACTTTCCTGCACTTCAAGTACTTTTTCGAGTACCAAGTACGAAGTACTTTTGAATATGTCTTGCTGATGGTTGCGAGTATGACGCCATCGAATATATATAATTGAGGAAAGTTCTGCGCCATCTTTGGTTAAGATTGTAAGGAATGACCGTTCGAAGGCTCAAGCTACGGTAGTTACGGTGTCATTGTATCAATTCATGGCTCCGTTTTCAACGATCCGTGTATTATATCCTTTATTTTTTCTTTTTTAAACCTGAAGCTAAATAAATCTTAATTGCAATCGTCAATACTATTTTTTTTTTAATTATTTCTAATTTTTCGTTTAAATATTTCTGTTCCAATCTGCCTAACCTGAGTGAATTGCACAATGTGAAAATATGTTTTGATGCAAAACGTACTCGAATAAAAATCAAATGAGCTTAAAGAGTACGTAAGAAATCAAATAAAAGTACTAGAAATTACGAGATGTATACCGGAAAACTTGAAAAGTATTTGATACTTGATACTTGACGTATTTCAAGTACTTGATACATCAAGTACTCGTTGCTTGAAGTACTTGGTACATAAGTATTTACGGTACATGGTACTTGAAATACACGAGTACTCCAAGTACTTACAGTACTTTTTACTTGAAGTACTTTCAGGTACTTTGCCCAGCCCTGACTTGGAGTAATATTTATTTTGCGATGAGCATTATAATATGTTTGTTTTTTCAGTATGATTGACTCAATTAAAAAAAAAAACCATGTAAATTGCGGACTATTTGCGTGTTGCCTTGAATCTTAAAATCTTAAAATTGGGCAAATTACTAGTAAAAAAAAAAAATCATTTTTGAATTAGTAGGATTTTCTACATGAAACACACAGAGTGTAATAAAAGTTCTCTTTTTATTCCTTCCCGTACTACAATGGAGAGATCGCTCTTTTAGCTTCAAAGTCTCGACGAGTGAGAGGACGAGAAAACGAGAGCAGGGAGCCCTTTGGTAATCGTCGTCCGATGACCACACAGGCCACAGACAGGACCTTCCCCTTATAAGCTTCGAACAGTGAAATTTTTCCTCTCTTCGTATAGGAAACTTGCCGTACCATACACATATATACTCTTTTCATTCCTGATCCTTCCTCTCCTGTCCCTCCAGCTTTCCCGCAAAAGCTTTCATCCCTATCATATACCCGCCAATCAATTTTTTTCCTTCTTTCTCTCGCATCTTTATTTCCTCGCTTCTTTCTTTTCCCCCTATGTCCGAGATAAAGCTCACCGATCGGTGCAACACACACGTTTCAGCCTGGGTCTGCTCACCTCACCTGCTGTTACCCTATATAGCTTCAGATTTTCATATATCGCTTGGCGAATAAGGCTCGCGGAGAAGATGCGGAGAGAAGGAAGAAAAAAAGTTGAGCGAAAAAAAAAACACGAGTAAAAGAGTCTGGAGTTGGGGGGGCGGGGATTGATCATGAAGAGACGAAGAGGAGTAGATATATCTGTACAATGGAAATGATCCGAGACTATATTACATTCCGGAGCCTCGACGTCTCGGTTGCCACGAGCTTTTCTTTTTCTCGAGCCCCTTGCCATGGCCTTCTCATTCGTTCTTTTATTTTATTAATGCACGTACAGTACGAGACGCTCCAGGACAAATCGACGGGGCAGTATCGCAGGGGCGACGCGAAAAAAAAAGCAATATTCACATCCTCGACTCTCTGACTTTTTTTTTTTTTTTTAATATCGAACGAAAGAAATATCTAAGAAATTTGCAATAAGAAAATATTCATCTTTATTTTCGCAGCCAAGAATATTTGAGTCGAGCCAATTTTTGGAAAAAAAAAATTTTTTTTTTTTATTCTACTCTGGTTAGGGACCCTTCCACATTTGACCATACATTGGGGCATATTCCACGTCAAAAGTGGAACGGCAATAATAAAGACTCGATAATTTGAACTCGAAAATGGGCCATCTCACTTATTTGCGAAGAAACTAAATTTGTTTTTTTACAAAATCAATTTCAAGCAAACAGAAGAGAAAGATTTTTTTTTTTTTTCATTTTGCAACTCTCTTTTGTTTTATTGCAAAGTATGGGCCGTTGATTGGATAAAAGAAGAACCCTTCACGTTCGGAGAAAGTTTTTTTTTTCCCAGTTTCATTGTGATATTATTTTTATTTTATATTTTAAGAAATTTGATTCTCCGTTCTATCGATCGTAAGCTCGAGGGATGAATTGCCCTGTGGACGTATGTCCGGGTATAATATGAGTGCCTTTGTATTATGTAGGCTGGAGAGCAGCCGTCTCTTCTTTCATAAGTCTTCTTATCTGCTTAGTAAACGTCTACGCTCCGGTCTCGCAGACTTTGCTGTTATAAAGTTCTTACTTTCCCGTTATATACTTCGCTAGTCTTTAACTCTTGTTCTTTTCTTTAACTCTCCCCCCCCCCCCCCCCCGCACACCTCTCTCTCACTGTCTCTAGTGAATAGAAAAGTCGAGATTTACTTGCACCCCCAGTAGCTTTCCCTGGCGAAATAGGGAAGTAAAGTTCGCAGACGTTCGATCTTTGTCCAATATTGAAAAACGATTTATCCTATACATATATAAAGAGTCTGGAGTCATTTTCCAGCTCGGGTATATGAAGACGAACACCGACGATGAACAATCGACCGAAAAACACTCAAAACAGGCGAAAACTTCAACGATTTCTTTCACTGACTACAAATTTACTCGAGCTATTTTATTTTTTAATCCCGTGAAAAAAATAAAAAATATATGCGAAAATATTTATAAAGTTCTTACCACAGGGATGCGTATCGTTGTTTTTAATTTGAAAAAAAAAAAAATTTATTTTCGATGACCCAATTTTCCGATAATGTTTTTTCGAATTTTCCTTCGATCCGATCAGCCCTCGTGGCATAGAAAGATTTTTGATTGACAAAAAAATTGTATTCACCAAAAATGTTTGAAAAATCCTTGGGCGAATTGCCACTCGGTGGATCAGATTGAAACGAATGCGAAAGATATATGTCAGTTCGATGCCACATCGCTACATACACGGTATGTCATTCTCAAAATTCATTTCCTTTGACTCAAATTATTTTTTATTTTTTGATAAAATCAATTTTTCTGGGGGAGCTTCGTGCTATCGTGCTTCGTACACTGGCGGAAAAAAATGGTTTACTGATTTAAAAGCAAACAGATAAAAGATCAAAGGTATCATTCAATTTGACTTTTGGAAAAAAATGTTTCATTTATTTTTCCTTTTCGAGGAAAAAATAATTGTCACATTTTTTCATAGCAAGAGCGGTACTACGTGGAATGCAAATTGATACGTATACGTCGATCATCAGATTCAGCCTAATCCTTTTTACACGCAAAACCGAGAGGGAGAGCGAAAAAGTGAAGGAAAGGGATACGAACTAAAAGAGAACAAAAAAAACATCAAAAACAACAAGGCAGGGAAATAATAAATACACATAAAAAAAAAAGTACTAGCGAGTATGTACTGCCCGGGTATAGAAAAGCGGAGGAATGTAAACGTGGAGATTTTAATTGAAACTCGCTGGCAACAATCGAAAGCTCCGGCCTGTCTGTCAAATTCAATATTTGGAACGATTTATATTAATTGAAGATCCCCCTCCCCTCTTCCTTTTCCCCTTTTGCCGCCATAACAATTATTCTTTTTTTTTTTGACGCTCTCGTTTGCTCGCGTGTACACGAGAGGGCGAACGCAGCGCAGAAATACACCGGGCACGTTCAGACATTTCACTTATCAGATGAAGCTTGCAATTTGTAAACCGTGGGAGAGAGGATTTTTTTTTTTCCTGTATACGTGACACAACGACGGATAAACGATTAATATATATATTGTTATTTGTTTGCGAGTGTATTCGCTCGGAAAAAATGTTTCGATCGTAATTGATGAATTAATGGGAGGCAAAAATTAAATTGCCGTCCGGTCATTCTAGTCAAAAAAGTACGTTCATAATGCAATCTTCTACAGAATTGATTTTACTTCTGGAAAAGATTCAGGGGTGTCCCCCCTGAGTGTAAATTTGAGGTTGGCGAGACGCGAAGGGTCGATCTTCAGCCGCCATCTTGTAAAACACGTTTTATCAAATATCTCGTGAGCCGTGCATCGTACGCCAAAAATAGTAGATACCAGTTTTGTAGATAATAAAATTGTCTACAGCTTTTATTTAAAATTTTTTCCTGTACAGTGCATAGTTTTTTATTCATAGCGCCACAAACTTATCCAAACATCAACCGTGGCAATATAATCATGTTTGGGAAAGTTTACCATGCTATATAAATAAAAAACCATGCGCTATACAGGAAAAAGTTTCTAATAAAAGTTGTAGAAAATTTCATTATCTAAAAAAAAGGTCCCGGCTATTTTTGTCGTACGATGCACGGTTCATGAGATATTTGTTAAAACGTGTTTTCCAATATGGCGGCTGAAGCTCGACCTCCATCCCCTCAACTTGAATTTACACTTAGGGCACATCCCTGAATCTTTTCCAAAAGTAAAATCAATTCTGTAGAAGATTGCAGAAAAAATGGCTAGAATGACTGGACTATTCGCGATGCTCAGGACCGTTGGCGGCGCTGATCGCAGCCTGTCACGTGGTCTGAAAAGAGGGTTTTTCTGTCACACTATTAAACATTTTATTCACACTATCAGACATTTTATTCACCGACGCCCTACTATAAATGGTTCTAAAACTTACCACCAGTTAGCGTATCGCTTCGTGAGCATCGCGAATTGCTTGGGCACATTTTTCGGCGATATTTTGAGGAATGTCTGCATCGGATCAAAAATAACGAATTTCCTGACGGTTATCCGGTGGGAAATGTTTCAAAGCAATCATTAAATATGTTAATTCTTCGTTAATTAAATCTTGACGAGTGAAAAGATCGAAGGTAACTCAAACTTTTTGATGATCGAGCTGCTAATTGAAAACTACTCACATGAATTAGTCTTTAATTTATCTCTAATAGGTCCAACGGGAGTGTATACGAGAAAACACGTACGTAGAAAGACGCACACACAAAGACGGATACAATAATCTAGAAATCCATTTTCTTGTCATAATCATACTGTGGTAGGTATAATGTGCTTTCAGGAATTCTCAACTCTCGTTGGTAAGCCAATTAATTGTTAAGAGGATTTCCATATATACAAGCATATATATAAATCGATACGACATATCGCTCGATGACCGGAAAGTTTTTCGACAAGCTCAAGCGCGCGATCGAAGTTAAATATGCGCTCGAAGTTTATGCATTAACTGTCCCGTACAAAGGGATGATCACGGTTGAGTTGGTCGGTCGAATTCAGGATGCTTTAGGACCGTGTTTATGAGAATTTTGGCCAATGTGCATTTACTTGCGGGATACCGTTGGAGGTAAATGACACACACGTATACATTTATATATTATAAGCTGTGACTGTGTATGGGTCATTTAACATTACATGGAACGATATTTGGCGGAGAATATTTTTGGGAGGCTTCCAATTCGTCAACAGTGTAGCATAAAATAAAAAAAAAATACCTCTCGTACGTCGTCAAAAAATTTTCGATTCAAAATTCAGAGAAAATTGAGAATTTAGACTGAAGCAAAAAAAAGTAATTTACAAAAACTTAATGAAGAATTTATTCGATTGATTAATTTCATTGAATTTAAAAAATTGGCCCATTTTACATTTAGCACACATCATATACGAAGTGTTGGTTGGGCATTAAATTTATTTGCAGAAATTTGTCTCGTTCGAAAGATTGAAATATCATCGAACGATTTTAGCTCATCGAACATTTTATCCCTTTCGTCTCAGAACTTTTTAAATATATATATATTTTCAAGAGTCTTGTATACTCGGGGGAGGAGCCTTTAGAGTACAGCAAACGAGTACGTGATAGCTGTGTATAACGTACCCGTATAGAACGGTTGCTAGGTTTACGCCAAGTTGTATCTATGCATCAGCTTATATGATAGAGGATGAGGATTTCCACTGCAGAATCAAGAGCATATATATATATATATACATGTATATAAGACCGTTAGTATTATATACATGGGGTATTTCAAGCCAAATTGGCCAAGATCGTGTCTCACACGATTTTTATTGTGATACGTTTTTTGTTTTTGTTACTCGATGCTCTAAAATATAACTCGTGACGGCAAAAGGACTGACAGTAGTCATTTTTTCAAGTAAAAAAAATCATTAAAAATATTTTAGTCATCAAAACTATTGGCATTTGAAAAGGGAAAAAAAAACAAAAAACAAAGAGCTATCTCGTTGGAAAGTTATTTTTTCGGAAAATTAGGCTGAAGCGTTTTTTTTTTTTTCAAGTCAAAGAAAAACCCGAGAGAATGAAAAATATTTTGATCCGACGGAACTGTCCGTTTGGCTCGAAATGTCCAATGGATAGACTTGCCGCATCGTGATATCACCGGGGAGCAAATGAGAGCCTGTACGGGGGAGCATCTCTCGCTCCCGGGCAAAAGCGTTTTGCCCTGAAAACGTGCGGAGGCCGAGGATACCGGCAAGGTGTATAGCTTGGCAAACGCTGCTGATGTTTTTTGACTAGTGTCTATGTACGGAAATACGTGTGTGCCACATCAATGGGACCATCTAATACACATTTACGCCCATGGATACCATTCGAGAGAGCAATCTTCCTCTCTCTCTCTCTCTCTCTCTCTCTCTCTCGCTCGACATAATTTTCTTTCGAATCGCGACGAGAGAATAAAGTGTCTCATATACATGCGCGTATATGCTCCCTTAATGTTTATTCACAAATAGTTTTTCGTTTTTCTGGTCGGGAAACATCATGCTCTGGGTCATAAATATATACGTTGAATTGAGAACTGTTTTTCCCCGCAGAGCTGACAGCAGTTTGCGCATAAATTGTTTCGCGCTGATAATGCAACACGATTTTACTACGTTATATAGTTGATAATTCACATCCTCGTATGCATTATTTTTTTTTTTTTTCATGACATACCGAAATTTGATTTCCGATTCGCGCGATGTTGCCATATTTAATATGGCAGCAGAAATACAATTGAGCGAATGAGCCAAAAGCAATTGGAGATATTTTTTTCTTAAGTCTGAATGGAAAAAAAATATAATAATTTTCGTAACACTTAATTATTCCATGCGTCCATTAGATTCTTGAAGGACGTGAAGAAGAAGGAGGCGCTTTGCTGCTTTTTGTTAATTTTCTGAGATCAGCGGAGCTTCCCGGATACTTAAAACTCTCCTGGAAACTTCACTGCCCATAATGGAATGTCTGCCCAGAATTTAAGCTCTTCCGAGCAAAAGCCATCAGCCACGATGGAGAGTCGTTAAGTGCGGTAAATTTCTAATTCAGTATAGGGATATGAACGAAAGTCGAATTCTGACAGAGATGTTATTGGGCAGTAAAGTTTCGGGCTAAAGTTGTAAGTGTGTGATTTATTCCACGTGATTATTCGGCTCATTGATGGACTCTCTTAATTATTTTCGAATGGTGCGCGTTTGGCTCATCGAACATGGAATGTCCTACGTTCGTGCACGATGATTCTCCGAAAAAACCTGGGTGGTCAAGTTTGATGACGTTCGAAGCTTTTTGTTCCGTTTGTGGGATATATAGAGTATAGAAAAGAGAAGGATGAGAGCGTGCGAGGTGGAAACAGTTGGGCCTGTCGTGCAAAGTTGGCATCGTAAAGTGAGGGTCATTGAACGAGGACAAGTTGGCGAAGGCAGTCGTGGTAACGTCAGAGCGAGTGGTCATGATATTTCAGACCTGGACCACTGTGGACGACTCTCAAGACTTTATTAGATATCCTATATATATATATATGTAGGGACCATATAGACTTCGATTTTCGGGTCGACGATGAGACCAAAACGCAGCTGCGCTGGCACACAAAATGAGACGACCACAGAGAGAGAGAAGTTAGACTAGGTAGAAATCCTGCACCCCTAAGGAAAGCAAGACGACAAGTTCTCCGGATGCTACTGTGTCATGTTTAACTTCTACGTACGAAGGTATACATATGTAACAGTGTACATATTCCCTCCTGTCATATGTACAGTGTACGTATATGTATACATAAGCGAGGAAGGGACTATTCTCCCCGTCGCCAAGCAGCATCCGATCTTGTCTCTTCCGTTCTCCATATACATACACAGTGTATGACCCTTGACCCCTTTGGTTACACGCATCTATCACTATATACAATCATCGTATCACGCACTCTCTCGCATTACGACTAACGCGCAGCTAAAAGGTTGAGCTTCCCTCGACATGACGACATTTTGAGCAATGCAATAAAGCCCTCTTTATATCCGGAGAATGACGCTCGCTAAACTTTTTTAACTGCGCTTGGCAGACAATCGATGACTCTCTATTCTGTCATTTAAGAAAATTCAAATTATAGATCTTTGGCACCGTTTTTCAAATGTTTTATGTAACTATAGGAAAATAAGTATAATAAAGGCAATATATATCCTGTAAAAATGTACGTTTACTATAGTGCGAGAAAATAAATAATAATAATTTTTTAATCATTTTTTTATAAAAGTTATTTTTTTAAAATAATTTATTCTGGTAGTTGGAGTAGCCTATTCTTCCCCCGAGTATCCCCAAGTGTGTGTGTGTATATAGTTATGACAAAGTTCAAAGTTTTCTGCCTTTAAAGTTTACCTTCGTAGAGGGTAAAATGATGCAGGAAAAAAAACCTAAAATGTGTAAAAACGTGTGTGTCGGTGGTCGATCGGGACTGCAAGGACAATTTTACGACGATAGAAAGAGAGAGAGGGGGTGGCAAAAAGGGAGGGGGGCTTGGGGACGACGCCGGCGCATTGGAATACTGCCAATATGACTGTAATTAGCGCTATGATAATTTTCTCTAATGTTGACCATTAACCCAGTTTGGTGTGAGGTAAAAAAAAAATGAAAATTAGTTAATGGCTCGTCCGATATCTCTGGGGCTTCGTGTGTGGTATATGATCGTTTTATATATATACACGATATGCAGTCGCTGATATTCTCCACGGAATATTACGTCTTTCTCCAATGAACAATCTCTCTCTCTCTCTCTTTCTCTGTTACTCGATATTTCCCGATGATTATCCATAATGGGATTTTATTGTTTGTTTTTAATTCCTCGTACAGAAAGCCATGTTTTTATAATAAAATAAAAGATATTTTCATCCCGGTGTATCAAAAATGTCCCAAAAATATTGAACGAACAATGAAAACAACTTGAATTCTCATAAATATCAGCGTGGTTTAAACGGGTTTGCCCAATTTGCGTACGTCCAAACATGGTTATTGCTAAGTATATATAGTTATAAAGGTTGATGAAACAGTAAAAATGATGATATTGGGAAAAGTTTGCCACGCTATAATTTCAAAAACCATGCACTATACAGGAAAAAGTTTCCAACAAATGTTGTAGAGAATTTAACTATCTGCCAAACTGGTATCTGCTATTTTTGTCGTGCGATGCACGGTTCACGAGATATTTGATAAAATGTGTTTTCCAAGATGGCGGCTAAAGCTCGACCCCCCCCGCGTCCCGCCAACTTACGCTATGAGTCTGTTTTTTTGGCTAGAATGACTGGACTAAGGAGGATCCATCAAACTATCTAGTATACATAGGTATAAATGAAAAAATTGTCAATTTTTATTTTCGTCATCAAGTCACCGATTTATCGGCAAAATCCACGAATAATCCAAATGACTGTTGAATCGTGGGATCGCAATAAGTCCTACTAGAAATTAACTCAATCCTAATTAACTGATAATTGGCCAAAGAGTTCGTTCGACGTTTCATACGCGAATTAGAGGAAAATGAAGATGAGGGCATCAATGCCCTCGTGAAGGCATCAAGTCGCTTCTCGGTGGCAAAGTAATTTAAAAAAAGTATTTCGAACAGTCGATATTCAGTATGCGATATAATTATATAAAGATCTTTTGCCACCGCCGTGTACAAGAATTGAGGGGCTCTCGTATGGACACCGCAAGTGCAGGAGCGCATTATTGCGGCATTCTCGGCCATTCCTGAGGGGCTAAGGAGATCGCAAATATGTCTCTGGTACACATCGCCTCTGGGGTTTTTTTACTCTCTACCCGCGATCGAACTGACAATGCCTGTACATTGTACATGGCTCGAGACCAGAGAGAAAGGAGGGGAAAAAAGAGTTGCAAAAAAAGCAGCTCAGGAAAAGCCTTCGAGCTTGCGTCGTGTCAGGGATGATTCGAAAACTATATAATCTATATGCGAATTTTAATTATATATTTTATCCGATGTAAATTGTCATTTTAATTTTCGGGGAAAAAAACAAACACGATTTTGACGTTTTTAAATGGAATTTTTGATTTTAAAGAAGAACGCCTCGCGGATTTGTGATCAGCGGAAAAAATACATCGAGACAGGGTCCTAAATGAAGTTTTGAGAATCCAAGATTTTTTTTTTCAATTTTTCATTCAAATTCGAATTCAGCTAATTCCGTTTGCAGTCGTTTAGGCTTCAAAACGTCGCTTGGTTCATCGAGCTACGATTTTAAGTATATTATAAAAATATTTTTAATTATATTATATATCATATTTATTTATAATTCATGCATTTCGATATACGTGAATAAGCAATGCCTTACTTTTATAATGGTCCTCGTGTGCATATATATGTTATCGGTAAACTCTGAAAAGAGGCGCGGACGATATTTTCACATCCTTACAGATATATTTTTTATCGTATACCGGCTTTTCCATCGAGCTTCAAAGGGCAACCTGCGAAGCTATATCCGAGCACATTGTGGCTTTTCTTGCTCCGGCTAAACCGGAGAAGAAAGGAGAGACGTTTTCTCTCTGTGAAAAGCGAGGGATCTTTTGGGTTTCGGGTCACGAGCTCTGGAGAGCCTTCACCGTCAGGCCACGACACCCGCGATGAAAACACAGTCTCGACATTTTCTCGAAAGCATCCGAAAGACCATACGATAGTAATTTCGCTGTACTCTTGCGCACATACATACATATATATATATAAAGATGTATGTGCACAAATATACGAACGTATATGTAATGCAGCCGCATGGCAGGAATAAAATGTGATAAAATATATAATGCACTGTCACTGGGAGTCTTTTTTGTTCATGGCAAACGCACGACTACACTTTTGTGTGCCCGGTATTCCCGAAAGTAATGACATTAATAATGATTAATGATAGTTACTGGAATAATAATAATATTAATAATAATAATCCGACGAAAATATGAACGGGCCAATGATTCCATGTCCAATGAATCAAATTGCGATTTGGATATTAACTGAAATATGTTAATTTTTATGCTAAGATAGGCGTTGACCCCATTAATTAAATTGCTTCGTTAATTATGCCGATCGAATTTATATTTTTGAATATTTTTGTTAATAACGCATACCAGGAAAATCGAGGCAAGATGAATAAAAGGCTACGCAGAGAAGAGCAAGAGATGGCAAGCGACAGAGGTATAGATGAGACAGAATATAGAATGAAGCCACCAAGAGCCAGGTATCAGTCAGGTTAACTAAGCTCGCTTGTTAATTGAGGCGTTAGGTTGTCCCCAAAGCCGGTAGACAGAGAGAGAGAGAGAGAGAGAGAGAGAGAGTTCACTTGAGCTCTTGTTCTAAGCAGCGTCAGTCGAGGATATCCCTGATAACCGCACAGGCACTCGAGCCAACATCCGAGAGGACGAAGGTTTAGTATAGATTCTCGTCGTTCACCGGTCTAAAGCTCCCCGACAAATGCCATATGGTCCGGACCAAGATGGACCCCACATCGAGAATACGTTAGTTCTAAAGGATCATTCATTCAATTTGTCTATATCCGCTTGAATAACAATTCGCAATTGGACCAATTTCCATCCCCGATAAATGACGTTTCAACGAAGCAAAAGGGCAAAAATATCATCAACGTTGATCAAAATTTTGGAGAATCATGAATCTACCCGCAGATATCCGTGTATAACGGTAGATTTATCATTGAAGTGCCGACCTAATTATTATGGTCGAAGACTTTTGCTCATCGGATCACATCCCAACGGAGATCGCGGTCGCTTTATACGATTATCCAAAATTTAGATCTACGCATAGATTCAAAGTAATTTTTCCCCGAGCTTGCAGCTTGGGAAAAGAAGAATAAAATATAGCTGCGGGTCAGTTTTTCCGGAAATATGCATACTGTGAATAGCCACAGATATGAAATGCCATGAACCGAGAGAGAGAGGAGAGAGAGAGAGAGAGAGAGAGAGAGAGAGAGAGAGAGAGAGAGAGAGAGAGAGAGAGAGAGTGAGGAGGCGCTATGGAGCGTGGGTGGAGGCATTCGCATCGCGAATGGGAGATTAGGCCGGTCGAGCACGTGTGACAGTCGAACGGCCGGCATAAATTAGATACGGGGATCGTGGTCCGGTGGAGTTTGCGTGTGGAACGCGTCTAGCAACAAGACAATTAATACATGGACGGGTTGGATGCGAGAGAAATATATATATGCGGGCGCAATGTTAACTATATCGCGTTGCTTGTTGGGCACGTATAGGGATGAAATTTTGGAAGGACGCATGAGAGGAAGAGAGAGAGAGAGTGATAGAAAGGGTGGATGGGTCATTTGGACCACTGTTGGATACTACCGCTCGCTCCGGACCTCCCTGGCAAACGTGTGCCGAACGAAGCGTGTGTTTCTCCTCTGTTCCTAACCACCCACCAATGTAGTTGGCTCCCTATGGTGTTGTATTCACCGTGCTACGAGCTTTGTGTTTCGGACTTGTTGGCGCTGTTACGTCACTCTTCCTCTCACTACATCTCTACCTCTCATGCAATCTGTATTGCATATACTGAACCAAATCTCTCTCTCTCTCTCTCTCTCTCTCTATGTCGTTGCACGACAAATACATTGTTCATAGCAGTCACTGCTCCTTTGTTCAAAATCCGATGGTCCTAACACATGAACTGTCTGTATGCGCCCATCCACGTGGCCCTTAAAGGCCATTCAATTTCGATTCGATGCTCGAAACTCTCGGTGGAGCATTGCCTTCGCTGCATATACGATCGGACAAAATTGCCACTGGAATTGGCCAGCTAGATAAAGGAAGGATCGACTATACGAGAGCACACAGGCCAAGTGAGATCCGTACAACATTGCAAAATCACGCAATCGCATGCCGTATTTCGCAGGTCGGCTCTCGCTGGAATTTCGAACACCCGAACATAATGAAATTGTACGATATAGTTCGAGCCCTGTGCGAGATATACTTTGTCGTGACCGATTCGACATCTATCATTTATCTCGTACCGGGGGTCGGACACACTATACAACTTTAACCAATGAAATCTTTACCAGAATTTAAGTATTCCGATCAAACCAAATTACGAGACTACCATATACGATATAGAAGTCTGACAGACATTAGCAGCGCCTGTAATCGCTACCCAATTACATCTCGACCCACTGATATCTCTACCAAATTACAAGTCTGCCAGATAACAACTAACCGCATCAGCTACGCCGAAGAGTTGTCATCCGGTAGACGTGTAATTTGGTAGAAATTTTAGGGAAAGGGTTTCATTGCGGTAGCAATGTTAAGATGTCAAGCATTGTTTATATCTGGAAGAGTTGTTTTCCAGTAGTGTTATAATTTCGTAGAGTTGCCCGGAGAGCCTAAATTCTGGCAGATATGTTATTGGATAGAGGAATTTTGGGTAGAGTTGTAAATGTGCCGCAGAGTAACGTCATTGTATATCGACTTTGGGCTTAACCTCAATGTACATCGGCTTTTTCCAACAATGATTGACAAACCTTACTCACGAATGTTCAATTTCTAACGAATGTAGGAAGAGCGAGGTCCCCCAGAAATAACTATAAGTACGCGGACTGTAGAGGAATTGGATTTAGGGCCTAGGTAGCTCAGTGGTCAGGGCATTCGACCGACCAAATCGAGAGGGCCTGGCTTCGAATCCCAGTCCAGTCACCCGAAGCCTAAATTTTTCTGCGATCCTATATACATTTGGGGGCACAACCGGGATGGGGGTACTTCAATCCGGAAAATTTTACTGTTGGAAGAAACTTAACCACTCTTCTCGTATCCAAACGACGCACACACACACGCGTTATGGTATATACCGTTATAATTTTTCGCGTGCGTTCTGCTCTCGTGTAACTTTTAACGAGAGAACGGACATGAAAAACAAAATTTTCCTCGTAATAGAAAAGCGGCGGTAATGCATTTTTTTGAAGGGTGTGCATTAAAGCTGCAAAAATTAAAGTTTTAATTGCAGCTCGTTATTTTGAAAAAAATATTTTTACTCTGCTCTGCCCTACTCGCCTTCTCTCTGCCACTGCATTAAATCTCCAAAACGCTCCGACGTGTGTTATACATGGAAACGCGAACACGCAATTGTTTCTCGTTTCATTCGTGAGATTCTCGAGGATCCTGGCAAGAATGAGAGGACAAAGCCGCGCGCGGTCTTTCTCTTAATTTCCGTAAAGCTATTTTGAGTCGTTCATCATGAAACATTGCCCGTGTGTGTCACAAAAGAAAGTATATAGTGTCAATTGCGAACAGATCTGTATGTAGCTTCGCGAAATTGTTACAAATTATAAATAAATATAGTTAAATTTTGGTTACTTCCCTGCCTATGCTGAAGAATTCAAACGGGATGTGCGTTTATTTTACGTCGAATCGAGAGCAGCAGAGGAAACGAATAAAAATAAGAGAGTCGTATAATGATATGCGCAGACCCCCGTTCAAATGTTTCCCCGAATAATTATTGGGTTAGCTTGGCATTTTGAAATTTACGATTGCCGCGTGTGTGAGGCCAACGGGCAATGGTGCCGCGCATATATTTTGAATTTGAGCCACGAGAATAAATAAATTATACTGTGCTATATACACATATATATATATACGAATGAATAATATAGGGTATGCGCTACATGTAACCTCATGTAGCTATATGGAAGAATGATGGAAGGGTGGAAAGGGATGCTTGTGAAATCTCCATAATCGGGCTGTCGGGGTGGCTGCTTTCCATTTTTCGGTGCAATTTCACCAGGGTACGGCCGGGTGGACTCGTGCGAGCATTCGTATACGGTGAGTTGAATTTTCCAAGGGGCGCGGGAGTAACAAGGGGAACGAAATAAAAGGAAAAAATGGCCGCTCAGCGTGTGCCCCGGATAGATCGGTGGGGTTTTCCACGGGGGGAACTCAGAAATCGTCGTATATCCCTCTGATGGAAAAGCAAGTTTCCGTCGGCGAAAACGTGACGCGAGAGTCGGGCGTGCCTGGGCCCATTGTTCGTCCCCCCCCCCCCCCCCCCCGAAGGCACCCCGGAGTGATTTTCATCACCGACGATTGTTCCTTCCTTAGCAAAGTTAGCCTACCCCCAGCTATTAACACACATACAACTTCATGCGAAAGGACTGGAGTCGCATCACTTTATCCGTAAAATTGTGCCCAATTGGCGCTCTTTCGTTCTTCATTATCGTCAACATATATATATATATGCGATTGCACACTCGACGAAACTTGTGGAATCGTCGCTTTTCGTCTCACGGGGCTGTTCAAGCCCCGTGTGGAGCGACGATTTTTCTTTTGCACGACGCGAAACACGAGAGCCTCGTCCCTCTCCGCCCCTACGCCTTTTACCCGCGCACGAGAGAAGCTTTCCTTTCTCGCTCAATGCTTCTCAATTACCCAACCTTCGTACAGTTATAACAGCCGAGAGCTACCTAACCGTATCCAAAAGTTACAGATCGTTAATTCTTGTTCGACACAAGACTCCGTGAAAAGTTTCCCATACGAAAAAGAGAAAACTCCCAATTCATCGAGAGAGTCGAGTTTTTTTTCCTCTCGTTTTCTCACTATTTTTTTCAACTTTATTCGCCCCTTCTTCTTCTTCTTCTTCTTCTTCTTCGTTTTTTTTTCTCGCGGACTGACTCCGTATACTCTTGCCCTATTTTTCTTTCCAAGATTACATTTTAATTGACCCCCGCAAAAAACTTTCGTAAAGGAAAATTTGCTATACCGCGAATGAATTTCCATTGAAATCCGTTTCGAGCTTTTGATCCCAAGAATAAGACACCCCGATTTGCGTCTCGTTGATTATAAAGGCTTTTTTTTTTGTCCACGAATGAATCTAATTCGCGAAATGAAAAAAAAAGTCGTTATTTAAAAGGAAAGCTCGCTCGTATACGGACCTTTTGTTCCATATCGGAACTTTAGTTCGTAGGACATGGAAAGAAAAAACAACAAACAACCGAAACGACTCATCAGTTAATGGGATTCGTTTTTGAGCTAACTCAAATATTGCAAAAGGTGTTTAACTTTTACGATAAGTGCATGAACTTTAATGTACTGCGATTAAATCCGACCAACCTTCTTTTCTTCTCGTTGTATAAATTTTATCTGCATGTGGAAATTTGCATTATGAAATAGACGGATATAACGGTGTGTATGTGCGTGTGTGTGTGTGTGTGTGTGTGTGTATGAACGTTAAGATATACGAGATGCACCAGCAGGAAACGTCGAATGGTATATGCCGAGGGGATGGTCTGGAGAACATACAGAAGTGCATATAACGATCGATTCGGTATACATACAAGAGGACGGCAAACGACGTGCGTTGCGTTCACCGCACCAGGCACCATCCGGTAACCGACCCTCGCGGGCGACTACGCGATTTGGCGCTGTTGAATCATGACGTGTATATTCCCTGCTCATGTATACACCCCCCGGTCGTGCCTTCATCGTTTAAGGGAAAATGTTACTACAAGCGGTCAGTCTCTCTCTATGTCTCTCTCTCTCTCTCTCTCTCTCTCTCTCTCTCTCTCTCTCTCTCTCTTCTCTTAACCCACATACAGAATTGGGCAAAGTTCCAGATCTTCATTCCCCTCATATAGAGAGGAAAATGGGGGAGGGGAAGAGGATGCAACGTTCAATGATATATACCGGCGTATATACGTATTTATATTAGTGAATCTTCGCCATAAATTATACTCTTTGAGGTCAATGTTGTATTATAAATAAAACTAGAGATAGGTACTCTTCCTATACCGCATGTATATCACGAGAAATATTGCGGAGCAAAAAGGTGGAAACTGCGCAGGAGACTTTGATGATCGCTGTACGGAGCAATCGGTTATAC
This sequence comes from Rhorus exstirpatorius, assembly GCA_963564615.1. Lineage (NCBI taxonomy): Eukaryota > Metazoa > Arthropoda > Insecta > Hymenoptera > Ichneumonidae > Rhorus > Rhorus exstirpatorius. Next base: position 11,054,450 of record OY751318.1, read on the forward strand.
TTTTTGACTATAACAAACAGAATGATGACCATTTTTTCTTTTATTCTTTCGTATATCGTTCGGCTGGCAATTCTTCGTTCTCTATTATCCCCGAAAAGTTGTTCTTTTATAAGTTAATTATGTGTATGTTGTCTTTTTTTTTTCATGAAACGAAAACGAATGTTGTAAAAAATTTGAAGATGGTTCTGCGATGGTTGAAAATGTATCATTGGTTTCTGGACTCTTGAATGTGTCCGGACCAATGAGGTTGTTTCAAGCTATTACAACAAAAGTGCGCGAGAGGGATTCAACAAACATTTCGTTGGCATACCGGAGTATCACGGGTATTTTACTATGGTAAGAGTGAAAATGCACTGCTGGCCCGCGACGCGAACTCATCTCAAACTTGGTTAAAGTCACCAGGGTGATTTGGAAGTTTGAATGCAATTCGGCTGTTCTACATGTGTGCGTTTGTGTGTGTGTGTGTGTGGGTGTGGGTCCATCTATTGAATCGTACAGACTGAGAGAAATTCAAACTCGGCGAGCCTGGGGCGAGCACTGATAACTACCAGAGCCGATACGCGCCGGGCGCACGTTTCGTTGAACTTTCGAAAAAAAACATGATAAATCCATTTTATTGGAGGAAAATTTCCGGGGAAGCTTTTTAAGCTTCGCGGGGGAAGCTTAAAAGTTGGTGAAGCGCGAGCGTGAAATCGATCGACGAAGTATATTACGTAATGGCGCAAATATATATACTTGATTGTATACCCAGGGATTTAAAAAAAAAAAAAAAAAAACATTTTTTCCATCACAAAATTTCGCTGATGGTCAGTACTGGGATGGGTGTATGACCGCTCAGCGGTTAACTATATGGCTTGATCGCTGGCTGCTGAGGTAGTTTCCCTGAGCTTTTCGTGATATATAATGAAACGATAAAGGTCGGTAATGTTATAGCCAGGTTTTCCGCGGTTTCCCTGTGCCCTCGTGCAAATTCAATATACGGGCGATGCATTTGGAAAGAATTTAATGACTGCGAAGATCTGAAGACTCGGAGCGAGATTTAAGGGGATGCTTCGAGGAATTAAATGGCATGTGGTAATCGAAAGCGCTATAAAGGGATAAGTGGATGAAGCGCGTGAAAGACGAAAGACGCCGTGTACGATTGGAAAAATTAATGAGAGACAATAAATAATTTTTTTTTTTCCGTACGAGATATATTCGATGCGGCCGATCTATGGATACGAGAGCAAGAGTTTCGCGTTCACAGTATGAATTTTTCTATCAATTTTATAGGATCTTTTTCATCAGTTCGCTTCGATGAAAATTGAAAAACCTCATCAATGATATTGCACCCTGTGCAAGGGCCCTGCGTATTCAGCAATAATACGATTAAAATGTGTGTGTGTGTGGTTGTGGTTTTTTTTTTTTTAATTCTTTTAAAAAGGGAATTTCACATGGCCATTGAGACGATGTAATGAAGAGAAAAAATAATCTGCATCGAATGCACTTTACAGATTAAACGTCATGGTTCAAAGCAACACACAGAGTTACACAATTTTTTTCTCATACATCGTACACGGATTACACGCATGAGCGGAGCACACAGGCGCGGCAATATACGAATGATAAATTATCACGCTCGATTGAAGTGTTAAAGGGAATAAAAAAAAACTGATACAGCTGCTATCAAGGTTGTAAAATTAAAAAAAAAAAAAACAAACAGGTCTTCCGTCAGATTTCCTGGTGCACAATGAATCCGTGCATTGTTCAGTCTAACGCACTCTGATACACTCAATTATACAAATATATGTTCTCATATATTTACGTTTTCATTGCTAAAATGTGTACAAAATTGTCCGAAGCGCGCGTGACTTTAAACGCATTTGGACAAAAAGGTTTTACGAAATCTTCGACTTTCAGGAAATGTCACACTGATCTCGCTCCTCTGACTTTGCTAAGGTAATTTTATTATTTAATTGGACAAAAATCATTCAAGGAGCCCTCCAATTTCATGAGATTCAGGACTTTTTTTCTTTTTTTTTAAATCCCACATAATTTGAGACGTTGGTCTAAAAATTTCCCCCAAAAAAAAAAGACCTCGTTGTTGAGCGATAATCGACAAAGGGAAAATTCATTTCATGAAATTTCAAATTTGCGAAAAAAAAATAAAAATCAGATCACCGTAATTAAATAATTGTTTGGGTAATCGAGCAAGAATGTTTTCACGCTATTGGACCACTCCATTCTCCTAATGCCACTGCCAAATTTTCAATTTTTCTCTGTAAAAAGTGTGTCTGCAAATGCTCCAACGAGTGTGCGCACGTGTACCGACTATACCCCGGCCTCTATTGATTGTGTCGCACAATTACAAGGAAAAAAAAAGTGTGTAAATTGAAAATTGCACAAGTTTCTCCCTCAAAATTGAGAGCGCTGTATGGCTTGACCACGAAAGAAAATTTACGAATGACGAAAATTTTGGGGATGAACGCAATGTGAAAAGAAAAAGGAAAAAAAAGTGTATGTAAATCGAATCAGAGAGTATGCACGGATATACCGTAGACCGCGGTTGATTTTGAATTGAATATCTCGCTTATGTAAAGCGAAGAGAGAGATAAAAAAAAACGTTCGGTTTTATAACAGGGCGGCTCGTATAACACCAGCTGGACGTGTATTTTATATGTATAAATCGTTTGAAAATCCGATGTACGCGGCCGTATTAATACGTACAAACCTCCCCCGCGCGTGTACCGGCCATTTATTACGAACCTCGAGCAGAGAGACCTGCAAATCACTCTCACCTGCAGAGGCGAAAGCGGCGCGCGCGATGGTGGGACAGCCGCGGTGATATAGCTCTCGCCGGTATAGTCCCCCCCCCCCCCGAGGCTGGTGAGCTTTTGCGGGGCGGGCAAATAACGATAAATTCGATTACGATTTCGCTTACCGCACCGCCAATTCTTTTTTTTTTTTTTTTTATTTTTTTTTTTACCCTCGACCTCACTAACTCTTTATCCCTCTCTTTCTCTCTATCTAGCTCTTCGTTCATCCCCAACTTTCCCCTATGACCCCAGAATTTTGATGAGTCGAGCCGCGATTCATTATTATTTATCGGCTAAATCATCTATCGCTAATTAACGTACATCCTATTCGAGGCCATTTCGTTTCATTCGATTTTTGATCGCGTTCATCGATGACGGTCGTATATAATTGATTCATTTTTTTCGTTCACCCATATCGTCTTTGACAAATATTCAAAGAGTTCAATATTCAGCTTTTCCTCTCTCTCTCTCTCTTTCTCTCTCTCTCTCTCTCTCTGCTTTTTCACGATTTTCTTTGACACATGTCCCCCTTGGTTTTTATGCAAGTATATATATCATTTTGAGTGTTTTAATTTTATGTGAACACTCGCAGTAATTTATAATACTACGATGGGAATATAATCGAATGGAAAATAATATTGACGAAGGAAGAGAGCTTTTTCCCCGAAATGAGAAGCAATATTGGATAACGAAGAACGACGAGCAGGGTTAATAAATACTGACGGAATTTACCATCGATATGATGGCGATTGAAAGATTTCATTGAATCACGATATCGGCAGATTATAACACAAAACACGGAATAATATTGCAAGGAAAGTTTGTGCACCAGCGGGGAAAATCCCGGGAATTCGTCTTGTATATAGTTCTTGTTTCGCGGTTTGCATGCGTAATTAAAAGGTAAAAGAGAAGTCAGAAGCTGAATTAAACTCTCGATTGCTCGTGGCTGATAACATCTGCATTGGATTGACTCTGCGAAAATCCTGGCTGGAGGCGAGAGAGACTCTCAATCTCCCCCTTTCTCTCTCTCTCTCTCTCTCTCTCTCTCTCTCTCTCTCTCTCTCTCTCTCTCTCTCTCTCTCTCTCTCTCTCTCTCACGGTAAATTGTCAGTGGAATAAAATCTAGGATAGATATTATTCGATTTGCATGAAGTAGCAATTCGATGTATAAAAATCAGCGAGGCAAACGATTCTGGGCTAAAAAGCAACGAAACGATAATTTACCAAGTTGACATTTGGATCCCTGGGATCGGCAGGATATTAGAATTCTCTCATGTTTCTACAGACAAAATCATTGGAATTATCGCATAAAAACGCGTGAAAGAGAACACCAGACTCCTGAACATCCATCTGAATGTAAATTCAAGTTGACAGGACGCGGGGGGTTGAGCTTCAGCCGCAATATTTTAAAACACGTTTTATCAAATATCTCGTAAGCCGTGTATTGTACGACAAAAATAGTAGATACCTTTTTTGTAGATAATGAAATTCTATAACACTTTCATAGAAAACTTTTTCTTGCATAGAGCATAGTTTATTATTCATAACGCGACAAACTTTTCCAAACATGGTTATTGCTAAATTGATGTAACAGTCAAAATGGCGATGTTTAGAAAAGTTTGCCACGCTATAAATCAAAAACCATGCACTATACAGGAAAAAAATTCAAATAAAAGTTGTGGAGAATTTTATTATCTACAAACTGATTTCTACTATTTTTGTCATACGATGCACGGTTCACGAAATATTTGATAAAACGTGTTTTCCAAGATGGTGGCTGAAGCTCGATCCTCCCGCGCGTCCCGCCAACTTTAATTTACACTCAGGGGACACCCGGTGAACCTTTTTCAAATGTAAAATCAATTCCGTAGAAGATTGCATCACGAACCTACTTTTTTGGCTAAAATGACTGGACTAAAACAGAGGTTTATTTTTTGCTGAAGACAAAAATCCAACCAGGCAGTGTATTATGACACACGCAACGTCGAGCTGGTGCTCATCTCGGGATTCCCCTGCGACGGACACGTGAGCCGTTGCGGTCACTTCAGCGGGACCTTTTGGGGTAATACCGAGGATAAAAGCAGTTCCGGTCGAGGAATATGAGGGAAAAAAAAAGAGTGCAAGTACGGCTGAAAAAAGTGACTGGCGAATGCAAACACACACACACAGACACGTGGTAATAGAGGGGCTTGGAGATAAAAGGGGTAGAAAGAAGAGTGACGAGGAGAAATGAGCGAGCCAGCAGTGAGCTCACGCTGTCGCAAGGAATCGAGTTTCAAGAGGCCTTCCAGGTCATGCTCGCGGCGAGAAAAAGAGCACTCTTCATGTATATACCCCGTCGACATTATGCGTGTATAAGGGTGAATAAATGCTTGCGTCTGTATGGAAAAGAGAGAGGCAGAGAGAGAGAGAGAGAGAGAGAGAGAGAGAGAGAGCGGAAGAGAGTGATGCTGTAACGACTCGCATCCACGCATGCATTCTCATTCCGACTTGGTCCTCTCTTTTGTTCTTCCTCGCGCTTTCCTTTAACGCACCCTTCCGCGTTGCTACACGGCTTACCGCATGGCATGTCTCAACTTATTATAAACCCGGAGACACATACACACACACAGATATATATATATATATATATATATATATATATATATATATATATATATATATATATATATCAACGTGAGATATTGTGCTTTACCAGAAATGAGTTTCCGTAATGCATATGCGATCGTCCAGGTGTACAGTAATTCTACCCCAACCTGCCTAGATGTGCACCAAGTATATATATATGCTTGTGCAGAACCTCCCGTTTCTCTTGTTCTCGCGTTCTCGCGCGATCCACCCCCCGACATCTTGACACCCGGAGCACGAATCTTTTCACACCCATATATACATGAATAAAAGGTGCTTTTGTTTATTGGGGAAAAAAAAATCATCAGCTCTATTTTAGATGCTCTTGGCAAAGAGCTTTAGCAACAAGTTTTTTTCCGCGATGCTGCTCTCGAAGAGATTATTTTCTCACAATATATAGAAGAGCGAGCCGCGAGCTCGCGTTCCATGGAGAAATGCCCTCGTTATAATACCGACCGTGGAAAATCTTTTCATTTCTGATATACACCCTGGCATTTTGATGAACCGAGCTAATATTTCAAGGGTTTCTGTTTCACTGGGGCGGATAGTGATGGGAACAATTTTCGGAACAACGATAATTAAAATGACACTGGAACGATAGTACAGGACCATTGACCCAACGTATATAGTGAGTAAAAAATGACTAAAGAGGATTCTTTTATGACAGCTTGGGGATAAAAATGTCATTTATGGTTTTGTCTTTTTTTGATTATGATGACGCACACCAGTTACGTTGGAGGCAAAAGTAATTGTTAAAAATGTTTTTTTTCCTTACTTATACTTTGCATACGGAAACTCGGGGGAGGATTTTTGAGAAACTTCTGCAAAGTACAGGGCACAGATGAATTTAATAAAAATGATTATGTCGAACGTATGTATATAATATGACTGTGTAGAAGAGAAAGAGGGACGAAAAGTCCACTTGACTGATCCGGTACGTACACTTGAATATATATATATGTACACATGGATGGACAAGACTCTGTGCAATTTGTATGTAGAAACGACGAAAGCCAGAGAGAAAGAGAGAGAGAGAGAGAGAGAGAGAGAGAGGAGTTTTTGCTTTTTCTCTTCGCAAAGTCCGCAATGAATAAGACATGCACTCGGCCTCGATTTTTCTCGACTCTCGTTTCTTTAAAACGTACGAGGTGAGATGGCGTCCGCGTATACCGCGCGCCATGTTATACGGGCAAGAAAAACTCTTCTACGCTTTACGTTTTTGTCACTGCATACATGTACACACAGCGACCCGACGATACACACATACACAAGTTACTATCACCAATGTGACAACTGTACAGGGGACATTCGAGGCAAAATCGAGAAAAGTTCAGGGCGCCCTAATCTCTTTTTTCTCCTCTGCCACACGTAATTTCGTAGTGCCGGAAGAAGAAGACAAAAAACATTCCAGGCCGCGATTTTCTCGAAAATTTCATTCGATCGTCATCGACCAAAGTTTTCAATCAAAACTATACTAGACGGCATTATGGATTTTCCTCAAATTTTTGTTCCAACTAATAAACGAAAATAACGAAAAAAGAATTTTTTTCTTTTTAAACAATCAATCATGACAGCACCTCTGACCATGAATTTTGGTCATCTATCAATAATTTTTGTTAAATATATTATCACTCTTAAGATCTCTTCATTCTCCGGTGCAATTATCCCATGGCCGTATAATTGGTGCAATTATCCCAAAAGTTGTCAAAGTTTTTTTTCCGATCCAGGCAAGAGGTTCAAATTGTGTGGAAAAAAAATGATCAATTGCAGGACAAGCTTGCGAATCGATTGACATTTTTCAAGCCGTCATATTCGTCAGTGGCTGATTCTTGGGGTGTTTTGGGTTTTGGGTAAGGAAAACCCCATCATGGTATCACTAACGATGAAAAGAAAAGATTTTTAGAAATCGCAAGGATCGCGTTTCTTTTCATATCCTGCCTTGAACGGCCCCGTACATTTTGGGATATAGTCGAGTTCCTCAATTTACTCTGCTCTCGCGCCTTTCCCAATTGCAAGATGGTGTATACATGCTCCGCAGGCAAAAGACCGAAACAACCGGAGAGAGTGTACGGGAATACTATCTCTCGTGGAGCAGAAATGCGGTAGAGGACACATCGGTATACAGTTCGGGTCAGAACTTTCTTTATCCTTGTTTTCTTTAGCTCCCTGAATTTTTATTTCAACTCTCAAGCAATATATTCTATTCGCCCCTCTGGTCACTCTCGATACAAGATCCTCGACTCTTTCGACAAATTTATTACCCTCTCTCATATGTGAGAAGCGAGTTATATATATTAGGGTGGCCCTTAATATCGGTAAAAAAATTTTTTTTTTGTCTTACCCCCTAAATCGATTCGAAATATTAAAAAATGATTTTTAAGACTGATATCCGCCCTTAATTTTAATATTAACAGGTGCCTCAAGGCCCTTAAACCGCTTGACTGGTGGAAATTTCGGGTAGACAAAACTTTACTTACTATCAACTTGAAATTTGGTATCCGGGGGTTTTCTGGGTCGCTGAGTACGAATCCGCACTCAAAATTCAGAAATTCAAGATGGCGGATCCAATATGGCGGATCGAAAATGCAAAAAGACATTTGACGAGAGCAAAAGTTAGTACTCGAAGGTTTTCGGGGTCGCTGATCACGAATCTGCACTCAAAATTTAGAAATTCAAGATGGCGGATCCAATATGGCGGACCAAAAATGCAAAAAGACATTTGACGAGAGCAATAAAAGTTGGTACTCGGGGGTTTTCGGGGTCGCTGATTACGAGCACTAATTATCGTTCGCATCAAACGACTTTTCGGATTTTCAATCCGCCATATTGGATTTACCATCTTCAATTTCTAAATTTAGAGGGCACATTCGTAATCAGCGACCCCGAAAACCCCTGAGCACCAACGTTCACTCTCGTCAAATGACTTTTTGCTTTTTCGGTCGGCCATATTGGATACGCCATCTTGAATTTCTGAATTTGAAGTGCAGATTTGTAGTCAGCGAGCCCGAAAACCCCCGAGTACCAACTTTTGCTCTCGTCAAATGTCTTTTTGCATTTTTGGTCCGCCATATTGGATCCGCCATCTTGAATTTTTAAATTTGGAGTGCAGATTCGTGATCAGCGACCCCGAAAACCCTCGAGTACTAACTTTTGCTCTCGTCAAATGTCTTTTTGCATTTTCGATCCGCCATATTGAATCCGCCATCTTGAATTTCTGAACTTTGAGTGCGGATTCGTACTCAGCGACCCAGAAAACCCCCGGATACCAAATTTCAAGTTGATAGTAAGTAAAGTTTTGTCTACCCGAAATTTCCACCAGTCAAGCGGTTTAAGGGCCTTTGAGGCACCTGTTAATATTAAAATTAAGGGCGGATATCAGTCTTAAAAATCATTTTTTAATATTTCGAATCGATTTAGGGGGTAAGACAAAAAAAAAATTTTTTTACCGATATTAAGGGCCACCCTAATATATATACACCTCTAGCTCTGATGGGGAAAAAGTTGGAAAAAAAAAAGTATCGAAATCCGACAGATTCGACGTTATCGAGCACTTTTTTTCGTTAGACACGAGACGAATATATTTCACTTTGCAAAATCGTTGTTTTTCTTTTGAGAAAAATTATAAGCGCAGTAAGATTTTTATTCGTTTCTTTAAAAAATTACTTTTTTCCAGTGCAAAGAGACTCGATCGTCTTGCAGGGTATATTGCGATAGAAAAAAATATTAGTCGCAGCTATACCTGATACTGCCGGCTATCTGTCCAGGGCTTAGTCGAGCAAAGTTTTTTATTATTTTTTTTTTAAACGTTCTTTAAGTCCTTTTCCCACCACTCTCTTTCTCTCTCTCTCTCTTTCTCTCTCTCTCTCTCTCTCTCTCTCTCTCTCTCTCTCTCTCTCGCATTTTACACTCTCTATAGGATTCTCTCGTATTCCGAGACGGCTCTAACGCAATGCTAAAGAAAAGCTTAAACGGGGGCAACAGCCCAGACCGAATGCTGGGCTTATCGGATCGGTGCACCTGCTGTGGCGAACGGAAACGCTTTCCCAGTCCTCTATTATACCGTTGCTTCTCGCATCAAAAAAAAAATTTATACACGTTTGCCCCTTGGGCATCGGGACTGTTAAAAATGTCCTCTTTTCTAAAAAAAAAAAAAAAAAAAATACACCCGAGCTTCAAATTTTTTTGTTTATTTTTTACTTTTATTCCATCGTAGCTACGTGAAGTATACTTTCATATTCGAGGCTCATCAAGCCTCAGTGACATTCGTATGTACATCTCGCGGAGGGGGGGGAAGTGATAAAAAAAAAGGGCAATATCAGAATTTTTCGTCCCCACTTTGAGTGCGATGGAGGGAAGAAAAAAATAATTATATCGTCAGGTAAAGTGTACTCTTTGTGCGATAAATATCAGGAATGCATCGTGAAGACACGAATTGTCATGGTGGAGAAACGAGAATAGCGCATTATCCTGTCTTTGTCCGTAAAATTTACAACTTCGCTACATCGGATTCATTCAACTCGTGTGATATATTCTTCCTCGCTGGCTCGAATCTTTGTCAATGAACGATCGATGCATCGTATGTAATCGCTCGAAAATGCATAATAGTGCAATTTTACATTCGAACATTGTATCCTCGTAATTTTTGTCCCAAGTTTTTGCCGGTGTTTATGAAAGTATTTTTTTTTTTCAAAAAACCCCTCGTGCTTAAAAAAAAAATTGTGCAATGATTCTCATGAATTCTCTCGAAATTTTAATGTTTCAAACTTTTCAACGAGGGTAGCCTCGACGGTTGATAATCGAGCTTGATATACGATGGGTCAGGGAGGTCATTAGGGAGCTCGAATCGTACGAAATAAAAAGAAGGAAAAGAAGTGAATGAAAAATTTGACAAAATTGCCTGCTCGACATCGCTTTATTTTTACTCTTTTATCGTCGCTATATGGTCCATTTTGAACTGGAGAAAAGCGCGAACGAAATTGCAAATTGACCAGCATTTTTTGCTGCACGTACGATGAATCCTCTTGGATGTTTTTTGCTTTTTTTTTTTTTTTTTTCAAGCTCGTCAAAAAATTTGATTAACCTCGTTTTACTCGCGACCCAACGCCCGTTCGATCGTTGATTGTTGTCCCAAAAACCAATCTCAACTGCATACGTGTGCAATATATGTTGAATAGAACGCGCAATTTGTATCGATATTAAATTTATCATTGTTTCGGAAATTAATGATCCCGGTGTACGAGACACGAGAGAGAGTGTGCGAGGCTTCAGGAAGGGTTTTTGAAAATATGTCATTTCGTTTTGAATTAACGAAAAACGGATTCGCACGACAAATTATAACGTCCCGTCAATCATCCAACTCCAATACAGATATATAATATGGCTCGTATATACAAATATCTGATTGAAACCACAAATTTTTATATTCACCGGGATCAAAGAAAAGGAAAAAAAAAAACAAAAACATTTTAACGACTACGATCGTCGCTGTTCTATTGACAGTTTTTACGATTTTGCAAAAGTCAGGATAATGAAAATGGCAGAATGAGAAGAAAAAATAGCTCAGCTATTTCCGTTCTGATCATTGGTAAGAAAAAAAAAAAAAATAACAAAAATTCGATAATCGACCAAATATCTGAAAAATAATTATTGAATATTATTCTTCAATTTTTTCGATCTTATAAAAGAATAAAAATTGACGATTATTACGGATAATTCGATAGAAGAAATGAAATTTTTCAATTCTCTGTCTCAATTTATATTGAAACTAAAAAAAAAAAGTACACACGCGTTCCAAAGTAAAAAGGATAATTTTTCGTTATAATAAATGTGCACCAAAGCTGTGAATATTGTACGAAATATGTTTCAAGGAATCGTTTGAGAATCTTTGAGGGAACACACGCGTTATAAGGGATTAAAAAAATCGATTTTGTCAATACGTATGTTGCAATTGAAAAAAAAAAAAATAAATAAATAAATAAATAAAGGAAAAATGTCAGAACAGCAATTATCGAAAATGTATATCGAATTAATTATTGTAAAAAAATCGCAATAACGAAGACGACGAAAAAAAAATTATATTATTTTATTTTTCCCATGGAATTTCCAGAGGCCCGAGCAAGGATAATTGGGCCCGGTGACATTTACGTGAAAACGGGTAGCAGTCTGACACTGACCTGCCTCATGTCCCAGGGTCCTCACGATCTCGGTACTGTCGGCTGGTATCGCGAGAATCAGCCTCTCGACACGTCACCGAGATCGCCGAACGACATTGACAACGAGCCACGTATCACCGTCGAAACGGAATGGAGCGAGGCTCTTACGTCGAGGTACGCCCAAAGCATTATATATATATATTCTATTATAATAGCAAAGTCCAGTCATTCGTCAGCCATTATTTCTGCAATCTTCTACAGAATTGATTTTGCTATCAGCCGCCATCTTGGAGAACACGTTTGATCAAATATCTCGTGAACCGTGCATCGTACGACAAAAATAGTAGACACAAATTTTGTAGATAATGAAATTTTCTACAACTTTTATTTTAAATTTATTCTTGTATAGTGCATAGTTTTTGATTTATAGCGCCACAAACTTATCCAAACATCAACCGTGGCAATAATTATGTTTGGTAAAGTTTTTTCTACGCTGTAAATAAAATACCATGCATTATACAGGAAAAAATGTATAACAAAAGTTGTAGAAAGTTTCATTATCTAAAAAAAATGCCTCTGCTATCTTTGTCGTACGATGCACGGTTCACGAGATATTTGATAAAACGTGTTTTCCAAGATGGCACCCTCCCGCGTCCCACCGACTTGAATTTACACTCAACTGAACTTTTTTCAAAAGAAAAATCAATTCAGTAGAAGATTGTATTATTATTTCAACAGATCTCATGCAATACGGCTCATTTGTGGCGAAACGCTCTGCGATTTCATTCCTAATACAATTCTCCAACAAATGTTCTGTCCATTCGAGTTAAATCACCTCGAAAATTCTCAAGGGGGCGAGGAGAGCGAATTTTTTCAACAAATACTGATCAATGACCGCTGTCTACCAATTTTTCTTTACGCACGATTTTTTTTTTCAGACTGAGAATTATTTATGCGAAGCCGAGTGACTCGGGTAACTACAGCTGCGTACCGACAGTCGCGGAAATGGCGACGGTAAAGGTCCACGTGATCAATGGTAAGAAAAATATTTGTTAAAATCAATAATAATAATGATATTAACGAATAATTTGTTATTTTCGTTCCGGTGATTCGCATATCGGAATAATTAGCCGCACGGTAATCTTTCATTTTTTTTGTTGTTGTTAAAAACAAAAGAAAAAATGGACTGTGTACCAGGCTTCATTGGAGCTTTGTTAAATTTGTCGCAACTCTCGTCATTAATGTGTTGGTAATTTTTTTTTTTTTTTTTTTGTAACCTTCCTCCCCTTCAACTCCCTCGGGAAAAGCATTTTAACGAAGTAAATCCTGAAAGTTTCGCACGCTATAAAATTTTTATGTATGCATGTGAAAAAATGTGTATATACCTATATGCGTTTCATCGTTATCGGAACAATATAAACGGCCATTTTGTGGAAAACGTTTGGCGAAGCATTTAACGATTACGTGATTCAGGGCCATTTCCTCCGTGCCCGATATAATATATACGCAGAGAAACATAAATGAAATGTAGACACGCCAGAGGCTGATGATAACAATAAAATGAAGCAAAATGGCACCTGTACATTTTTTTTTTCTTCCCAGAAAAAAAATAGAAGTTCCGAACGATGCATAGTCGCGTCAATGATTTAAGAAAAAAAAAAATTCTACACTCACAAAAAATTGAAAGAGAAGCGGCCAAGAGACTTACGTTTGATCGAAAAAAAAATTTTAATCATTCATCCTATCTTTTAACGACCGATAAGGAAAAAAAAGAGAATTCCCAATTATCTTCGAAATCCGATCGACTCTTTTCGGTCACTCCTCTCTCGATTTACCGATATTTCGAATCCCGACCCTCGAGTGTTTTTCGCGCCAATGACGCTCGACAGTGTCGAAATTTTCATAAGCGCGCGTATACATGCGGATTTTCCGGAGGTTCGTCGATGTTTCGATATATCACAGCGGAAAAATAGCGTACCCGCGGCTCATCGTCACTGAATTCGCAGAGCGTGAATGCAGAGGACCGGAGGAGAGAGGGAATTTTGCAAAAATAAAAAATAAAAGCTCAAAGTCCCCGCTGCAGCGAGACCGGATGAGAGTTAATTGGCACTCGGCGAACTCGTTTTTTTCACGATCAATTAGGCGGGCTTGTTGCCGCAAGATTGAAACTACGATTAATTAGAAATTGATGAAAACAAAAAACAAAAAAGATAGAAAAATCGATACATATATGGTGTGTTTTTTTTTCTGGGCTGACATGAGTTTTGGGCGGGGAAAAAAAGGGCCTCGATGTATGAAATGTTCAACTATAGTAAGAAATGCCTCGTTGGATCCAGTAATGATCATAATGGCCCAAGTTTTTGATAATAATGAAAATAATAACAATGACGATGCTGTAGGGAGGAAAACGAACCTTTTGAAGACTTTAGATGTGATGATTTATAATACATCTACCTCATGAGCGAGAGAGAGTGAGAGAGATAGAGAGAGAGAGAGATAGAGGAGTGATTAAAAGGGTCAAGAAAAATTAGTATTTTCATTTTATTATTTACGTCGAACTAAAAGAGAATATTTTCTAGACGGAGCCTTAAAGATTATTCACTATTTTTTGTTTTTTATCCAGGCTCTCTTCTTTGTTGCGTTGAAATATTTTTTTCACAAATCAACAGCAACCGTTCGAAATAATTAATTTAAAAAAATTAATAATGTAACATTTGTTTTTCGAGTGATTTCTAGCAGAGGAAAAAAATTCAAAAACCAAACAACCCTCGGGTGTATGCAAGAGGGAATGAAATTTGAATAAAAGGATTTTCAACGATAGCTCTCTCTCTCTCTCTCTCTCTCTCTCTCTCTCTCACTTTCTCGTTGATCGAACGCGCCCGTGTGTATCGCTTTTTCCCGTTTATCACAAGGGTGCCCTCGATGATACGGCGAGTGGCTCGCTCAATTTCCGTCAGAGCTCGAAAGTGTGCACTCGAAAAAAAAAAAAGCGATTTGGAAAAGGATGACACGAAGAAGAAAAATAAATAAAAAGACCTAATACGACGGATCGGACGCCAAATCGACGTTACGTTTTTTGGGCAAACTGTCGTAAATTTTCTTCGTCATATTCTTTTTGCGATACAACTCCAAAAACGTTACAATTTTGCGGGGGAAAAAAAAATGAAATATTTGGATCAAGCGGAAAGTTGATCCAATATATTGGAAAATCAATTAAATCCTCCGACGAATATAAATATTTTTAACGATTTTTTATCAATTGTATTGTCCAAAATATCCAAATTTTTCGTTTTTTTTTTTTTCAAATTTTCATAATCGAGCTCTTCGTCTCGATCGAAAATTCATCATTCAAGGAATAAAACTCTGAAGGTTTTCTTTTTTGTTCAAGATATTCGGAACGATAATTCAATGTACGAGGAGGATGTAGATCGAGTTGAGGTTAATTTTATTTTTTCATAAAAAAAAAACTTTGTCGCGCAAAGTACTCGCGGAAATTTCCCGGAAAACGTGAATTGAAAATGTTTCAACGACCGATTAAACGTTATAATGTTTCGTGCAAACACTCAATCACGTACTGTTTATTTAAAAGTATTGTATATTGGGCTTGCACAAACACACAAATAATATAAATATAGATACTACAATGGTGATGGTTTTGCTGCAGGCTTCTCGCATAGGGCACGAATGAAATTCGTGTACGTCTCTCTCGTTCGGCCAACACTTTCGGCAAATATTTATCGAACGTGTATATCCTGGATTCGACTCGTGACTATACGCGGCACTTGTTCGCGAAAATATACATATATGTGTATGGTAAAAATATTACACAACGAGGGAAAAAAAAAAAAAAACCTATTTTCGTAGTCTGAAATAAAAACGCGACTGCTGTTATAGCACTGATTGTGAGAGCAATGTTTCTCGAAAGGATGGAAAAATATAAACGTTGGTACAACTATATATGTGGACCATCATTTTTATTTTTCGCTGTATTTTTTTGTCGAAATTGATGAAAAGTACAGATAAATGTACCAGCTATGGAAATACCCCAGAACTTGAGAAAAGTTCAGGTGCGTCCAACCGTTTACCAGCTGGTTCATATTTGCACCAATCCCTCGATATTCAGTAGAAATGGTCGAAATATAGGAGAGTCGATGGAGAGAATTTAAAAAATTCAACAGGCGAGGATCAGAATTGAATGAATAATGGGCTTGAATAGTGATGATAATGACAATAATGCATAAATCAGGCCTGTGTACGAAAGACTTTTGTCACCGAGACGCAGATAGAGACAGAGAAAAAAGTTACTTTTCCCATCCCTTAATCCGGCTTTGCGAAATTTATAAATCTCCCCGCTGATAATCAGATAAATTCGTAATAAAAAGTAAATTTAACTCTCTCTCTCTCTCTCTCTCTCTCTCTCTCTCTCTCTCTCTCTCTCACATCCATTCCCCTCAATATGAATAGCAAACTGTTTCAAAGCCCGTTATAAATAAAATGAATGAAATCCTTTATTCAAATATCGCAGCGTGGAGAATATTCTTTGAATAAAATATTGTTTCATACTATACCGACTTGTGTTTCGTCGGATCGAATAATAACTTTTCGCTGATGAGTTTTTGAAATAATTGAAAACCCGTGAGATATCTCGTTTCGTTGTCAAAGTCCTATTGTTATTTTTTTTTGCTTCGGAAAATTCTATAAACATTCCAGCTAAATAATATATTAACCTTAATTTTAAACTTTTCGAATGACACTTTCAAATTAAATTCGCAGTAATTTGACGAATCATTCGAGAAATTTTGTCACGAAAAAAAATTGATGAATAATCGGTGCAAGGACTTTTGTCCTTGCACCGATTTCAATTAATTAATTAATTAATTTAAATTAATTAATTAATTTTTTTAATTAATTAAAAAGCTGCGTTTGAAAATCATAAAACTTTCGTGTCTTGTGGATAACATTTAATTCGTGCAAAAGGCATGGTTAAAAGGTTTTTTTTTCATTTGAATTGCATGAAAATCTGTCGACACGTAATATGAGAAACAAAAAGAAAATTTATTATGGAAATTCGTGATTTCAAGACGTGTCCCAACGTAAAATTGAAATGCGCGATGAAACATACCGGGCGCGTACTTTTTTTGCTCTTTCGTGATCTCTCGATCTCGCTCTGCTTTGGTCTCATTCGCATTTTCATTTATTTTCCTCGCTTTTCTCTACCTTACTCGCGGTTCTCCAGGACGACCGAACTCTTCGATTTTCCAATTTTTCTTCTACTCTCATCCTACCACGCCCTTGTTCTTTCTCTTCATCCCTCTGTCTTGGCACTCTCTCTCTCTCTCTCTCTCTCTCTATTTATCTCTCTCTTTCTATTCCCGAAACGCCCACACGATAAATTCAGCTAATAAGTTGTGGGTCACTGGTAAGAAGAGCGAGATATATAGGGTGAGGTTTTTCCCTCGCGGAAGGACGAAAGATTCCTTGGGGGTGGTTTTCGTTGAGATCGCGGCAGGGCAGGGGGGAGTTACAGGGAGAATATCGAAATCAAATCAGCCGCGAGGGAAACGGAACAAATATACGCAAACCGAGCGAGAGTATTATGCGCCACCGAAGATAAATCTTCCTTGACGATTTGACGAAGCGCGAAAGAAAAAAAAAAAGGAAACGACAAAGAAAATAAAACACTCTCCCTGTATACTCAATCGCACGAGATACCGGATCTGCATTATATATATTTTCTTTCTGTACACGTACGAACTTGTGAAAATCGCATATTTTAACTTTATTTTGGATTATCGACTCGATGGAACGATTGTCTCACGACAATCAATACTTTCATACTTTTAATTTTTATATCTTTCATCCCCTATTCTTCATTAATTCCCAATTTTTCGTAATTTTCGTTATTGGGATATAAATACGATGTCTGAACGATTCCTCATTAATTGCTCCTAATTGATAGAAATTTTAGAGGAATTGGATTGGGGTTGGATCGAGATTCATACGCGAGTTTTACAATATCTATTTCGCCATACAGACCCACATACCCCTAGAAAAAAAGCTCCTTGATCAATTTACCGAGAGAGTCTGTAGCAACAGCAGATGTAGATCTCTCGTTTTCTCTTTCTGTCTATCCATTCGTGATCCCATCAAAATATCTCTCTCTTTCTCTCTCTCTCTCTCTTTCGCAAAGGGTCTGATCGTGAAAAACCCACAAACTGATAACGAAACACACGCGATACAGGGATTTGGGATTGGGGGATCGACAACAACGAGCTCAATTCCCGGATCCTCTCAGGGTGGGAGGGATTAATAAGAAATACACACCTGTCGAAACGAAACCGAAGTCAATATGTATCGAGTTTCGTTGTTTTCTCACCCCGTTCTGTACATATACAAAAGCCCGAATGGAATTCCGCGGGACGGTAAAGTGGGGAAAAAAAACAGAAAAAAAAATTGCGACCAAACGTGAAACGTCGTGAATAAATAACGTGACGAATGATAAGAGAGAGGGAGAGATGAGAGAGAATTTTCAAAAATACGTATATATATGTGTCCTTTAACGCCAACTTGATCTCCGCATTTCAACCCCCTTGACTCTCATACACGATTTTTCAGCCCGAAACTCTCGCGAATGGGGAATGAAAGTTTTGCGAGAACGAAAGGAATGAATAAACAAAAATTGCGAATAAATAAAGGAATGAACCGGAGCCTTCGGGGGGTTCATGAAAGAGACGTATGATGGACACTGTATGTGCGCGAAATAAACGCGCCGATACATAAATGGTGTTGGGTCGAAAAAAAAAAAAAAAAACGAAGATAAAAGAAACAAATGACGTTTCATAGAAAAATTCTATAAAGCGTGTATACGTCATAAAAAATCATATATATATATAGATACGGGGTACTAAAGGGTGTGGGAGAGAATGAAAGGAAAACGGATGGAAAAAAGAAAAGATACGTATCATGCAAATGATATATCTCCGAACCTATTTTTCCTATATATATATGTGTGTGTGTGTGTGTGTGTGTGTGTTATACATGAGATCGGTAAAGCAAGGGATGGAGGATGGTATGGAGGCGCTTATAGGATATTCAGGCATATATAAACTTGTCGGGTGTCGCGGTCGCTATAACTCTCGTTACAGCCCGCGGCGATGTATACACCAGGATAGAGAGAGAGAAAGAGAGACGAGAGTATCAAATGTGACGATGTGCACACAGTAGAGTACGGTAAAAGTTCAGTTATTCGATCGAGCAGGGACTAGTTTGACGAGGGGTGGAGGATAACCATACTCTGGGGATTTTTCAAGGAAACGAGTGAACCTGGATCGGGGGAAGATTCGGAAAATTGTGACAAAGAAAATTGCAACGAGGAAAAACTCTGCTTTGCTTCCTCATGGAGGAAACTTTGTTTTCATAAATGTTTTTTCCCGCTGCTTAAAAAGTGTCAAAACGTCTAGAAACGCACACTTATAAAAAAAAAATTTCGGACATATTTGTGTGCTTAATGTGTGCTGGCCTAGCAAAATTCAAACCTCCATAATTCGAGAACGATTTGAGCTATACTGATGCCTTTTCGCAATTAATGGCGTTGAGACACTATTCGATAATCAACTATATACCATTTCATTTAATTAAAATTTGAATCATGCTGAATCGAATTAAAAGATATTATAATTATCATTTAAAGAAAATACCGGCAATTGTAATGTATATTATAATGCAATAATTATTATCAATCAGAGCTGGGCAAAGTACCTGAAAGTACTTCAAATGCAAAGTACAAAGCACTTGAAGTGCCCGTGTATTTCAAGTACCAATTACCGTAAATACTCAAAGTACCCACAGCATTTCAAGTACCGATTAAATGATGTACTTGAGATTCAAGTACTTGAAATACGTCAAGTATCAAAAGTATAAAATACTCTTCAAGTTTTCAGTTATACATCTCGCAAGTTCCAGTACTTATAATTGATTTCTTACGTACTCCTTAAACTTATTTGATGTTGATTTGAGTACTTTTTGTATCAGAACATATTTTCACATTGTGAAATTCGCTCGGGCTAGGGAGATTTGAACAGAAATATTTAAACGAAGAATTAGAAAGTACTTGAAAATTTAAGTACAAATATACTTTAAAGTACGGGCCGAGTACTTGGAAATTTAAGTACAATGCTTGAAATTCTTTTTGAGTAATTTGTGCCTCAAGTACCGGCTACTTGAAGTACTAAATATTTGAAGTACTTGATGTACCTAGTACATGAGGTATCAAGTACTTGAAATACGTCAAGTTACGAGTATCAAATACTTTTCAAGTTTTCAGGCATACATCTCGTAAGTTGCAGTACTTATATTTGATTTCTTAAGTACTCTTTAAGCTCATTTTATTTTTATTCGAGTACTTTTTGTATCAAAAAATATTTTCACACTGTGCAATTCCCTCAGATTAGGTCGATTGGAACAAAAATATTTGAACAAAGAATTATAAATAATTTAAAAAATAGGATTGACGATTGTTATTAAGATTTATTTAGCTTCGGGTTTGAAAAAGGAAAAATAAAGAATACAATACACGGATTGTTAAAAACGGAGCCATGCATTGACACAATGACACCGTAACTACCGTAGCTTGAGCCTTTGAACGGTCATTCCTTACAATCTTAACCAAAAAATGGCGCAGAACGTTCCTCAATTATATATTCAAAGGTATTATACATGCAACCATTAGCAAGACTTATTCAAAAGTACTTTGCACTTGGTACTTGAAAAAGTACTTGAAGTACACGAAAGTAAATGAAAATTTAAGTACAAATACAAGTACGGGTCGAGTATTTGGAATTTTAAGTACAATACTTGAAATACTTTTTAAGTACAATACTTGAAATACTTTTTAAGTACTTTGTACTTCAAGTACTGTACTTCCGGTGCATCGCAAGTACCGGTTACTTGAAGTACCAGCTCTGTTATCGATCGATAATAATTAAAATTCGATGAAAATCTATAATTGCGCGAATGAAATAAAAATTTTGGCAATATTTTGTAAATTTCAGAGGAACATCCGGCAGCGATGCAGCACGGTAACACAGCGGCTGGTTCACCGACATCGAGAACAATTCTCGTCACAATTGCATTTCTCCTCGGACAATTGAGATAATTTGAGTCTCGTGGGAGGAAATAAAAAAGAATGAAGAAACAGAGAGAGAGGGAGAGGAAGAGTGGGGGGGGGGGGAGAGATTGCAATACAAGAAAGACGAAATAAATAGACACGAATAATAATTCTCTATTATATGTGCATTACTCGATGGTGGTGTGGGCTTATATGATAAGCGATTGAACGAGAGAAATTTCGATTTCCCCCTCTCTCCTCTCTCTCTTTCTCTCCGTCGTCGACGAATTTCAAACGAAAAAAAAAAAAATCATCGACGAGAAAGGACAGCGAGAAAAAAAAAAGAAAATCTTACCTTACGTGCGAAGAAAATCGAATTCTCTCTGTTCGTGGTGAGTAAAAAAAGAAAAAAAAAAAGAAATATGCTGCGGATACAACCCCCTTTCACCAAATCGCACCCTCCGGCAGTTTCGGTGCGGGGACATAAGAAATTTCTACAGGGTCGAAATTTTCGTGTTTCAACGACGAGACAAGCGAGAAGATGTAATTTTAATTAAGTATAACACGAGTGTGTCTATCGCCAGCTACCAATTGTCCTAGAGAATTCGAGAACATTTCGTAAATTAATATATATCTCATTTGTATAATGAGCTCCAACATTCCGCCGAAATTCTCGATAATCGATGTGATTGAGGAACTAAAAGTGCGCGAATTCGTGTAAAGTGCGCGAGAGATGTAAAAATAAAAATAATAATAATTACAATGATAATAAAATTGAAATTATGTACTTGTACTGGGGAAAAAAAAAGTTATTTAATTTCATGACAATTCTTTCTTGTTTTTTTTTTTTTTTTTTTTTTTGACGCGGTAAAATGAAATTTTTCATAATTGTCATGAAATTCGTATTGAATTCGGATTAATTGACAATAATTTTTACGTTTTTTTTTTAACTTTCGTTTCGTAATGAATTAAATTTCCACCGACCAAACGGTCATTTCGTCATAATCAACGAAAGATTCGATCGACAATTGAGTAAAATCTTTTCTCAGTTTCACGATTCCTCGTTCGATCGAAAAGTTCCCAAAACCTTAAGGATAACGAGACATAACCGCACGATTTATGAAAGAAAAAAAAAATTTTTAAACGAAAAAAGAAAACAGAATGACAATTTGAAAGAAAAACGTGTGCGTGTGAAAATTATGAATGAAAATATCGTTGAAGGATAATTGAAAATTAATATTGCAATCTTTTTCAAATCGATTGTCAATTTTTTTTTTTTTCTTTCTCTTTTCATTCGAACGTTTCTTCAGTTTTCCATTCGAAGAGTTATTAATATTTGTTGAGGTAAGAAAGCGAAAAAAAAAAAAATTTCTTTCACTGACGGAAATTCAAATTTTTTTCGTTGTGAAAAAAAAAAACAAAAGAATTCGATCGGTTAGTAGATCCGAAGGGTGAAGGTAAGCGAGAGAGAAAAATAAAATTGGGGATGAATTGTCGGGTAAGATCGAAGATCGAAGGAATTCGATATATGAAAAATAAGGCCTACACGTGACTCTTTTGGGTCGAATCGTGAACATAAAATCGTCCTCAATGAACGTCTGGTTTTCATTCAATCCCTCGTCCCGTGCACCCTTGACATTTCGATATTGCCGGCATAGCTTCAAGAGTGAACAATAAAGAAGGAAAAAAAAATGAAAAAATGAGAGCGAACAAAAACGGGAAATTCACAGCCGAGAGGCTGGCATTACGGAAATGACGCGAAGAAATGCACAAGAAGGACGAGAAGGAAATGAATTCACTCGCTCGATTCTTTATTTGCATATATATGTATATGGGGCATTCCACGTCAGATCGACCCGATCAAAAGCCTGAGCCTCTCGGAATTAGTTTAAACTTTGTGAAAATTTTCCGTTACTTGTCGAGAATATTTACAATGTTTTTTTTAGATTGTTATTCGATGACCTTTTTAGACGTTAGCATTTGATATGATATATGCGGAAATCAAGAATGTCCGAAGTTCAATTAAGTATAACTCGAAAATTATTCATTATATATAAAAAAAAAAAACGTTACATACAAAAAAGTTTCATTTTTGCGTGAACTTTAACGGCAAAATATGGAAAAATTTATCGAGGCCGCTGAAAGTTCTTAAAAACTCAAAAAACATTAATTTTTGAGATTTTTCGAAAATGATCAAATTTTTTTCGCTAAAAATTTTAAGAGGATATTCCTCTCTTGGTGTTCAAAAACTTGTATAATTTTCATCATGGGCACGGGATTTGGTTTCGAAGTTTTGAAATTATTTCACACGATATCGACGACAGAAAATGACGTGACAGTTTTTACGAAAAATGTGAAAGAAAAAGCTCGCAACTTCGAAACCGAATCTCCGGCTCATGATGAAATTTGCACAAGTTTTTGAACACTGAGAGAGGAATATCCTTTAAAATTTTTAGCGAAAAGGATTTGACAGTTTTTGAAAAATCTCAAAAACTAATATTTTTTGAGTTTTTAACAACTTTCAACGGCCTCGATAAATTTTTCCATATTTTGGCGTTAAAGTTCACTCAAAACTTCAACTTTTTTTATATACAACTTTTTTTTTATATAATCAACCGTTTTCGAGTTATGCTTAATTTAATTTTTTGAAAATTCTCGATTTCCACATTATTTATATCGAATGCTAGCGTCTAAACGTCGTCGAATAAAAGTCTAAAAAAAATCGTAAATATTCTCGACAAGTGACGGAAAGTTTTCAGAAAGTTTAAACTAATTCTTAGGGGGGCAAGACTTTCGGTCAGATCGATCTGACGTGGAATGCCCCGTATATATATATATTTACATAATGTGTATGTGTGGAGCATTCTAGACCAAATCGACCGTTGATTTTTGCACATTTTCGTTCATATATTATGGGTAAAAAAATAATTCATACCACATCGAAAAGTTCACAGGATTTCAGTCCAATTTTGTTGAAAAAAAATTCGAAAAAAAAAATCTGTATCGAAGATCCATTCTGGAATACAACTTGCAAAATTTTGACATTTGACGCAGATTTTTCATGAATTTTTTCCGATTAACCAAATCGTTGAATACTGTTTTTTTTTTTTTTTTTTGCAAAAATCATTGAATGTCCGTGGGTAAAAAAAATTCCTTGTAGAATTTTGAGAGGACAAAGAATTTTTGACTAATTTTCGGAAAGGCCGAAGCTCGTCGACTTGTCGATTTGACCTGGAACGCCTCGTACATGGTGCACGTTTCTACAAATGCATATACACATATGGGATATTCCAGGTAAAATTGAATGATTCATGATTGAGGAAATGAAAAATGGGAAAACGAATTTTCACTTTATTTTTTACAAAGAAAATTTTGAAAAATTAAGAAAAAACGTGTTTTTTTTTCATTTATAAAATATTTCAATTGAATTTTTGAACAATCGAGAGTTCGAAAAAAAATGAGAATAATTTTTGAAAGAAGCGAAAACGAGTATGATCAACATGTACTCGTGAATTTGAGAAATCCGAAAATTACAGGACTCGGAAAATTATCCTTCGATCGAAAAATCGTTCAGCTTTTATGCCAAACAGTCCCATGCGCATCGGGAGACTCGATCAATATAAATTATTTTGTAATTTTTTTTTTTTTTTTTTTTCGTGTTATTGCACATCGACGATCACTTTGTATCGATCACGATGAGATAAAGTTCGTCGAACGACCAATTGACCTGTCTGCTATCAGAGGCAAGCTCATGATTTATTGATACGTGCATGAACGTTGTATCAATAAAAAATTAAAAAAAATAAAAACATTGACGAGACGTTTCAGGTGAAATTGACGGGTCACTGATTCTTACTCTGCGCTATACACGGCTCTCAACTTTGTTATTCGTATCAAAACCCTAAAAGGGATGCAAATTTGTTTATTTTTGCACATTTTTCATATTCTTTTTTTTTTTATTCGACACACACAAAATTTTACAAAAATAAACAAACATTGTCCTTGCCGGAAAATTCAAAATCAATTCCAATCTTGGCAAGTATTTTACGAAAAAAAAGGCCCCAACCTGTTTCGTAGGAAAAAAAAAAAAAATTCCTTCGATCGCTATATTGAATAATGGAAAAAGGAAATATTTGAAAAATATCATCATCAGTCGAGTTGGCCTGAAATGCCTCGTGTCTGTAGGGACGATCATTTTAATCTACGACAGAAAAAAAAAAAAAAAAAACGTAGAGGAACGAGGGTGCGTTAGCTGTGACGATTTTTTTCCAATTTTTTTGTTTTTTTTTTAATTCAACCGTCACAGAATCGAAAATTCGCGTAGGAGTATGAATACTTTGTGTGAGTGTGAATAATTACGATAAATATTGCTCAAGCATCGAGACCTCATTTAAATATTGATCATACAATATTTCATCATCAATTTCCAATTATTCAATTTAATTTCGCACGAAATTTCCATATAGAACACAAATTAATTGCTACGAAAATCGTATTTTCTCTTTTTTATTGTTATTTATAAATAAAAATAAAAATAATATTCGATTGGAGGGGGAAAAAAAAAATTAATTTAATCAGTTAAATTAATAAAATTTACGAAAAGATCGTTGTTGTTTTTTTTTTCTTTTCGTTTCTTGCCACACGAAAATACTCGAAATGTGAAATTTACATGACGATCCATCATCCCCACGACATCCACATTCATCTCCTCGAGAAAAAAAAAAAAAAAAAAAAAACAACTCTTCGAATTTCATCGCCAACCAGCCCTCCCAAACATAGAAAAAAACTCGAAGAAAAAAAAAACAACCCCCGCAGTGTTACGTGTAAAATGAGTGTCACGTGGTATAAAGAAGGGATGGAAACAAAAAAAGGTAATGGACTCATTAAGAGGAAGTGCGAGTGAAAAGTTAGAGATGCGATGCCCAAAATGGCGCTTGCGAGTGAGAAAAAAATTATTTATAAATATTAAAAAAAAAGAAAAAACTGTGTAGACACGTATTAGTGTTGTGTACAAAAAAAAAAGAAAGAAAAAAATTGTAATTCCTATGACAGGTGAATGTTAATGACGAAATAATCGTACAATTGTGTAATGCACTTAAATTATTTTCACCTTTTTTTTTTTATTTTTTATTGTCGTTCCATCACCAGTCATCCCTCGAATTCACACCTTTGGAGTTGGAAGAAAAAAATACTTTTTTTTTTTCAACCCTGCACATTTTATTGACAAATCCCTCCCATATTTGTTTCTCTCTCTCTCTCTCTCTCTCTCTCTCTCTCTCTCTCTCTCTCTCTCTCTTTCTCTCTGTTCCTCTTTCCACTACATTGTTTCGTTTCGTGCGTATTTCTCACGCAATCTTGTATATAATATTTTAATCTTGTAAATAAATTATATCCATATATGATAAAAAAAAAAAAAAACCACATCGAGTCTCGTACTTGAATTTTTTCACTCGAATATTCATCATTTCCCACTCTTTTGGAATTAAGAGCCCTATAGTCTCTCGTATTTCCCCATAAAATGTATAATTTACTGTATTTTTTTTTTTATTCTCGAAAAATCGTGAATCATTGATCGATCAACGATATTCTTGACGCAATCGTGCTACTCGTGACACATGTATGGGGCATTCCACGTAAAATCACGGGGTCGTCGGCCTGGCCCTCTGGGATTCTTATGATCAATGGATCTTTTGGTTTGTTTCGGTCAAAAATTATACCTCTAATTTTTCGAAACTTTACCGCCACTTTGTAAGGCCACCTCGAATATCCTTGACACGAAAATGAACTTTTTTAAAATCGATGAAACTTTTTCGTAAAATCGGAGACTCTAAAGCACGTTTTTTTTTTTGTCATGACTCGAAAATGGGATGAGAATGCTAAATATTTATTTTTTTAAATGTTGTTTAAAAAAAAACAAAAAATTCTTGGAATTCATTTTCAATTATTAGTTTCTCGTCGCAAAAAATAAAAAATCAATGGAAACTTTGTCTCATTTAATTTTACATTCTCGCGACAGGAAACCATCATTAAAAATAAATTCCAAGAAATTTTTATTTTTTAAACAAAAATTTAAAAAAATCATTTAGCATTCCCATCTCATTTTCGACCTATGGCAAAAAAAAATGCTCGAGTCCCCGATTTTACGAAAAAAAAAAAAAAACATTTCATCGATTTTGAAAATGTTCGCATCTTCGCGTCACGGATATTTCGAGATCGCCACGCATATACTTGCAAAATGGGGAAAAATTTTTTGAAAAATTAGAGCTATCATTTTCGACGAAAGAATACCAAAAAATTCATTGATCATCCGAATGACCCAGGGGGTCAGGCCGATGATCCCGTGGTTTTACGTGGAATGCCCCATATGTGTGTCGAATCATCAACTGCTGTGCACGAGGTCGTATAAATTTTGATAACGTCATTGTAAAAAAAAATATGCCAAGGTTTTTCCAACTCGTTAGACAACGATGACTTTTCTGTTTGTTTTTTTGTTTTGTCGTTTGAACAGATGTTTCGAAAATACCAAATTCTTCTCGTCCGTTCGAGAACATATTTCAATTCAATCGTATTTTTCTTCTTATTCTGTCGAATCTTCACAGTCGACGATCGAAGCTTCATCGATAATAATCGTCGTCGATTTTACCCAGAGCGACTCGATCAAGATAATATGATAAAACTTTACGGGAATTAAAGGCAAATTATCGTCAAATCGGCAAAATGAAACGTTTACTTTTCGTAAATATTTTCATGACTCTCGTTTTTCTCGACGTAATACGAAAAGCTCGTGGATTCGAGATCGATTTTGATTATAACGATAATGATTCGTCGGAGGAGGAGGAGGAGGAGGAAAACCCGTCGTCGATTGGTAATGAAATAATTCGTTCGACGATCCCTGATGGATCGACGACTGTCGTTCGTAATTTTAATCCTCGAACTTACGACGAGGATCGTTCGTGCGATTTCTTCGGAATAAAAAATTTCATATCGAAGATCATCGATGGCATTGATTTTCTTGGTATATTCGACTTTCTGAAGCCGAGGAAGGAGAAAAATCATCAAAAGGGCAACGGCGCACACGGTTCGTACAAAAAAAAATTTCCCAAAAGTACAAAATAAAAAGATCGAGCAAAGTGGAACGTTGGCGAGGAGTCTGGAAGGAATATCATTTTTTTTTTCTATCTTTTTGTGAATATAGCGTTAGTTTTTCAAAAATTTCGTAACCAAATGATGATTGAAAAAAGAAAAATTTTAACGTCGAAGAATATATTTGATCGTTTACAACTAAATTTTATTCGAATCAACGAAATCCTCGGCTCGATCGAACTTTACAAATAATTATTGACGATTTTACAAGCTAATTTTCATCGCGAATTCGTTCATTCGTCGGGCTAAAACGTTATTCGGACCTAAAAAAAAATGATTTTTCATCCCGAAATTATTTCTTCGATCGACGATTGATTTTATAGAAACTACGACACCGAGGAATAGCTTGACTACCGCGAGTCCGATCGCCAATAATCGAACGAACGAAATGAACTCGATCGTACCTCAGGTAATATCAACGACAACCGCGAAAGCCATTAAGACCGGTGAAACAACGAAAAATGAATCGACCACGATGCTTCCACGAGTATCGACGACGACCGTTAAAACGGTCCGTGGATTGAGGACGGTTTCACCGCCAAGGCCGAAGAACGACACGACTAAGCACTGAGGGCTAATAAGGGGCAAAGAAAAAAAAAACGAAAATCTCGAGCCCATATGCGATACAATAATATTTTGCAAATTGCAATAAGCAGAGGGAACATTTTTCATTGATCAATGTGTAATTTTTTTTTATTTAACAACTAAACTGACGTTAGAATCTTCGATATGACGTTTCGTTTGAGAGAATATCTCAACACAATTAGCAATAAAATCTTCCGACAAAAAAAAAACGATGCCAAGCCCTGCTGGCTCGGATGAACAGTAAACGAAAAAAATTATTCGTCAAATTTGAAAAAAGTGGTTCGAAGTTGGCCTATGAAATTTCACGTACAAAGGACTACGAATAGATCCAGGATAAACATTTGTACCTCAACGAAGAGCAAATCGGAGCTGGACAGTACTTCAAGTGCCCGGTACTTGCGATTTACTGGATGTACAGTACTCTAAGTACAAAGAA
This sequence comes from Rhorus exstirpatorius, assembly GCA_963564615.1. Lineage (NCBI taxonomy): Eukaryota > Metazoa > Arthropoda > Insecta > Hymenoptera > Ichneumonidae > Rhorus > Rhorus exstirpatorius. The sequence goes on from OY751318.1 coordinate 11,083,295, forward strand.
CTTTGAGAGTATTTCAAGTATTGTACTTAAATTTCCAAGTACTCGACCTGTACTTTAAAGTATCTGTACTTAAATTTTCAAGTACTTTTCTGTACCTCAAGTACTTTTTCAAGTACCAAGTATGAAGTACTTTTGAATACTTCTTGATAATGTAGTTACGGGATGTCATTGTATATCAACGCATGGCTCCGTTTTTAACAATCCGTGTTTTATATCCTTTATTTTTTCATTTTCAAACCTAAAGCTAAAAAAATCTTAATTAAAATCGTCAATGCTATTTTTTAAATTTATTTCCAATTCTTCGTTTAAATATTTCTGTTCCAATCTGCCTAACCGGAGTGAATTTCACAATGGGAAAATATGTTTTGATACAAAACGTGCTCGAATAAAAGTCAAATGAGCATAAAGAGTATACGTAAGAAATGAAATATAAGTACTAGAACTTACGAAATGTATATCTGAAAACTTTAAAAGTATTTGATAATTGATACTTGACGTATTTCAAGTACTTGATACCTCAAGCACTTAGTACCTCAAGTACTTTAAATATTTAGTACTTGAAGCACTAAAGTACTTGAAGTACTACTTACGAAATTTATATCTGAAAACTTTAAAAGTATTTGATAATTGATACTTGACGTATTTCAAGTACTTGATACCTCAAGCACTTAGTACCCCAAGTACTTTAAATATTTAGTACTTCAAGTACTGAAGTACTTGAAATAGTAATGTAATAAAAAAGCGCTGTATATACTTGAAGTACTCGTGGATTTCAAGTACCAAGTACTTCAAGTACTTAGCACTTCAAGTACGTTAGTACTTGAATCGAACTACTACTTTGAAGTACTAAAGTACTTGAAGTGCTTAGTACTTGAAGTACTTGGTACTTGAAATCGACGAGTACTTCAAGTACATACAGTGCTTTTTTATTACTTGAAGTACTTTCGGGTACTTTGCTCAGCTGTGGAGCAAATATATCGATAGACGTACGAAAAAATGGTTAAAACAAACGTATTATATCGCGTGTGTATATAATGGAATAAGGTCGTAAGCGTCAAAAAGGCAATTTTAGTGTCACGAGACCATATAATTTTTTTCTCCCCCGTGATTTGTTGTAAAAATGATTAAAACGCACAAATAATTGAAATTTTAGAATTCGAAAACCTAAAAGCTGAAGATCCTATGTTGGCGGATGTGACCTTCTGGTTTTAGGTTCTTATGAAAGGAATTAATTATTTTGGGAAACATATATTGCGTGCTGATGTTGAAAATTTCTTAACGAAAACAATAACGATAATAAAAAATGGTCACGTGGCACATACGAGCTTGTAAAATTAGTTATTCCGATGTCTCAAATTAGAAGCATAAGGTCGCATCTGCCAATGACTCATTTCGGAGATTTTTCCAAACGTTTCTACGCGTTTTTACTTTTATAAGAGAGGACCAATGCCAGAAAAGCTGTATAATGTCACTTACGATCTTCTGGAATTAGTTTACGTGATTATTGCTCCTTCAGTTAGGTCCAAAAGGTCGTAAACGCCTCGACTTGCACGACCTTCCGGTTTTAAGTGGCTAATTTTACGTTTTTTTTTCACATATTTTTACGTGATTCGCGTAAATATATACGTTAAACAAAAAAAAAAGTATAAACGACCTTCTGATTTTAGCAATGGGACAAAGTCGTACAATGTGGCACTTACGACCTCATTCCATTAGACACGCGATATGCTAGAAGGATAACGGGCGTGGATACACGAAACGAACGTACACAATAAGCTCCCGATGAGCTCTAATTGGCGATCGTTGATTATCAGTGTATACGACATGTATAGGAATACGGATAATGACTGTGTGGATCCGGTGTGATAAATTATATATATATATACACATATGCATGTTAAATTTCTCGATTACCAATTGGGAGTAAAAGCTCCAGCGCACAAACTCTGGCAAATGCATGCAAGAGAATCACGATCACGTAGTCGCATTGAACGATCGAAATAATCGAAAGCAACGAGAAAATTGCACGAAAACCAAATTATATTTCCGGCAAAATGGAAATTGCGATAACGGAAATCGGCGCGTAGCTGGCGAATTCTGCTTCGTGATCCAAGTGCCACCTTTATCGTCAATTATTTCATTATTTTTTTTTTTTTCCGTCAAAGCTCCAATTATTGCACGAATACCAATTATTATCGATTTGACAAATGATCATCGTACTCGTTGTAGGGAAATGAAAAAAAAAAAAATTGCTTCGATCTGCACGGATACGCCAGGCCAGTTTTATATTTGATTTATCATTTCGTTGTATGTATATATCTCAGTGGAAAAATGGAAATTAAACGGAAATTATTGTCGAAACGATCGCAAATAGTAAGAAAAAATAAATAAATAAATCCGATTGGTAAAAAGGAAGAATTCGTGAAACAACCAAATTTAAATTAAGAACATAACGACGGTTTCAATGCTCGATATTACGGCACTTCCCGTGCAGAAATTTCGGTCGGGATCCAGGTGGATTCTGAGACGGATCCCTATTTTCTGATAGGGATCCAGCTGGTCATCGGATCAGATCCCATGACTGAATGTAACGTTTGCACATTGGAATCCGACAGGGACCCCTGACTGGATTCCAATCATGGTATCCAGTCAAAACCCGATCAAAATGTGGTTTAATCTGGCATATATATAAAATCCCGAATAAATATTTATCTTCCGCAATTCAGGTTATAGGCAATTGTTTATTATTATCTGAGCCATAGAAAAAATTTAAACAAAAAAAAACGTCGACACCGGGGTTTGAACCTACGACGTCTCACTAGCCTTCGTTTGCGCATTGGACCCGAAATGAATGACAAAAAAAATTATATTTTATGAACATTAATGTTTTTGACATTTTTTATTGATTGTTGTTGTTCCGAGGATGATTCCGGTCGTTGAAAATTTATTTGTTAACCCGGAAAATGATTTAAGGACAACCTACCTACCTATCTGCCTACCTAATGAACTAACGCTCTAACCACGACGCTGTCGAATGCTTGTACATTTACTTTATAAATATCTTCTATACACTATACATGAGGCTGAAGCTAGCAGCGGTAGCGAGAAGCCAAAATTCAGAAAAGAATACGCATGACGGGAAAAATCTGAAAAAATTAAGGAGTATTGTCATTCGATCCTGAAATACGATGGCGTTTCAACTTTTGAGTGGACGAACTCCGTTGTTTATTTGTTTGTTAATTAACAATAACGGCTGATAATTAAAATCACACGCATGACGGGCGAAACCTGAAAAAATTCAGGGGTATTGTCTATCGATCGTGACTAAAAGTATATATTGCGCTTGAAACTATCCTTACAATTAATAATGAATTAAATTCCGCGCACAAAACTACTTTCCGTTCAGCAATATCCTTTACAACTTTTGAATCATCGAAGATTCTTTTTATTTGAAGTACAATCCCCATGGTCTCAAATTTTTCCTTCCAAAAAGTTCGCCACAGACGTTAAGTGGCTGTTATAATTAAAAAAGTCCAATGAGCGGCGGCTTCCACTTAAGCTACAAAGCACCCTTTTCCCAATGATGTCTTTTTTTTATCAAAACTTCAGTTTAAGGGGATGGGAGCATGAAAAATCAAAATTTGTTTTTTTTATGAAAAATGCACAAAAGTGGCTCAAAAATGTAATTTTCGCCACACTACTAAGTGGTTAAGGTGGTGGAGGTTCTCGATCATGAAATGACACGTAATGACAATTAATATATAGTAATAATAATGGCATTTACACCACCACCACGACCACACGACCGCACGAACGCACGAACGCACGAACGCACGAACGCACGAACGCACGAACGCACGACCGCACGAACGCACGAACGCACGAACGCACGAACGCACGGACGCACGAACGCACGAACGCACGACCACACGACCACACGACCACACGACCACACGAATGCACGACCACACGAACGCACGACCGCACGACCGCACGACCGCACGAACGCACGAACGCACGAACGCACGAACGCACGAACGCACGAACGCACGACCGCACGACCGCACGACCGCACGAACGCACGAACGCACGAACGCACGAACGCACGAACGCACGAACGCACGAACGCACGCACGCACGAACACACGAACACACGACCACACGAACACACGAACACACGACCACTACCACTACCACTACCACTACTCATTATTATTATTATTATTATTATTATTATTATTATTATTATGCCAATCGAATAATGTGTCAACAAGCTTTATTCGGAATATGACTGGGCATTTCGCAAATTAAAATTCTTCGATCATCCCATTAAATCATCGGAGGATACTCGTCTTGAGGAGCTCTCAACAAATCCTGATTCAGAACAAACGTGAGATTGGGATTCAATCGGTACACCCTGAAAGAAAGTGGCGCCATAACTTACAAATTTTGCCACATCCACCAATCCGATTACGAGACGGATACCATATAGATTCCTATGGGGATACCGGTTTTGGGGAGTCCATGGACAATCCCGATCGGGATATGGTCGGACTTAGGGTATCCCTAAAAAATTTCTGCACGGGTTGTGTATGATTTCATAGTCAGAAACATATCGATCAACTTATAGATGTCGATAAATTTATAGTGGCGAACCAGAGGCACATCACCGCGTCCTTTATGGCTCACATCAAATTGCCATTAACCCCATTAACGGTGCGAAAGATAAATCAATAGTAACAACGTTTCGTATCCCCGGGAGAGGGACAGGGGGGGGGGAAAGGATTGAGCGATAAATCAAACCGCATTTCCACTATTCGTGTCACAGGCTCTGTGGTTGATAACCTACATGGATATCTGTACGTAAATATATATAAATTTTTTTTAACATCCAAACGAATCGTTAGGGTCGCCTCACAGAAAAAGGGAGAAAAGATTGACGAACGATCAGGGAAGTCCCGCTATGCCTATGGAGACATATTTTTCGTTAATTCTTGTAAAAAATTTAAGGGTTTAAGAACGAATAATTCGACAAGCACATTTAGGCAGTCGAAGTTTTTGGATTTTCTTCCATTATTTTTCGCTGGGAATATGCGAATCGCGAAGATATATCGAGTAAAAGAGCGCGCGATCAGGGGATTCAAAAAAATGGATTTTTCTTTCGAAAATCCATTTCCCAGGCTAGTCCAGTCATTCCAGTCAAAAAAAGTAAGCTCATAATGCAATCTTCTGCAGAATTGATTTTGCTTTTGGAAAATCCTCAGACGTGTCCCCTGAGTGTGTAAATTCAAGTTGGTTGGACGCGCATGGATCGAGCTTCAGCCGCCATCTTGGAAAATACGTTTTATCGAATATCTCGTGAACCATTTATCGTACGACAATAATAGTAGAGGCCTGTTTTGTAGATAATAAAATTCTCTGCAACTTTTATCGGAAACTTTTTCCTGTATAGTGCATTGTTTTTTATTTATAGCGCGGCAAACTTTCCCGAACATCAACCGTTAAATATAACCACGTTTGGAAAAGTTTACCACGCTATAAATAAAAAACCATCTATTATACGGGAAAAAGTTTTATATAAAAGTTCTAGAAAATTTTATTATCTACAAAACTGGTATCTACTATTTTTGTCGTACGATGCACGGTTCACGAGATATTTGATAAAACGTGTTTTCCAAGATGGCGGCTGAAGCTCGATCTCCCCTCGACCCGCCAATTTGAATTTACACGGGACACCTCTAAACCTTTTCCAAAAGCCAAATCAATTCTGTTAAAGATTGCCGAAAAAAATAGCTAGAATGACTGGACTATAATAAGCCGTCGATTCCGTAAATATATCTGCTCTACACTCAATCACCAGCGAGATCCGACTAGCCGAAAATAATGAAACGGAAAAAAAATTCAACCCTTCGGGCTTCCCTTGACTTTTAATCCTAAAAATTCGTCGTTTCTTCATTGCTCTTTTTCACATCGATGGTCCTACGCCAATCGTTTTCCCACACAAATCGAATTCACACCAATTGAAGAACTGTGCGGAACGACTTTTACGAGTTTCGATACTTTTCCCAATAGTTTTTCCTCCCCAAGGATATTCTCGCTGTTACGAAGAATCTCATTGTTTGCAAGGGGCGATTCACAAGAAATCATTTGCCCTCAAGTTAATCGCGGCGAGGGATGACAAACAACTTTTGCCTTTTATATACTATATTATACACGATCGAGGATGTACGATCTACCGCACGGTATAGATCGTTAACTTTTCATATATGAGAAAGTACGAGATAGAGAGAGAGAGAGAGAGAATAGAGACCATAATCTCGGGGATAATCGATCAAATTAACGTTCGTATATACATCGAACTGTGGGTGGCTTTGTTATAGGGAAAGAGGACATCTAAAAGCTCTATCCATAGGCGGAAGTATCTATCTAAAAAATATACATACTTAATAAGGCTTTAACGGTAATAAATATTGATTGCTCCGTAAGGAGAGATACGTACGGGTATAAGAAGAGCAGAGAGAGAGAGAGAGAGAGAGAAAGAGATTAGGGTCGAGAAATTTTGGTCCTTGGGGTACAGAATAACGGAGCTACAGAGAGAGAGAGAGAGAGAGAGAGAGAGAAGGAGAGGGCCATCCTCATCGGGTAAACCTCGTCGTCCTCATTCAACAAAGCTCACTCTACCTCTTGCCGCGCAACTGTTAAGTAAGACAAACGATTCTGCGCTATAATGTTTCCCCGTGAGGCGTGAAGCACACGCTGCCCAATGGCGACGGGATGAAAGGAGGGTTGGTGAGGGGTGGAAAACAAAACAAAAAAGAGAGCTTTCCCCGCGCGACACACAAGCGGCCGGAGAGCGATACACGAGAGTTGCCTCTATCAACGACGACCCCCTCGAGTCCATAGCACTCACGAGAGCAGTATGACATATACATATATATATATATGATGTGTACAGTGTACATTTCTGTGTATACGTTTACTTCGGAAAATTATCTCCGGCGGATTAGAAGCGCGTCCGAGAGAAACGAAAATCCCTCGATTAATCAGGGCTAATGGACGTTTAATCGTGAAATTTGGGCTAAGGTGGTTGAAATCTTGACTTTTCTCATCAGTCGTATAATAATAATTAATCGACAAATAATGTTAATCGATATTAAAATGCTTTCAGCTTGGTTGAGAGATCCTGAGAGGAAAAAAAAGTTCTATGGATCTACGTAGATCCTGAATTTTGGAAAATCATAGATTGACTTGGATCTCAAAATTTTATATACCTCGGATCTAAGTAAATCAACTGAGATTCGAGTAGATCAAAGGAGATCCAATGAGGCAATTAGAGTGCTCAAACATAATAATATTAGGTCGACTCGAGTTTACGTAAATCCATCGTTATCGCGGGGAAAAAATATTTTGGATCAACACGTAGATCAAATTTAGATCCACGTAGTTTTTTTTTTTTAGACCTTCGCGGATCAAATTTAGATCTGGGTTGTTTTTTTTTTAGATCTTCGTAGATCAAATAATTTAGATCTGCGTTGTTTTTTTTTTAGATCTTCGTAGATCAAATTTAGATCTGCGTAGTTTTTTTTAGATCTTTGTAGATCAAACTTAGACTTGCGTTGTTATTTTTAGATCTTGGAAGATCAAATTTAGATCGGCGTAGTTTTTTTTTCGTTCTTGGCAGATTAAATTTAGATCTGCGTAGTTTTTTTTAGATCTTTGTAGATGAAATTTAGATCTACATATTTCTTTTTAGATCTTTTTGTAGATCAAATTTAAATCTGGGTAGTTTTTTTTCGCTCTTGGCAGATTAAATTTAGATCTGCTTGATTTTTTTTCTAGATAAACTCAGATCTCCGATTTTTAGATAATTCTAAATAGATTCTCAGATTTTTAGATAAATTCAGATCTGCGTAAGATGAAATTTCATCGAGAACGTAACCACGATAAATCTAAATTAGATCCACGTAGAACTAAAAGATTTTTTCACAGGATCGAGAGTCCGTTTACGACAAATTTGCAGCAAAAATGCCATTGTCAATTGCCTCTCTTGGTTACGTTGCTCGAGAAACTCGAGAAATACATAAGGGATACACCTAAAACCTCTTGGTAGTACAATGTACTTCTCGTCGGTTCGGAAGAGGGGGCAGATAATCCGACAGTCCTCCTAAGCTCCCTGAGGGATTATTTCGTACCTCCAACTACTAATTAACTCAATTACAGGATCTAAAGCGTCTTTGCCCCGCACATTTCTCTCTATAGTATATATATATATATATATATATATGCGTCCTTGCCTGAATGAGCTCGAGTGCGTGGTAATTCACCGATAAAAGCCTAACGTGTACACCAAAGGGCCCTGCAATCGGCTTGAGAATCCCACCGAGAGTTCTTGCCCCAACACCTAATAATATCCGATGTTCCCCGATGCTCGAAATTATTTTTTTAATTAATCGTCCAACGCGTTTTTCAATTAAACGAAAATTTTGAAAATGAATTCATGATTTTTGAAAATAAATTCGCAATTTTTCTTTTTTTTTTTTTTTCGATGTCTCTGACGTGCCAAGTTTATGCATTTTTTTGGTCAGTTCATTTGGCCAGAAAGTTTTAGCTCGATATTGAAAAATGTTTCAAGCCTTTTGCAATCGAAAGAAAAAACTATCAATTGACATTTTCCAATTCAATTTTCTCATAAATTTTTTTGTAACATGGCCACAGGTTGGAATTAAAAATTGTTTTGTTTGCCAGAAAAAAGCGAAAAGGTGACAAAGACCGCGTGAGAAAGAGATGAAATATGCAGGGACAAAGGATGAAACGAGTTCATCCTCCTCGCAATCGATTCGTATATACCTCAACTTTTTCTATTCTTTCCAAATATACAAACACCCTCGCACACACATAAAATTCTAGTATAAACTTTACGACGAAAAATACGAATTCTTCCTCCTCTCGCGTGTCTGTCACCCTCGCGATCGCTCCGAAAACTTTTGTAAAGAAAATTCGCCTCGCCTGCTCTTATATCGCCGTTTGCCATTCGCGAGCGACAATCAATTTTCATTATCTTTTCGTTTTTATTATTGTTATTATTATTATTATTATTCGGTCGGAAAGGGAGGCTTCACGATTTTATGCATGAGAGATACGTGTACGAGGTCGTTGACTCGTTCGATCGAGCATTAACGAGCTTTATACGACTCCAATATAACGGTATTATCGTTCTTTGAGAAAGAAATAAGGGAAATATATATCGTAGGGGTTGAAGGCTTTTCCACACTCTCCGTTAACGTTTCGAAGAGGTGAAAATCTCGCCCAAAAGTTTTCTTCCCAAAAATCAGTCAAGTTATCCGATCCAATAACAAATAATATACGAGTGATAAATTATATGGGAAAATTTATAACTTTTTTTCGGTTAAAAATATTTAATATTTATATACAGCGACTGTTTTGTATATATACTTGTAATAATATAATATATGTATAATCCAGGTGTTGTTTATTATTCACGTATATGAAAATTCATTAATATAAATAAATATCATATATAATATACTTTTGTTGACTTGAAATATTTTTGTTTGGTTTTTTGATGTTTTCATATCGAATTTTTAGGATTCGGGAAAAAAAATCAAAGTGATTCGTAATCAGCGGAAAATTTTCGTTCGCCTAGAGCCTGAAAATATTGAGAAAGATGAAAAAAAGATTTTTTCCATTTTTTGCCCACTTTTTTGAAAACCTGAAAATACTCAAATTTCAAATACCCATTTCTTTGCTCCTTGTTGACGGAAATGGACTTATCAGGGGGGTTTTGAAAAGCCCTCGAGTAGACTCGGACAATGCCGTTTGATTAATATCGCTCGAGACCTCGATTTTTAGTACCCAAAAGAGCGCTTTGAAAATCGGCGAATTTGAAGCCAATGATTTTTTTTTTTTTTATTTGAGGACAAAAATCGATGATCCGACTTTGAAAATTTGTGGAAAATTGAAAAAAAAAAATCGTAGCTCGATGAACCAAGCGTCATTTTTAAGCTTAAACGGTTGCGAAGAGAAATGAGCACTGAATTGAGTTTCAACTCTTTCGGGAAGAAATTATAACAGGGATTTTAGGTAAACCCATTCATTATTCGCAAAAATTCAAAGAAATCTTGAATTTTTGAAATTTCACGTGAGACCCCGGATCGATTAATTTTTGTCTCCTGCTCTCCGATCACAAATCTGCTACAGGTAGTTTTCCTTGAAATTCAAAAATTCCATTGGAAAACGTCAAAAAACATGCATCGTGTGAATTCGTTGATCGGTGCAATTTTTTTTTTTTTTGTTAATTGGCATCGCTAAACGACTCAATAACCATCAGTATGACAGAAACACAAAATGCTCTTTTCGCGCGTAACATTTGCAAATCCAGCCGATATTTCAGAGCTCTCGAGAAATGGCGCGAGGTATATGAAACATACGAGAGCAGCGACAACGCGCACTGTATGCAACTATGCACACTCATTACAATGATTAATACGACACTCTCGTTATTTTAATGAGTCCTATTTTCATTCATGTTTAACCGGGTTGACACCCTCTCATGGTTTATATAATAACCTCGAAACACACACACACACACACACACACACACACACACACACACACACACACACACACACACACACACACACACACACACACACACACACACACACACACACACACACACAAATACACGCGTATGTGCGTGTGTGTGTGTGCAAACGCTTACAAAGAAATATCTAAAAATCTCTTTCTCACTGCTGCGCGCAAGCGAGACGCGCTTGGCTACACGAAAATTAATGATCCAAACGAGTGACCACTAATCTGTGATTGTACCCAGTTAACCGGGATTTTTGTGGTCATACACCACGCGCACAGAGATCGCCGGGTGATTGTGGTCATAAATTTTCGGCATTCAACTCGGGGAGGGAAAATCGAGCTCGCACCGAATGTTACTATATCGTATATATATACCTGTACATGCGCATGCATCACATTTGGCCATGTGCATAATGTATTATAATATATATATATATATATATATATATATATATTAATACAATATTACAATTGATTACCATTTTAATTAAAATTGCGCAAAGTAATTGCAATTTGTTGCCATCGAAGTTTGAATTAATTCGAGTGTTAATTGCAAAGAAAAAAAAAAGAAACAAAGAACTCTGTGTAAAATTTTCATCGCGCTTGCTTTTTATCTGGAAAACTGTCTTCAATGAAAATTTGATAAAAATAAAATAGCACGTTGTAAAGAAAAGGATAAAAAACGTAAAGTGGTAATAATAATAATAATAATAATAATAATAATAATAATAAGAATAGTAAATTAACCATTGTTATTATCAATATTGTTACTAATATTCCCAGTGAACACGTTTTATTGCGGAAATATAACATGAAAGTTACAGGTAACGTCACAATGTTATTCCTGTGATACATAGCTGGTATAGAACGTGGAAGTAACATATGTCAGGTACCATTTGTTATAAGCTGGTTACACAAGCGGAATATATTTACGTTACAGTAATGTAAAAAAGTTTTGTAGCCGTTACATAACATGCTTGTAACGATGTGAGTGTACCTTTGCTGATATTCATGTAACTTATCAACATTACAGTAATTTAACATGACTCTGTAAAGTTTGTATAACATGCTTGTAACAATTTAAGTGTACCTTTTTTAATATTTATGTAACGTTAATGGGGTGTAACGTAGTAACATTACGGTAATGTAACATGACTCTGTAACGTTTGCATAACATGCTTGTAACGATGTAAGTGCACTTTTTGTAATGTTTATGTAAACGTTAATGGGGTGTAACGTATTAACATTACAGTAATGTAACATGACTCTGTAACGTTTGCATAACATGCTTGTAACGATGTAAGTGCACATTTTGTAATTTTTATGTAACGTTAATGGGGTGTAACGTAGTAACATTACGGTAATGTAGGATGACTCTGTAACGTTCGCATAACATGCTTGTAACGATGTAAGTGCGCCTTTTGTATGTTTTATGTAACGTTAATGGGGTGTAAAAACATTACAGTAATGTAACATGACTCTGTAACATTTACATAACATGCTTGTAACAATGTAAGTGTACCTTTTGTAATATTTATGTAACGGTAATGGGGTGTAACGTAGTAACATTACGGTAATGTAACATGACTCTGTAACGTTTACATAGCATGCTTGTAACAATGTAAGTGTACCTTTTGTAATATTTATGTAACGTTAATGGGATGTATCGTATTAACATTACAGTAATTCAACATGACTCTGTAACGTTTACATAACATGCTTGTAACGATGGAAGTGAACCTTTTGTAATTTTTATGTAACTTTAATGGGGTGTGTAACAACAGTACAGTAATGTAACATGACTCTGTAACATTTACATAACATGCTTGTTAGGCAAGCTTTTACTCTGGTCCAGTTTGGTAAGATGTGGAAATGACTAGCAACCATACGGACAAATGTAATCAAGAGAGAAAGAGAGAGAGAGAGAGAGAGAGAGAGAGAGAGAGAGAGAGAGAAAGAGAAAACAAAAATTTTAACGGTGGTGAACGCAACGATCGCTTCTCTGCTGTGAACATTCGTGTTTACCTCTGGTGTCCAGTTGCGATGCTAGGGCGGAAAATGGCAAAGAGGCTCTGCGGTGGGCAGACGCAAGGGTGCAAACCTACATCCCTCTGTCTCTTGCTCGCCCACGCTCTCGGACATCGTATAATCCGCGAGCGTGGCCAGGCAGCAGGGGTTTTAAAACGAGGTCGTCGAACGCTCCGGGGGTTTCTCCCACGAAATTGTTCAACCACGTTGTCATCTCTCTCTCTCTCTCTCTCTCTCTCTCTATCTCTCTGCTTCACGCATACACACACACACACACACACACACACACACACACACACATAGATGTGAATATCGGTGTTATTTTCACCCTGGGCAGTCCGACAAGAGCAAATATACAAACATTCATTTGATACTATGCGCGGTGTTTCGTATACACAGATCCACGCGAACACACCCGTTGACCCCGCGCTTTTGCGTGATAAACATAAATTTACACGTATGGCACTATATTCGCTGCGGGTTTGGGCTTACACGCGAAGCGAAATAAACTCAATTTGCCCAACGATTTTCCATTAACGAGACTCACCAAGACCCACACTCAACTCGCGTGCAATCTCTAATAAACGTTTTTGCGCACAACATATGTAATACCCGCGCAGATGCATCACGAAAGCTCTTTATTTTTTATTCGAACAAATAGCAACCTGTACGAATGTCCAAGCTGAGAGGGAATTAAATTTTTTTTCTCACGAAAAGAAGAGGATTCCATAAATATCGATGAGAACCGGGGGAGCCGAAGCTGGGTCTTTGGATTTCTTTTTTTAACTCGTTGGATTCGATAAAGTGTTACATTCGAATCGATATGGGGATGATAAGCAGGGAAATAAAACGGAAATACTCGATGGAGAAATGTCAACGGTCTCAGCACTGGAAGATGAGAGGGAAAACGGTAAAATTTGGATGAAAGTATTGATTTTTATAATAGCGGAGCTTGAAATTCGGATTTACAGTAAGAAATAAAATTATCGATGGTGTGAAAGGCGATGAGCTACTTATAGGATCGGCTGCGTGGCTTCTCTCGCGCGAAACGCCTCGCTAGAAGCCACCTGGCGGAGCACTGGTGAAGTAACGCGCTCTATAACGGAGCAATAGAGCGTGCACGATTTGTATATACGATGACATTGAAATTTGCATCGTGGAATGCAACGAAAACAATTTTTTTTTAATTTAAAGAAATCATTTTCAGTATTGCTGACGCTTTTCTGGCATATTTAGGCCCTAGGTCGCGAAAAAAAAGGTTCAAACGATTTTCGACTTCGAGACAATACTGGAAATGATTTTAAAAAAAACCCTATTTTCCTTGGATTCCAACGATGCAATTTTCCAACATCATGATATACGATCGAGTCCATCGTTCACCACCCTTGATATTCGTTGTTTAACGAATAATTAATCATCGTTCGCGGATATCGGGGCTTCATCGTAAGAAATACGAATACTCATCGAGTAATATATCGTTTATTCATATTTATTGAATTATCGTATAGGCTTTTGGGAGTAATTAATCATTCAACGCCTCGCATCTTCGTGCAGCTTCATTTATAACCTCGCAGAGCTTCGATAAACTGAACTAATTTTTTAAAATAAATCCCTTGAACTTTGTGCTGCACCTATTGGAGAATTTTGTAAGTTGGAAACAATGAAATCCTAAAACTTTTGTTTACGAAAACTGCCCAAGTTTCGAATCACGAAATTTTATCTCTCTACTTATCGTTGGTGAGGAGAATAATTTTCAATATAAAAAATACTAAGCCTATTTCGTTTACTTTTTTTTTTTAATATTTTTAATATCGCAATAAGCAACGCGCTTGTATATTTGACATCGATTATTAATATCGCGTACACTTGGACATGTGACGCAATTGCGAGGTTAGAAAATGATCTCGTAAAGGAAAAAAAATAGATTCGCTCGGCGAGCCTGGTGGCCGAAGTTTGAACTATTCAATCAAGCGGGTCGTACAGGTCGAGAGAGACTTTTCTTTCTCTTCTTTATCTTTATATTTCAAGAAACACTTGGAGAAAACGCGTCGGTTGATCGGCGTATATTAATAAATCCAGGGTGCTGATTAAAATGAGTCGATCGCTCATTAATTAAAACGCCAACGGTCGTTATCTTTTTGCTATCGATAAAGAAACAGATGGCCCTCTAAGAGGAATTAGGATATGGCGCTATCTGTGAACGTTAAGGAAAAAGCTTCGATCGCAGCGCTTGCGCTTTATCGAGCGCGAGATTTCGCCTGTTGCGACACACACGTGCGCTTCTTCCGGAAGTTCATGCACGATCCGATAGACGGGGCTATAAAGTGAGAAAGAGAGAGAAAGAGAGAGAGAGAGAGAGCAGAGCTTTCGGCAAATCGAGGAATTATATTCAGTGTTAGCGCGAGAGCAATCCTAAGAGATCGAGGGGACTTCTTACGCTTAATTTTCATATCTATCGTCGGAAGAAAAAAAAAAATTCTTTTATATTACTCGCACGCGACGAAAAGGATCATTGTAACGCGAGATACGAAAAATTTACAACGATTCTCGGTGAGTATATGTATTTTTTTTTTTGCGATAAATAATCGATTTGTAATTTGTAAAGTAGAGAGATATGGAGAGTGAAGAGAATGAAAGATCCTATTTTTGCAAAAGGAAAGGAGAGAGAAAGTTGAAAGTCTCGTTGCCGATAGCCACACGTGTGATTTTCCTTTCTCTTCCTCACTTCAACCTCTTTAATAACGTTTATATCGGGGTAAAATGTATGTATGTACAAACTTTTTGACGCAGAAATATATATTTAATATATAAATTAAATATCATTTTAATTTCCCTGGGTATTGGATTAAATTATATATTGTTCGTGTCTATTTTTGACAAGTCTAATATATATACACTTTTATGCGGGCAGAAAATTTAATTTTTCATTCGCAAAATTTGAAAATTTCACGCACGCAAATAAATATCTTGAGCGCAAAATGACAAAATGGTTTTTTTTTTTCCCCACGGATAACGAGAATATAACAAATTTAGATCTGCCCGCGTGACCTCGATTCTCCGAGGGGAAAAGAAAAAAAAAATTAACGAACGTTTACCGAGGACACACACGCGCACACAAAGTTTTCCGCGTGTTCTCTGATCAAATATATACACCCTGAGAGTGTCAAAGTTATCTCAGAGTTTGTCCCGAAACATGTCACTCCGACTTTAATTACTCTCGATATGCTAGAATAATATTTCGATGGAAAGAACAAAATATACAGATGTGTGTAATGATAAATAAAATTGCTCGGAAAAAAATTAATAAATCATCCCAATATGATTCACCGTCAGTGAAAATTCTCTTGGAAAAAATAATAATTTCCAATTTATATTTATTGATGTAAATAAAATGTCTCGGGGGAAAAAAAAAAAAAAACCGCTTATCGAAAATTTCCATTCTTCTTGATTTTATATTCAAGCGCTCTTATATTCAACACATTTCCCAATGCACAAAGTATACGAGGAGAGATTAAACGCGATTCTCGGCGCTTGTATATACTCATTACGAAAATACAATGCCAAGCAAAGCTCTCTCGATTCGTCAAATGTAAACAACGTTTCTCCAAAGTCTTCGCGTGTATATTATAGTCTCCTTTTTTTTTCTTGTTTTCCTACGTTGGGACAGTAGTAGGCTATATTCGTGTGTGTGAAGGTGACTAAACGCCTATTGTATCGGCTGTGAAGATATATATCTATATATATATATATATATATATATATATATAATATAATACATTGTATACACGAACTCTCGAGAAACTCGACTATCAGAAATACTATATAATATTCTTCATACCCTCATTTCCGTTACAAGCCGAACATCGAAATATCATATCGATATTTTGCAAGTAAATTTCTCGTAATTCAAGTTTTTTTTAATCGATTTTTTTTTTCTTCGTATTTGAATGGATCGAATTTAAGAAAAAAAAATTCTTTTTTTCACTTTTTATTCGAAACTGTATCGATGCCTATGTCGCCTTATACAAATTTAGTGTTGATAAATTTTGACTGAATTTCCAAAAAAAAAAACGAATTATTATTATCATTTTTTCATTGGGCTAGACAATTTCCACAATCCAGTATCATGGTATCGTCGACCTTGAACGAGAATGGAGATGTCTCACCGACTACGAAAGTCGCAACTACCCTGGAAGTTACACCCGGGGATTATCGTCTCGTTGGTTGGGACATGGACGCCACGGGTAAACGGCTAATCGACGAAATTTGCCAAATAGCCGTTTACACAAAGGACTCGCAGTACGCTCAGTACGTAATGCCTTTCAAGAATCTCAGCCCAGTGGCGAAGAAGAGACATCATCTCAAAGTCGTGACGATGGGACGTTACAGAGTTTTGAAAAACAGCCTTACCAACAAGGTATCGTCTTAGCCCAAAATTTTTTTTCAAAATTCTAAGAATTCTCAATGATATTGACAAACAAAAAAAACGAAATTCCAAAAACGCCAATTTTCATAAAATTGCATAAATCCAATTATCGTCTGCGATAAAAAATCTTTAAAAAAAAAACGAAATTCCAAAAACGCCAATTTTCATAAAATTGCATAAACCGAATTATCGTCTGCGATATAAAATCTTTAAAAAAAAAAACGAAATTCCAAAAACGCCAATTTTCATAAAGTTGCATAAATCCAATTATCGTCTGCGATATAAAATCTTTAAAAAAAAAACGAAATTCCAAAAACGCCAATTTTCATAAAGTTGCATAAATCCAATTATCGTCTGCGATATAAAATCTTTTAAAAAAAAAACGAAATTCCAAAAACGCCAATTTTCATAAAGTTGCATAAATCCAATTAATGTCTGGGATGAAAAATCTTAAAAAAAAAAACGAAAATTCTCCAATTTCGCTGGTATAGTGTTATTTTCGAAAATGTATTTTTTTTTCTTAAGGTTGTAAAGACCAAGAGCGAAATATCGGCAATAACGGATTTCGTCGGCTGGCTCGAGTCCGTCAGGGGTGAAGCTAAGGACGGCGTTATTCTCGTGCATCACGAGCCACGACGGGTCAATCCGTCGATGCTAATCGAGGCATTGCGAAAGTACAATTTGCTCGAGAGATTCAAGCAGACGGTCAAGGGTTTCGCGAATGGCTTTGACATTGCCAAAGCCAAATGTACCGATACCCTGAACATCTTTTCCCTGAGAAGATTGTCGCAGGTCTATCTCGACAAGGTAAAATTTTTGATAAAAAAAAAAAGAGCGCGGGGAGGGGTCAGGAAAACGAGGACGCAAAATTTGTAAATAAATTTGTTTTTCTTATCTCAGGAGGAAGAATTGAGCAGCGCAGCGGATCGTGCACGTTTGGCGCTTCAGTTGGTTCAGCATTTGAGCGACGCGGAGGAAAAAAAGAAACTCAACGAGGAGATCGGCAGCGGTGACGGCGAGCAAAAAATTACCAAAGCCGCGGTCATTGAATTTATCAGAGAATTTGTACAATCCGTTGACGCGGAGGAAAAAGAATGCGCAGGTGAGGGGGAAATACGCGAATCAATGTTTCGTACGAAAAATCAATTTTACGATTTAAAAATTAAAAAAAAAAAAAGTTTACTCACATTTCGCTGCGGCACTTTCCATGTTCTTTGCGTATCCTTTTCTTCATTTTTTTTTTTTTTTTTTTTTTTCTTGTTTTATCCTCGCAGAGCTTAAGCTCGTATTGGCGAGGCAAAACAGCCTGAAGCCAATTTTTGGGCCTCTCCTGAACAACATTGCTCGACGCACGAGACAGCACGCGAGTCCATTGCGCAGATTGCTCGCCGAGTCTGCCGTAGACTACGCACAATTGCAGGTTCGATTGAAAACAAAAAATATGACAAACAATCATCACTTTTAAAGTCTTACGAGTTATTTAATTTTTCCCTATTCATAAATATTATACTTTTTCCACAAATTTTTTATTTCAACGTAATTTTGATAAGTCAAAGAAGAAATCTCTATTATTTCGAATATAAAAATTATAATTATAAAATTATTATTATTAATTTATTATTTGCGTTTAATTGTTTATTCGCGAACGATGAACGCGACAAATTTGCATATCCAAAGATATACCTCGTCGCTCGTTATAATTTATAATTTACGGGGGGGGGGGGGGGGGAAAAAAAAAAATTTCAGGAAGCATGGGTCAGCGGTAAGAGAGAGGATTTGGAAAAATTGTTAAATGAAAAGGTGACGGCGGATAAAAAGCGCATCGACGATTTGATCGAGATTCTCGAGTGTCACTTTGATCCCGAGAAGAAGCCGTCGCCTCGGTCGAACGAGGAGGAAGAGGAGGAGGAGAAGGAGGAGGCGGAGGATAAAAAGAAGAAGAAAAATTATAATAATAATAATAATTTGAAAGAAGCGAAATCGGAGATGAAAAAAAGCGCGAACAATAATAATTTATCGGGAACTGAGAGTCCGGATACGACGACCTCGGAATTGCCGCTCAAACCGAAAATCGATGAACAAGTCCCCATCGCTAAGGAACAAGTCCTCATCGCTAAGGAACAAGTCCTGACCGAGTCAGCTTAAAATTACGATATCCTTTACGATCAGAATTTTGAATGAAAAAAAAAAAAAAAAAAACAATCAAATAATGCGATTATCGCGTTAATTATATATGTTATGAGAAAGAAGAAAAAAGCTTTTCTGGTTAAAAGAGAGAGAGAGAGAGAGAGAGAAAAAAAAAAGGTTTGTTCGGGTTCGATTACAATCGGGCAGGCCCAGGTCCTAAAGACGAAACCGTCCGTATAATATTATAAACAAAAAAAAACAGATATACGTATTACTATCGAAGTAATTTAGTTAAAAAAAAATTATTATTTTTCTCGTTATTGATTCCGCAAAGTATATCGATTTTGTATTAATTAGTAAATTAATATTAATTATTAAAAAAAAAAAAAAAAAAACAGAAAAATCTCTCGTATTGCAGGATTTAGCAAGCTTGAAATTTTAACGTAAAAACCATTGTGTCATTAACTTGGGGGGGAAAAAAATAAATAAATAAATAATAGTAACGTTCAATAACTTGGCCAATTTCCGGCCAACCAAAATTTTTTTTTTTTTTTTTTTCATGCGAATATCGCGAAACTTAAACTTTTCTATTATCGTTTTTTTTCTTTTCTTTTCTTTCGTAGTATTACGTGAATAACAAAACGGTTATTGACGACCAAGCGAAAGTGATTAATTATCGACGATGAGGACGAGAGAAATTTTTTTTTTTTTTTTTTTCGTTTCATAACGTTGCATGATTTTTCGTAAAGTATGAAAAATTGGTTTACATGAGAAAAATTCTCACGTCGTGAGACTCAACGTTGCGCCGGTGATATTATTTGTAAAGAGAAAAAAAAAAAAAAAAAAAAAAAAATACGCA
Source organism: Rhorus exstirpatorius (assembly GCA_963564615.1). Lineage (NCBI taxonomy): Eukaryota > Metazoa > Arthropoda > Insecta > Hymenoptera > Ichneumonidae > Rhorus > Rhorus exstirpatorius. The sequence goes on from OY751318.1 coordinate 11,103,346, forward strand.
ACAGTCGCACCGAGATCTCATTGTATTATCGAAGAATAATAAAAATCGGTTAAATAATATACGTTTGGTCTCTGTTAATTCATTGGCTGAATGTTATTTTGAGGAAAGCTGTTGCGAAGATAAAAAAAAAAAAAAAAAACAATATGAATTGGGAGTATAAATAAAATTTTTTTATTTCAAAATCTGGTAGTTTAGGAAAAAAATATTTAGTACGTATTTTTTATTTTTTTATTTGAATCAAAATTGCCGTTAATATATCAAATTGAAAAATATAAAATAATGACGTCACACATGTGACTATATATATCTATATGTCTATATATACATCGATATGTATCTATATATATATATATCTATTTTATATAATATATTTATATCTATTTTATATAATATATATATATCTAGTTATATATATATATATATATATTATATATAATATATATATCGGACATTCCACGTCAACTCAGCCACCCCGTTTTTTTTATTGTCTGGAAAAAATTATTCAGTATGGGCATTTCAAAGGACAATATATCCATGACATTTTACCAAAATTTCATCCCCCTACTATTGTTGGTTCTCGAGATAATGATTAATGAAGTCTCAATTTGGTAAAAACCATAACTTCATAACTACTGATCGGATTTAAACGATTAAAAAAAGAAATCTTTTTTATTTTTTTTGCTCTTTTCGAAAAAAAAAAATATGCCATCATCGGATGAAAGTTCATTAGACATTTTTCGGAGTAAATTATCAAAAAAAAATTTTTCCCTCTTCACTGATGCCTTGTTCCATTTTGAAAAAATCCTGCGGAGTTGTGTATTGCCTCCCTCTATCAGAAAAAAAAAATATTGAGTAGAATTCCGATTGGCCCTTTCGTGGAAAAAAAAAAAAATCGAAAAATTTCCCCGAAAACTGTCTAATGAACATTTCTCCAATGACGGCATATTTTTTTTCAAAAGGGGCAAAAAAAAATAAAAAAGATTCGTTTTTTAATCGTGAAAATCTGATCAGCCGTTACGAAGTTGTGATTTTTACAAATTTGAGAATTTATTAATCATTATATCGAGAACCAACAATAGTAGGGGGATGAAATTTTGGTAAAATGTCATGGATATATTGTACTTTGAAATGCCCATACTGAATAATTTTTTCGAGACAATAAAAAAAAACGGGGTGGCTGAGTTGACGTGGAACGCGACATATCTATTTTATATATAATATATATATCTATATAATATATATATATATATATATATGTCACACATGTCTGTATATATCAAAATCCGTGCAATTAAATTGCCTATAACAGGTGCATCTGTCATGTTTAACGAAAAATAAACAAATACGTCCTCATTATTTTTACTTACTCTACATTATGCGCCCCGATAATTGAAAAAAAAATTTCATTCATACTCCTAATTGGCCCTCTCACTAAATTCGTATGTTCCAGGACCAAGCAGTTCCTTTCAGTACATTATTGATGTGAAATTTAAGTGAAAAGCGAATTTTTTCAGTCGAATGAGAAACATTTTAGAATTGTTTTTTTCAAGATTTTATTTTCTTTTTCAGGATTTTTTTTTTTTTTTTTCCATACATCCTTGACATTCGCACAGAATATTGCACTATGAAACTACCTAATTTTGTATTATCCGCATTTGAAAATGATTTTTCTCAACGCACACGAAGTTGCTCTTATCGGAGAGCGCTTTGTCACAGAAGTACGAGATAAAGTCTATGATGATAAGACGTCGAGAAATAAATTTAATGAAAATCGAGAAAATTATGGTTACCTGGGTGGAAGGGGATAAAATTTAGTTTTCAACGAAAAAAAAAAAAACCCCCGTTGATACATTATAGAAAATTTTCTAATCATAATAATACACAAATGTAGGACATTTTACTTTTTTTTCTTCAATTCTGACTAATTCGAGTGACGAGATCGAGATGGAAGGGTATTTAAAAAAAAAAATTATTTTTTCACACAAATTGCGTTGAAAATGCTGAAAAAATAAAATGGTCGATGACAAAATGTTAATGACTCGTTATTCAAGTTTTTATGCGAATTTGGGAAAGCGGCGGAAAAAAAAATGTTCAATGTCCAAAATTTTATCCAAATTGAAAAAATATCAAAAATTTTTTATACTTAAAAGTATAGCGTGTCGATTTTTCAAAGAATCATCATAGACCACATATATATAGGTTACATTTTACGATACAAACGCGAGCCGATGTCTTTGCAATAATCTCGTTAATCCGTCGAGTCATCGCTCTCTCTCCGCCCAAGACTCGTCTCTATCATCACGTTGTAATGATAATACTTTAATTACAGAATTACGTCCGAATGAAAGGTTTGAGCGTGCATATATATGAACTTCGCAGAATTCGATTCGTTGATGTTATTACGAAGAGGGGACGATGGAAAAGAGCGCCACGAGAATTTATAAAGGATGACAAAGTATCGAAAAGACCACAGAACGATAGTTGCCGATTTCCAAGTTCGTACACCATACAGTGAATTTACTGAATCGTACCGGTTGAGCGAGAGAGAGAGAGAGCCTTTCTTGCTTATCCGTAAAAGGGCACAGACATTTTGACCGGTTTACTTTTTTTTTCCGTACAGCACTTTCAAATTCAACGTTAAACGATTTTTTTTTTATGCTCGAGCCGAATATTCAAGTGCCAGCGCGAATCTTGGATACGACGAAAAATGGGCCAGGCCAATATTTCGCGACTGTGAGTACGAATAATCGAGTCAAGGATCAATGATATTTTAATGATCAGGGAAGATTAATCGAGGAAAAAAAAACGATTGGGTTGAAGAATTTCAGTAGATAAACACATGATTGGATGAAAATCTGGAGAAATCGAATTATAACGAAGAGATCGAGGAAACTCCGAGGAACGATAATACGAAAAATATTTTTTTTGTAATCGCAAGATCGTTCGGTAGAATTTTTTTTTGAAAATCTTTCTCGATTTTTTGTTCTTAGCGGTTGAAACTTTTTCGATAAAAAAAAAAAGATTGGGTCAAAGAATTTTAGTGGATAAACATATAATTGGATGAAAATCTGGAGAAATCGAGTTATAACGAAGAGATCGAGGAAACTCCGAGGAACGATAATACGAAAAAGATTTTTTTTGTAATCGCAAGATCGTTCGGTAGAATTTTTTTTTTAAAATCTTTCTCGATTTTTTGTTCTCAGCGGTTGAAACTTTTTCGATAAATGGCTCTGAAACTTTTTGCGCGTTTTTAATGCAGAAGAGGCTCTGTACCCGAGTACAAAAAATTCACATTATTATTTGTCTCAATTATCATTTGATCGAACTTTCGTACGAGACTGTACGCGTTAAACAACTTTAATCGATAATCGTGTCGTTTCGTTTTTTATTTGTTTTTTTTTTTACTTTTTGCCTGCCGTTGGTACACGGAACACATCAAGTGACACTGCAACGTAATTGCAGCTTCGCAGATAAATTTCTGTGTCATCGACGATGATGCAAAGTCCATTTGAATGAAGGAAAAAAAAACATTAATTTCCCTATCCGTTCGTGAAAAATCGTGCTGAATGTCGTTCAAACGTCTCCGGTCTATAAAGTTGAATAGTCATCTCTTCACCCCGCCCCTATCTCAAGTTGACTTTATATTGGTTTATCAATTTTTTTTTTTTTTTTCTTTTTTCAATCCAATCTTATCACACCCGATTCCTCCGAGCAAATGTAATATTTTTTCTCTGGCAGGCAAACCTCTTGTTTCGCTTTGTAAATCTAGTTCGCGAGAGTTGGTGTATTTTTGAAATCGTTGGGAGAGAGAGAGAGAAAGAAAAAAAAAAAAACGAAACCAAGTGAAAGTGTTGGCAAATTGTTGAGAATTTCGTGGTGCATTAATTTATTTTTTTTTTTACTCGCGTCTTTTCCTGTTCACTTCTTCAGCAATTATGAAGTATGACATAATGTTGGCAAGGTCGTCGTTAATTAATTCCTAACGAGGCTTCCTCTGACAATCGTTCCTTACAATTTTGTCTCTCGGCGAGATCAAGATTCATCCGGACTGCATCTAATATATGTTTCATCATAAGCTTTTACATTTAATTTAAAAAAAAAACAGAGCATCTTCAATATGGTTGATATTTTTCAGATTGTACTGTCATAGCTCGGCATTTTTTTTTCTTTAATTTTGCATGGATTCACTGAACCAGAAATAAATTATTCAAGCTTCGAAGTTTAATGATGGGAAAATTTTTTCAAATCTCATTCTGCCGACGAGGTTCGATATTTTTTCCAATTTACTGATAATCATTGTTATTATTATTTTTTTTTTCTATTTTACTTTAGAGAGAAGACAAACGAAACCGTTAAAGTATGGATCAATGGAATTCCCTATGCAGGTTCGTTGTAAAATTATTTCTGATTTTTCAAGTAAATACTTTTTTTTTTCGTAGTCATATTCATCGCGATAAAAAAACAATTGTTTTCGTTTTTTCGCGTGTGTGCTTGTGTACGAGATATAAGTATATGGATATTATTATTCCGGCGAGCGTGTGATGGACATTTTTGCTTCTCGTTGCGAGATTTTCCACTCAATACATTGTTACGCTCGTACGTTGTTTTCTATTGTTTTTTTCTTTTTCCTCTTCGTATCGTTAGGAACTCAACGATCCGTGAAGTGACTAAGCAACGAGACAAATGGATAGTAGAAATGTTACGAAGTAACTAGCTCGCGGAATTGCCGCTTATCGGAAAATTATATCTTGCTTATGCATCCCTCAATTAGGATTCACTGATATTCCTTTGGGATATAATCACGTTTACATAAGTTTTTCGATGTCTTGGTGGGAAAAAAACAAAAAATCGCTATTGAATAAAGAGTATAACGATTCTTCGTGTATATAATAATATATTATATTATTATATACTATATATATAATATATATATTATAATAATATATATTTTAATAAAGAGTATAACGTATTTATATTTATAGTATAGAGTATATATATATATATATATATATATATTTAATAAAGAGTATATAACGTTTCTTCGTGATATCTATGGATGGTATTGTAATTTTAAACGAAATATAAAAATTTCGTGGCGAAAGAAAAACAAATTTTCAAAATTTTTCTACAAAGGTCATAGCGAATTTCGAAAAATTTGAAAAAAAAAAAAAAAATACAACAGAGTTAATAATCGAATGAAACGAACACTATACTCGAAAAATTATAATTTTCGTGTTAATTTAAACTTCTCGAAATAATTGTGTTGCATATTTTTTTTTTGTTTTTTTGTGTAGCCAATTAAAATTAATCAGCGTAATTTTACTGAAGTATAAATTTTATTTTTAAAATTTGTCCTATTTTTATTTTTTTTTCATTTTTTTTTTGTTTGTTTCAGTTTCGGAAGACATACGACCGGAGACATCTCTGAATGTTTTTATAAGGGATCACGCGAGACTCAAGGGGACAAAGTCGATGTGCCTGGAGGGTGGATGTGGCGCGTGTATCGTCAGTGCCGAGATACGGGGTGAAATTTTGGCTGTAAACTCGTGCCTCGTTCCGATACTTATTTGCAACGGGTGAGCTCGGAGCGAATTAGGAGTATGAATGAAATTTTTTTTTTTCAATCATTGGGGCGCATAATGTAGAGTAAGTAAAAATAATGAGGACGTATTTGTTTATTTTTCGTTAAAAATGACAGATGCATGCTGTTATAGGCAATTTAATTTCACGAATTTTGATATATATATATATATAGATATAGCGTAACATGTGTGACGTCGTAATGTTATATTTTTCAATTTGTTATATTAACGGCAATTTTGATTCGAATAAAAAAATTAAAAATACCTACTAAATGTTTTTTCATAAACTACCAGATTTTGAAATAAAAAAATTTATATTTGGTATTTTGATTTTTCAATAAAATCATTATGCATAACTTTAAATTATTTTAAATTGTGAGTATGAATGAAATTTTTTTTTTCAATCATTGGAGCGCATAATGTAGAGTAAGTAAAAATAATGAGGATGTATTTTTTTATTTTTCGTTAAAAATGAGATGTTATAGGCAATTTAATTTCACGGATTTTGATATATATATATATATAGATATAGCGTAACATGTGTGACGTCATAATATTATATTTTTCAATTTGTTATATTAACGGCAATTTTGATTCGAATAAAAAAATAAAAAATACGTACTAAATATTTTTTCCTAAACTACCAGATTTTGAAATAAAAAAATTTCATTTATACTCCCAATTATACAAAAAAGTACAATACGTCGGATTACAGAAAAAAAAAATGATTATTATTTGTTTTAATTACAATTATTCGATATAATTGTAATTTGTACTTGATAATTTTCCATTTTAATTGTTGTCCAACTCTCGGTCTGTGACTAAATTGAATAAATTAATTGACGATTGATTTTTGAAAAAAAAAAAATTATACACAGATGGAAAATAAAGACCGTCGAAGGCATAGGAAATAAAAGTATCGGTTATCACAAAATTCAAGCTGCCCTCGCCGATATGAACGGTTCCCAATGTGGATTTTGCTCACCCGGAATGGTCATGAATATGTACAGGTTGGTATGGAAAAATTTATATCAATATAACTTGGTCGAAAATTCATCGACCAACAAAAATATCGAATTTTTTCGATTTTATAATTATCAAATTTATACATTTTTTACGTTATTTTTTTTTGTTTTTTCTTAATTCCTATTGTAACTTTTTTTCCTATTAATAATCGATTTGATTCTTTCTATTTTTTTTTCCTCCACCATTTTCGTGCGTTGCTATCGAACGGAAATGCAGCTTGATACAGGGCAAAGAATTGTCGATGAAGGAAATTGAAAATTCGTTTGGTAGCAATATATGTCGATGCACCGGATATCGACCAATTCTCGAAGCTTTCAAAGGTTTCGCGAATGACGCGGATCCAGCATTGTCGAAGAAAATTCACGATATCGAGGTAACAAAAGCTTCACACGAGATACAATATTTTCCTCAAATTTGGCAATAAAAAATAACAATAATAATAAATTTCTGAAAAAATTCTATCAATAAGCTGCTTTGCTATTTTCAAATAAAAATGATAGAAAAGAATTTTACGCGATTTCATATTTTTTTACGATTAAAAAAAAAAAAGTACAAAAATTATTAAGAATTTTCACGAATAAATTTTAGGAACTCTACAAACTCAAGACGTGTCCAAAGTCCGGGAAACCATGCAAGGGTGAATGTTCGGACTTAAATATTGTCACGAAACCCGAGGAAGTTCACATGACATTGGGGACCGTGCAGTTTCACAAGATTCTCGCTCTTGAAGATTTATTTTCAATTTTTTTGAACAATCCAAAAGCATCTTACGTACTCAACGGTGGCAATACAGCTCATGGCAAGACGATAGTTATTTATTAATAACTATAACGAATAAAAATCATTTGAATTAACGCCTATAAATACGAATAACTTCACTTTACTCTCTGTGAAAAAATTTGATGAAAAAAAAAAAAAAAAAACAAAAACCAAAAAATACAATTTTTTTTCACGTTGCAGGCGTTTATCGTTTGGTTAAACCGGAAATTTACATCGACATAAATGACATTCCTGATCTACGTCGCGTCGTAATGGACAGCAATGAATTAACACTGGGTGGAAACGTTTCACTGACCCTGGCCAAGAGCACTTTTGAAAAATTCTCCAAAGAGCCAGGTTTCGGTTACTTGAGCCACATGGCCGATCACATAGATCTGATTGCCAGTGTTCCAGTCAGAAATGTTAGTCCCAGGATGAATATCAATTTAAAGCATCGACACGCAACAATGACGAGCAGATCGTTATACAATGTCGAAGAAAAAAAAAAGAAAAAACTTTGTTTTCCTCAAAGACTGCGTCGTACAGTCATGTCGAAAAAGTTGTGAATTAAAAATAGAAATTCCTACAATTTTTCCACTGAAAAATCTCACTATTTTGTCAGTTGAATAAATTTAGCGTTAAAATATAAAAATACGAATAATTATAATTAATTTTGTTTTTTTTTTTTTTGCAAGCGTCAACTTTTGGAAAAATTATTTTTGCTCTTGGTCTAAAAGAAAGAAAAAAGAAAAAAAAATTGTCGATTAATTAAAATCGTTGGTCGAATCTGTTCGTGTAGGCAAAATGGCTCGATAGTCGCGTGAATTTACGAAAAATGGCGGGAAAATACAATTTTTCGTTTAAAAAAATTGAAAATTTTAACAAAAAAAAAAAAAAACAATTCAATATTCCTTGATACTCGTGAAATTCAACGATTAGGAATATTCGTGTGGAAAAAAATATGCAAATTTGAGTTTTCAACTTTTTCGACAAGACTGTACATGGGCCCGGGATGTACATCTTTAATATCCGGTTATGGGTAACGGGAAATATATTTACGTTATCGGTCCAAGCTGGAGTATCGAATCAACTTTCTCGCAATGTCTCATTGAACAAAGAATAAATGTGTTGTTTCGCGCGAGAAACAAAGCGGATGGTATTTCTGTTTGGTGAAAAATTTATTTCATTACAGATAGGAACTCTCGCTGGAAATTTAATGATAAAGCATCAATATCGTGAATTTCCGTCAGACCTTTTTCTCATTCTCGAAACAGCCGGAGCAAAAATACACATTCGTGAGTATCGCGCAGAGTCAAGGAAAAAAAAAATCCCGTCTCTAAAATAACGAAAAAAAAAAAAAAAAATCATATCTAAAATTCCAAATGAGAAATCATTCGAAATGATTTTCTGGTCGTATATAAAAATATTATTCAGATCGATATATAAAAAATAGTGAGAAAAGGGCTTTTTTTTTAATTGTACGTTTAAATTACATCAGGATTTTTTTTTTTGCAAATAAAAGTAAAATACGTAAATAGTAATAATAGTAAATATATATATATATATATAATATATATACTATTTATATATATTTACTATTATATATATTATATTATATATAATAAATAAATAGTAATAATAGTAAATAGTAGATAAATAGGATTCATGTATTTTTCTTTCTTTCAGTCGAGAGTCCTGGAAAAAAGAACAGCATGAGCTTTCTCGATTTTCTCACTATCGACATGAATCACAAAATCATTTACAGTATCGTTTTGTCGGCAGTGAGCAACGAACACGTTTATCGCTCTTACAAGGTAAGAAGAATGAAAATTCATTAAATTTTATTTCTTCCTTTTTAATTTTTCCCCGTTATTATTGCAACTGTGATATTTTTTTTTTTTTTTTGTCTTTTTTTGTTTACCCAGATAATGCCCAGAGCCCAGAATGCTCATGCTCACGTGAACGCCGGTTTTCTCTTCAAGCTCGATGGGGCTAGCAAAATTTTGGAAAAACCGAATATCATATTCGGAGGAATAAACGATAATTTCGTGAGTCTCCTTTGCTTATTTTTTTTTCATTTTTTAAAAATGAGAACTAATTTCTACAATCCCATTCCCAATCTATGGCTGTTAGCAAGAAATGATTTCTATGATTATCGTTTTTTTTTTAAATTTTTCTGTCAAACAGTTGCACGCAACCGAGACCGAGACTTTTCTCGAGGGCAAAACTCTACTCGACAAGAATGTCCTGAGCGAGACATTGAAGATTTTGGATTCCGAGCTCAAGCCAGATCACAAATTGCCCGATTATTCGCCGGAATTTCGAAGGACTCTTGCAACTGGACTTTTCTACAAGGTCCGTTGAAAAAAAAAAAAATAAATAATACTTTCCTAATTGTAATTAAAAAAACAAAAAATCAAGTTCCAATCAAGACCATTCGAAGCTTTGAGATAAATTCTTGCGGTATAAGATATTTTTTTTGTCCTGTATGTTTGGAAAATTTTATTGTAAATATTGAAATAGTGCGGGAGGCAACTTTTAGCGTGTTAATTAAATTTCTAATTATAATAATTTTTTTCAATTGATTAATTTTTTTTTTTTTTACAAATACCTTTGAATGTGCGAGATATTTTTTGGTGTATTGGGAGTACAAATTAATTTTTACTCCAAGTATTCTATGCATTTCTTATAAAATTGTCCAAGTATTTATTAAGTTTTTATCAATCGACGTTAAAAAAAATTTTTTTTTCAAGCATCTCCAAACGTTTCAATAAATTCTTTAAGCGTAAAAAAAAAAAAAAATTACTCTTCCAAACGTGATGTTTTCTTTATTTAATTGGTAAAGTTTTTATTTTATCTCGCTGCAGTTCGTTCTGGGCGTAAGACCGGACAGTGTCGGGGCAAAATTACGAAGCGGCGGTGATATTCTCGAGCGTGGTCTGTCCTCGGGATCGCACGATTACGACACTGACAAAAATATGTGGCCGGTGAACAAGCCAGTGCCGAAAATGGAATCGATTTATCAGACATCGGGCGAGGGACAATACACGAACGACATAACGACGAGCGAAGACACCGTTCATTGTGCATTCGTTCATACGGAATATTCAAATGGAAAAATTGAGAGCATCGATGCCAGCGATGCACTGGTCGGTATATATAATAAAATAAACTTGGCGAATATATATATATATATCAAAATATACTCTACGCATATATATATAGTGAAAATAGTTGCATATCGTGTATAATAGCTTCTGGTATTCATTTCAATAATTGTATATAATATTTTTTTGGAGTCCTCAAAGTATACTCTACGCATATATATATATATATATATATATATATATATATATATATATATATATATATATATATATATATATAAGACTGTTTCAAAATAAATCGATAATTTTTTTTTGCTTTACACAATCTTAAACTATACTTGGACATAAAAATATAATCCTCGCGAAAGAAGGGGCCGGTCCTTCAAGATTTAGAGGTATCTCATCGGACTTTTGTCTTTTTTTATTTCGTTAATGACGAAATTCTTTTACAAACCGAACACCATTCTGGCTGACTCATTTTTTATTTGGCTGAAACTTTTTTACGGGTTCTATGTCGAAAAAAAAAAGATACGTGTTCGAGGAATTTTTTTTTTTTTCCAATAGAGGGGGTTGAAAGTTTGAGATTTTCGTGATTTTTGCCTTGGAGACTCATTTTCAAAAATTCATAACTCCGGTTATTTTTAAGCTAGAGAAACTTTTTTTTTTTTCATTTTAAAGTTAAAATAGTGAATTTTGAGAAAAAAATATTTTCAAAAAAATTTATAAAAAATGTAATATTGTTATAAACAATTGAAATGTTTAAATCAATTTTTAACCATGGCCCCCAAATTTTAACGATCTCTTAATACAACCATCGTATTCTACGTCAAATTTTCCTTAAGCAACGTATTTTTTATTAATGGAGAAATTATGTTTACTGGTAAAGATAAATTAATTTATCTAACGCGGCACGTCGTATCGGCGCGCGGGTACCTTTGCACGCCTGTTTTTTCTAACCCCACATCGTTTTTATCAATAACATTGATGATTATTCAACTCTTAGTCTATTTTGTCAATCGAGTACAAATTATTATTATTAGCAAACAGGACTTTATGATTAATTGAACAAAATAATAACATGTTAGAAAATGAAAAAACAATTAATTACGATTTTTATAAAATTTTTCTTAAAAACGTTATTTATCAGTACTTAATAATCTCCTACTTAATCGTAGGAGAAAGTACAAAGTAGGAAGTACTTTAAAAGGAAAGTAGGAGATTATTAATATTGATTTTTGTATTTTTTTTTTTTTGTTTTTTTGCATTTATCGACGTATATATCGACCGATAATTGTTGCTGCGATCATCAAGATCGTTTTTTCTAGTATATTCAGTATTTATACATAAGTTTGGAATATATTCATCATTTTAGGACTAGAAAAACGTTTGTTCCATCCATGCAAATTAATTATTCACGTATTAACGAAATAAAAATGACAAAAGTTCGATGAGACACCTCTAAATCTTGAAGGACCGGTCCCTTCTTTCGCGAGGATTATTTTTTGATGTCCAAGTATATAGTTTAAGATTGTGTAAAGCAAAAAAAAATTATCGATTTATTTTGAAACAGTCTAATATATATATATATATATATATATGTCGCATTCCGCGTCAACTCAGCCATCCCGTTTTTTTATTGTCTCAAAAAAATTATTCAGTATGGGCATTTCAAAGGACAATATATCCATGACATTTTGCCAAAATTTCATCCCCCCCCCCCCACTATTGTTGGTTCTCGAGATAATGATTGATAAATTCTCAATTTTCTAAAAATCATGTCTTCGTAACGGTTGATCGGATTTAAACGATTAAAAAAAGAATCTTTTTTATTTTTTTTGCGCTTTTCAAAAAAAAAAAATATGTCATCATCGGATAAAAGCTCATTAGACAGTTTTCGGGGTAAGTTAACAAAAAAACAATTTTTCCCTCTTCACTGATGCCCTGTTCTATTTTGAAAAAATCCTGCAGAGTTGCGTATTGCCCCCCTCTATCAGGAAAAAAAAATATTGAGTGGAACTCCGATTGGCCCTTTCGTAGAAAAAAAAAAAAAAAAAAATCGAAAAATTTCCCCGAAAACTGTCTAATGAGCTTTTCTCCAATGACGGCATATTTTTTTTTTTTTTTTCGAAAAGAGGGAAAAAAATAAAAAAGATTCTTTTCTTAATCGTTAAAATCCGATCAACCGTTACGAAGTTATGATTTTGAGAAAATTGAGAATTTATTAATCATTATCTCGAGAACCAACAATAGTGGGGGGGGGGGGGGATGAAATTTTGGCAAAATGTCATGGATATATTGTACTTTGAAATGCCTATGCTGAATAATTTTTTCGAGACAAAAAAAAAACGGGGTAGCGGAATTGACGTGGAATGCGACATATATAAAACAGTCGATCCTATCAGACAGTTCGTAGGGTGAAACGTTCATTTTTTATTGCCTCCAAAAATTTTGTATTTGTATTCGTAGCTATGTCGAGATCGCTCACTCGATACTCCGTTCGTTTTCGAATTTCGCGAGAAGTGAATAATAGAAAAAAAAAAAAAAAAAAAAAAAAGAGAGATCGAATCGAAATTTATGACTATGCGTCGAGTGAATGTTTCACATTTTTATTTTCCCCAGGGATTGCAAGGAGTCATAGCGTTCTTCACCGCTCAAGATATAACCGGTAAAAATCTTTCGATCGACGGTTCCCACAAGGAAATGCTTCTCGACTCGGACGAGCTGGTAAGCTGATTTTTTGCTTCGATAAATTCCTCAAAGATTTACAGCTGTCCTGTGGCACTAAAAAGTTTCATCGATAACGAAATTTTCATAAAAATCGCCGTTACTTTTTTTTTTTTGCATTCGATAAAAAAAAAAAATAAGACTGCTGGAACAATATTCGCTACTGCCTCATGGATATTAAAAAATTTTACTCCAAAATCAAATTTGCCAACAAAAATTTAGATACTTTACGATTTAATCCATTATTAAAAAAAAAAAAAAAAGTTACCACGAAACTATCGATAAAACTACGTATTTAGCTGACGATCGTTCGAGAAAATAAAATTTTTTACACGTAAAACAAAATGTTATAATGCAATCCTAAATTTTTATCCTTCCTAGATATATTCGAGACCAGTTTACATAATTTCCGAAACCTTCTTTTTTTTTTAATAATTTCTCACGAGCGTTTCATTCCTGGTGAATTGAATTTCTTCGTCTTTGGTTATTTTTTTTTTTCTTCGACCATCCATCTGCCCAGCTCGAATTTAGTATCGCTTGTTTGGCTTTTTTTTTTTTAAGCTTTTTGCGGAGAAAGATATCCAGTACGCGGGTCAGCCGATAGGTGTTATAGTCGCCGAGACTCATGCACTGGCGAACGAGGCTGCAAAAATGGTGAAAGTCACGTATTCGGGGATCCTGAAGGAAAAGCCTATCGTAACAATTCACGACGTTATTGCCTCGGGCGATAAGACTCGACTCCTCCAAACTGCAAACATGCCAGCAAAGCGAAAAGGTCGTTTTTTTTTTTTTTTCTTTTCTCTATCGGCATTGCATTCCAATATTGTTCCATTTTATTTCTCGCTTTTCCTACGTTTTCACTCATTCTTGGCCACTTTTTATTACCGCGATAAAAAAAAATGGTTCGCTCCAATCTTTATTTTTTTTTTATTTTTCGATAAAATTGTTTTTATCATTATTATTATCATTCGAATGGATCAATGAATTGGGTTCGTCTCTTTCACTTTGAATTGAGCATTTTTTGTTTATCTTCGTTATTAACATCGTTAATAACAAACAAACAAACAAATTATAGTTGCAATTTCCTTTTTTTTTTTTTGTTTAATTTTAGTAGAAAGAATTTTTTATTCTTCGCAGGTAATGACACGAGCCACGTTATCAAGGGTGAATTCGAGGTCGGATCTCAGTATCACTATACGATGGAGCCACAGAGCTGCGTTTGCGTACCATTGGAGGATGGCATGGACGTTTATCCGGCATCGCAATGGATGGATCTCACTCAGGTTTCGATAGCCACGTGCCTCGGTGTGCAACACAACAGGTAAACGAGGCCCGAATCACAGGGGCTCGCGCGTGATTGTCGATGAAAATTTCGAAAAATGATTTTTTCAATTTTTCAAAAACGAAAATAAATCATTTTCTTCGTTTTTTTTTTTTTTTTTTTTTTTTGAGAAATTTTCATGTATCCCAAGATTTTTTGCTGTCGAAATTTTCATCGAACCACGATCTTTGCTATTTATTACAAGGATACCGTTGACACAATTTTCATTCTCAGGGAATAATTAGAATTCAATCAATGATCCGCTGTGGCAAATCGATGATAAAACTATAATTACTCGGAGCAATGATAATTTTTGTAAAAATTTTCTCGTATTTTTGTATTCGGATACCGATCATTCAGATTAGTCGGAGTAATTTGTAATTCTGTAATTTTTTTCGTTACAATTTTGCTCAATTTTCGCAAATGGCTCATCTCGGGGTGGAAAAAAAAAATAAAAAATTTCAACCCCTTTGGACGAAGGGTTGAGGTTTTTTTTTTTTAATTTTCAAAAAAATTTTTTTTTTTTTCCCGTTCCCAACAAGTATAAACGTCAATGTAAGACGACTAGGCGGTGGTTACGGTGCAAAGATATCGCGTTCGCTTCAGGTATCGTGCGCCTGTGCACTCGTGTGTCACCTGTTGCGTCGACCGACACGTTTCGTCATGACGATCGAGAGTAACATGACAACGGTGGGTAAGCGTTACTCGATGCGACAGGAGTACGAGATCGGCGTTGACGACAATGGTCTGATACAATATCTCAATTCGACGCATTGGGGCAACGCTGGCTCGTCGTACAACGAGTTACACGCACCGTTTCTAATTCATCACTTTTACACGTGTTACGATCCCGAGACATGGAACTGCATTGGTTTCGAGGCAAAGACCGATTTGCCATCCAACACGTTCTGCAGAGCTCCAGGTTCGTGCTCAAATTTCATTTTACTTGGGATTGGGTCGAGCGAAAATGAATTCAAATCGATATAATTTTTTTTCCAAACTGCGTATTCGATATGAAGAATTTATATACCGAGTCATTGAAACTGCGAAAAATATTCGCGGTGTAAAATCATTTGGTGTTCAGTGATGAAAATTAGTAAAAAAAAAAAAAACTACCAACGATCAGCCAATCGGAGCTGATATGACGTCAGCAAGCACCAATAGCGGCGCTCCTGACGTCAGCAACGACCAATAGCCGGGTTTGTGGACATTTCGCAGTAGTTGATTTTTCCACCGCTGCGAGCGCTGGCTGTAAAAGCTGACGGAGACACTGGGTCCTGCGCGCAGCGAATATTGTGTTTTTTTTTTTACCAATTAATACGAATTAATACAATCTATACGATGTATTAATTGATGCATAAATTAATACAATCTATACGAATTTATTATTCGTAATGCAGCTCGAGGGATTTGTATTCTCGATCGGGATGAATTTTCATCAACGGAAATGAAATTGTGTTCGAGAAATTGTCAAACATGAATTTGAGGTGCGATGAGCATCTTTTTTGCTTTATCGCTGGCCCAATTTTATTTACAGCCTCGATCGAGGGAGTTGCAATGGCAGAGAGTATAATGGATCACATAGCTCGTGTGATCGGCAAAGATCCTCTGGAAGTGCGTATTTTAAATATGAATCCAACCGACAAGGAGGCTTTGCTACCGATGATCGAGGATATGAAAAAAACGTCGGATTATGAGACACGAAAGAGAGCAACAGGAGTTTTCAACAGCGTATGTAACGATTGGGGGGGTTTTTTTTGCTTATAATTATGTAAAATTTGAAAAAAAAAAATTCAATGTCCAAACGTATCGAATTAAAGACAAAAAAAAATTGGTTCTTCGTAATTTCGTTACGACGAAGTTATTCCCTGAATGGGGGGCTATCAATGTCGAAGCAACTTTCAAGTTTCTGAATGCTTGGTTTTTTTTTTTTTTTTTCATCGAAATAATTGGCAAACGATATCCAGGGGATAATTTCTTGCAATTTGTTTTTGTTTTTTTTTTTCTCATCTTTTCTACTGCTTGCAGGAAAATCGTTGGAAGAAGAAGGGAATATCGTTTGTCGTGATGCAGTATCCTTTGGCGTACTGGGGACAATTTCAAGCGATGGTATCGATATTCGCACGTGACGGTACGGTATCCGTTTTTCACGGTGGAATAGAGTGCGGTCAGGGTATTCACACGAAGGTATGTACGATGAAAATTTTAAAAGTTTCGAGAAATTTTAACGAGTCACGCGAACATTTACGTTATTCATTTGTTTTCTCAGGTTGCACAGGTCGCGGCGCACACATTGGAAATTGATCTCGATATGATCTCCGTAAAGCCAAGCAACAATATGATAACGCCGAATAATTCGGTGACCGGTGGAAGTATCACGAGCGAATCATGCGCCTACGTAAATATACTTTTATTCGACAGAGTTGAGAGCAATGTTTTTTTCATGAAAAATTGTCAATTAAAAATAATAATTATTTCGAGTAATTGTAATCAATTGAAAAAAAAAAATATATACATGCAATGCCGTTCAGTAATTTTGATTAAAAAAAACTTTAATTAATTATTCGACTCCTTTTTGCTGCACAATTACGATATTCGGAGAGTCTCTCAGACGCGAAAGAGCATTACATTTTTTTTCTTTTTTTTTTTATTCAATATTTTTCAGGCTACAATGATAGCTTGCCAAGAGATCCTGAAACGACTCGAGCCAGTCAAAGCAAAGATGGAAAATTCGACGTGGAAGGAATTGGTCATGGCTGCTCACGAAGCTGGTGTAGATTTGTGCTCTCGATACCTGTACGTTTTGATATTTTTATTTTTATTCAATAAGATCATTTTAATCTTCCAATTTGACCTTTATTTTTTTGGTAATTTAAATTTTTTAGTAACTATGAGTAATTAATGGGAAAACATTGAAGTTACTTTTTTTTTTTTATAACACTTCTGTTATAACGAGTAGCGATTTTTTTTTTTTTTGCGAATAATCGTTATTGTTGCCTCGGAAAAGTATCACAAATGATTTTTCATTTAAATTGTCACGGTCATTCGAGATTTTTATTTATTTATTCATACGGGAATCATCCCTTGGAATCATACATTAGATACTGCATACGCAAGACAGTAGAAAAGAGCCATAAGTAGCCAATGAGTAATAAATGTACTGATAAAGATAATAATAAAGCTAGTAATAATGCCGCATAGCGCACGGCAATGCATTACCCAGGAAAATAACAAAGCAGAAAAAGCAATGTCAGAAAAGAAAAGAAAGAAAAGATAACATTTTTTTTCTTAATTAATAAAGAAATAAACGAAGATTATAATTTTAAAAAACTATTAGTAAAGTAAGGAAGCACCCATAGCCAACGTCAGTCAAAAACAGATACCGCAGATCGACGGACCCTTTTAAAGGAGAAAATAGGAATAGAAAAAAAGTCAATCTGTGGGATATGCATTCGCCGTGTCACTATCAGCCTAACGGTTACCGATCTATAGTACAATTGGGAGTATAGATGAAATTTTTTTATTTCAAAATCTGGTAGTTTAGGAAAAAATATTTAGTACGTATTTTTTATTTTTTTTATTTGAATAAAAATTGCCGTTGAAAAATTGAAAAATATAACATTATGACGTCACACATGTTACGCTATATCTATATCAGGGTGTTTGACATTTTAAAAAATTTTCGTTTTTTTTTACGGGCAGACGCAAAAAATGCTTGCTCCTGGTCTAAAAAGAAGCCTCCAAAAGAGCGAGCACTGTAGCACTAGTTTTAGGGTCTCCGAAAACGATTTTTCTAAAAAAAAATAAGTGAAAAATCGATATTAGCACCCCTTTAATATTTACTGTTTCTTTTATGTTTTACAAACAATGAATTATGACCAAAAAAGAGCATCTAGAGTGCATTATAGAGAAATTCTGACATGGAATTTCCAAAACTAGTGTCGCAAGGTTTAGACACACACGGTTGGTCCAATTCAACCTATCGAAGTTTCACCCTGTTCGGGCAGCGCTTCCACATCTTTTGAACGTGGGGATCTGAAAAAAAAAATAATAATGTGAAAAGTTACAGTCAATTATACGAAATTTTCCAAATTTGAGGCACTATTTTGCAAAAAACTTGGTAAAAAAAAATGAAAAAATTCCCTCCATCGCATAATGAGGATTTTGATTCCAAACAAAATGAATTGTGCTATCGGTGCTCCCAAAAAATGTCATAAGACACAGCGCCAAAAATATAGTTTCAAGAAAAACTAATTTGATATTTTTTACCAAACAGTTGAAATTTTTTATTGGAAAATCTTAAATATCTGTTTAACTGCTTGGGTAAAAAATATCAAATTAGTTTTTCTTGAAACTATATTTTTGCCACTGTTCCGTAAGGTTTTGGGAGCACCGATAGTACAATTCATTTTTTTTTTAATCAAAATCCTCATTATGAGATGGAGGGAATTTTTTCGTTTTTTTTTACCAAGTTATTTGCAAAATAGTGCCTCAAATTTGGAAAATTTCGTATAATTGACTGTAACTTTTCACATAATTATTTTTTTTTCAGATCCCCGCGCTCAAAAGATGTGGAAGTGCTGCCCGAACAGGGTGAGACTTCGAAAGGTTGAATTGGACCAACCGTGTGCCTAACACCTTGCGACACTGGTTTTGGAAATTTCATGTCAGCATTTCTCTATAATGCACTTTACATGCTCTTTTTTGGTCATAATTCATTGTTTGTAAAACATAAAAGAAACAGTAAATATTAAAGGGGTGCTAATATCGATTTTTCACTTATTTTTATTTAGAAAAATCGTTTTCGGAGACCCTAAAACTAGTGCTACGGTGCTCACTCTTTTGGAGACTTCTTTTTAGACCAGGAGCAAGCATTTTTTGCGTCTGCCCGAAAAAAAATCAAAAATTTTTAAAAACGTGAAACACCCTAATCTATGTATATATCAAAATCCGTGAAATTAAATTGCCTATAACAGGTGCATCTGTCATTTTTAACGAAAAATAAACAAATACGTCCTCATTATTTTTACTTTACATTACGCGCCCCGATGATTGAAAAAAAAAAAAAAAAAAAATTCAATCATACTCCTAATTCCCCCGGACCAATCGGGATGCGAAAAAGCTGATCAATGGGCTCTAAGCGGCCTGGACGGGGCCCTAAAATCGAAGCGGGCAACAGAGTCTATACAATCAACCATGCTGTTGTGAATTTTGTATAAATGTACCATATATCCGTATATACTCTAAGAGACTTTAGCGAACAAAGCCAAATGGCTTTAGCAATCCCAGAATAGTCATGATCAATGCCTGACATTGGCCTCCCCATCTTGAACGCTGCCATCCTAAAGAAATTTATGCTGTACTCGAGAAATTTATACTGTACTTTAAGTTTTTTTTTTTTTGTTTTCGTGTAATTTCTATCAGGATTGATAATTTCTATTGTTTATTCGAATGTTTTTTTTTTTGTTTGTTTGTTTCGTTTTGTAGAATGGCGACCGCAACCAAGGACAACAATATCAAGCCATACCCGATCTACGGTGTTACCGTTGCCGAGGTCGAGCTCGACCTGTTGACGGGACAGCACATTATACAGAGGGTTGACATAATGGAGGACGCGGGTATAAGTCTGAATCCCGAAATTGATTTGGGTCAGGTCGAAGGAGCATTTGTTATGGGAATTGGTTACTGGACCAGCGAGGAATTGATTTACGATCCGAAAACCGGTCTTCTCACGAATAACAGAACTTGGGTATATCATATGCATTGCCATTCATGGGGAATTCCAGATAAAATCAACGGATTCACGAGCCATTTTGCCAATTTATGAAATTTTTATTTATTTTTCACGTCCTCGTGGAGGAAGCTTCGCGATGGTGAAACATTTTTTTTTTTTCAAAATTTTACCAATGGGTCATGGCTGAAGGGCAAACAAAAGAATAGACCTGTTTTTTTTTTTTTTTGAGCTCGAAGTTTATGCATATTCCTTGATTCAACGTTGGTAATTTAAAAAAATTCTGGGCAATGTTTTTGTTTTTTTCTTGGCTCGTTCTACGATCTACCGAAGTTAAGATTGGGGGGGAAAAAAAATGTAAAAATTGATGAAGAATCTGTCGATTTGGGCTGAAATGCCTCATGTATCGAGGCACATGTAAAATTTATATTAATGTTTGCTCGTTTATTCTGAATTATATATATATATATATATATATATATATATATATATATATATATATATATATATATATATATATATATATATTCACGAATATGCTCCGCTACTTGGAACGAATAAAGTTTTCACTCGTCAACGTCTTGAGAACGAAAATCTATATATATGTATATATATGCATACTCTCGAAATAAACCCTAGAGTCAAACACACGACAAAAAAACTTTTGACTAACTACGCAAACTTTACAACGAGTGAAGCTCTCGAATGAAAATTAAATTACCCCACACACCGTTTTGCCGGGGAAAAACTTTTCGAGACTCGACCAAAAGCCCACCTTTTTTCTTTTTTTTTTTTATTGAGCATAAATCGTTAAAATTTTAATCACATCTTTGCGTATTTTTTTTTTTAATTTTCTCAGAACTACAAACCTCCCGGAGCCAAGGATATTCCGGTTGACCTGAGAGTTAATTTTCGTCGTAATGCACCGAATCCAACAGGAGTATTACGTTCGAAAGGTACAAGAGTATATTTTTCGTTGATTGTTTTTGTTTTTCCAATAATTATCATTATTTATCCGAAAAAATCAAGCTATTGTAAACAGTTTTTGAGAGAAAAAATTAACGTTACGCTGAAAGATACTTTATTTTTTGTATTTTTTTTTAATTTTCCAGCTACCGGTGAGCCGCCGATATGCATGAGCTGCGCAATTCCGCTGGCTATAAGGAATGCGTTAAACTCTGCAAGAATGGATGCTGGGAATACGGATGTGTGGTATCGACTAGGTCAGTTTTATCATAAAAATTCCAATTCCAAATTCGCAATTTGTTTTATCGAGTAATCGGGGGAGAGGAAAATTAATTTTTTTGTTTTTTTCGTGTTTTTTATTTTTTTTATTTTCTAGACGGACCAGTGACAACGGAGAAAGTTCTACTCAACAGTCTTACGAACAAGGATCTAATGGTGCTGTAGATAAATTTCGTAAATTGGGGCACGCCGATTGGAAAATTAATTCAAAATGAATGAATTTTATGCGTCGCAAACATAAAATTAATTCAGATTGAATTAATTTTGTGCGTGGCGATGGCAACTAAGATGGATAAATCAATTTTACGCGTGGCGAACAAAATTTATTCGATTTGTATAAATTTTGCGTGTATTAGTGAGCAAAATTTGTTTAATTTTTATAAATTTTGCACATAGCGAGCAAAATTTGTTTAATTTGTATAAATTTCGCACGTAGCGAGCAAAATTTATTCAATTTGTATAAATTTTACACGTTGCAAGGAAAATTCGTTCAAATTTTGTCCGTAGCGAGCAAAATTTATTCAAACTGTATAATTTTTCCTGTAGCGAGCAAAATTTATTCGATTTGTATAAATTTTGCGTGTAGCGAACAAAATTTATTCGATTTGTATAAATTTTGTGTGTAGTGAGCAAAATTTGTTTAATTTGTATAAATTTTGCACGTAGCGAGCAAAATTTATTCAATTTGTATAAATTTTACTTGTTGCAAGCAAAATTCGTTCAAATTTTGTCCATAGCGAGCAAAATTTATTCAAACTGTATAATTTTTCCTGTCGCGAGCAAAATTTATTCGATTTGTATAAATTTTGTGTGTAGCGAGCAAAATTTGTTTAATTTGTATAAATTTTGCACATAGCAAGCAAAATTTATTCGATTTGTATAAATTTTGCGTGTAGCGAACAAAATTTATTTGATTTGTATAAATTTTGCGTGTAGTGAGCAAAATTTGTTTAATTTGTATAAATTTTGCACATAGCGAGCAAAATTTGTTTAATTTGTATAAATTTTGCACGTAGCGAGCAAAATTTATTCAATTTGTATAAATTTTACTTGTTGCAAGCAAAATTCGTTCAAATTTTGTCCATAGCGAGCAAAATTTATTCAAACTGTATAATTTTTCCTGTCGCGAGCAAAATTTATTCGATTTGTATAAATTTTGTGTGTAGCGAGCAAAATTTATTCAATTTGTATAAATTTTGCCTGTAGCGAGCAAAATTTGTTTAATTTGTATAAATTTTGCACATAGCGAGCAAAATTAGTTCAATTTGTATAAATTTTGCACGTAGCGAGCAAAATTTGTTTAATTTGTATAAATTTTGCACGTAGCGAGCAAAATTTATTCAATTTGAATAAATTTTACACGTTGCCAGCAAAATTCGTTTAAATTTTGCCTGTAGCGAGCAAAATTTATTCAAACTGTATAATTTTTTCCTGTAGCAAGCAAAATTTATTCGATTTGTATAAATTTTGTGTGTAGCGAGCAAAATTTATTCAATTTGTATAAATTTTGCCTGTAGCGAGCAAAATTTATTCGATTTGTGTAAGTTTTGCGTGTAGTGAGCAAAATTTATTCGATTTGCATAAATTTTGCACTTAGCGAGCAAAATTTGTTCAATTTGTATAAATTTTGCATGTTACGAGCAAAATTTATTCGCTTTGTATAAATTTTGCATGTAGCGAGCAAAATTTCGTTGATTTGTATAAATTTTGCCTGTAGCGAATAAAATTTATTCGATTTGCATACATTTTGCACATAGCGAGCAACATCTATTCAATGTGTATAAATTTTGCACGTTGTAAACAAAATTTATTAGATTTGTACATATTTTGCCCATGGCGAGCAAAATTCATTAAAATTTTTTTTCTCGATATTTCCCGAGAATGAAAAAAGTGCCTCTCTGATTTTTCGGCACTCGACACGCGGCGAAAAACAAAAGTCTGTGAATCTCACTCGAATATAAAAGATAACCCGGAATAATGATGATATAATGAAAATTAAATTTTACATTAGAGATAAGGTATTTAGCGCGTCTTATAGATATGAAAACATGAAATTTTAACGCTTGCGATTTTTTTCACAACCCTCAACAAGTGGATTTGGTATGAAGATAAATAAAAGCTTCGGTATATGATTCAAGTTATTAATTATCACGAATAATGTCGATCAAAAAATACGGTACTCACATTTGTAGGTCTACGGTTGCAAATATTTCACAATAAACAATAAACGAAGAAAGAAAAAAAACGTTATTCTTTGCACAAACCGGAAAACCAATATGGCCGCTGCGAACACACGATCGTAATATCGCGGGCGACGTGAACTGACCGTTATCGTCTTGCGCTCCTTTGTCTACACACGCGCTAGTCAAATGAGTGCTAAAACTACATCAAGCGACCGTCTATACACTTATTTATACCGATCTATATAGTCGTTTTTACAAATTTTAGTGAATTAAATAACGATTTTAAAAAATTTTAATCAATGAAAATTAATTTTTACGAACTTTTATCGATATCGCGATTGTTCTTAGACTCCAATAAAAAAATTTTTTTACAACGTATTCAAGTCCATAAAATTGTACAATATTATACAACGGCTTTTTCGATGTTATTAAAGGCAAGAAAAGTTTTTTATATACATTTTTCAATGTTTAAATAAAATTTGTACTTATTTTTATTGACCCTGCTACCAATAAAATTGGGCGCGCGAGATCGTCAATATAAATTCCATATTAACGAAATTCGCATTTGATTCAAAGTACCTCAAACGATTATACGAACACCCCATAGAATCATTTTTAACATGTCTCAGATCAACCGCCAATGTATGTGTCATCTTCCTGTTCCTATCTATATAACGCGTTTTGTCTCTCTTCGTACAAAGCAGGCCGAACAATGGCGAATCGCTTGCAGATAAGTTTGCCGTGCACGTCCACCAACGTACTCCGCAAGCACGCCTATAATCTGCGAATCTCCTGTTTTTTTTTTTTTTTTTCTACAAAAATACATCATTGATTATACATTTGACATTGTCATCAAACTATTTCCCATCCAGGATAATTTTCCTGCAACATTCGACGATAATACGCCATAAACATCTATCATTATAGCTTATAGCTCGTGTACATTTTCGTTCGGGAACAAAAACAAAATCGTAAAACAAATGACAACTACTACGTAGTTCATTTCTATTTGGAACGAAAAAAAAAAAGAACTAACAAAACGAAAAAAAAAAACAAAGAAAAATCCCCACCCTTCGTCACCATCTTGCCACTAGTGGAAAGATGGCCGTCCAAGAAGTACAGGTTTTCCAATATATTTTTAAAATATACATAAAAGAGAGGGAAAAAAAAACCTACCAAGAGTTTTCTCGATAAATCGTCCAAAAGTGCGTGGTGTCAACGCGTACAATCGTTAAATAATATATCAACATATTGTCAGTCAAATTGACAATCGTCCGTCGTGTTATGCCCGTGTGTGTTTTTGTACCAAGGGAGAGTACGAAAAAAAAAAAAAAAACTTTTATAATTATAATTCGCGTTTTATCGTATATGTGTATGCGTGGTGACATCTAACCTTAAAGAATTTCGTTCTTGTGCTGTGCGTTCTCAATGTTAATGAATTTTCTTCGCGGCCTATATTTATATTTCGTCATCGTCGATAGAGTCGAATCAACGACAGTTCGCGAGGTTATACAGTGAGTTGGCTCTTTCATTCATGTTTTTTTTTTTTTTTTTTTTAATTTTTTATTTTTAAAACAACTATACATGCAACTATCAAAATAGTTATCGGAAAGCTATCACCACCGGAAATACATGCATATGTCACTCGTGTTGATTGTGTCAACTCGTAATTCCTCGTGAATCTTCCTTCGAATATTCACGTTACAGTGCCGAATCAAACAAATATATCGTTGTTGATTGATTTTACCCTGCAGTGTGACGAAAAAAAAAAAAAAAAAAAAAAAAAAAAACTAACTGTGACGAACGTTAAACTCGCATCGATCCTTCGACGCGCAATTTTTATTTCAATTTTTTCTTCCATCAACCTAACGGTGATATTTTTGTGCCGTATAATTATCGAAAAAAAATTCGTTTCAAAGTCACTCCGAGTGAAAAATTATCAAACTCGCAATGCCGATCTGAGGGGCCCCCCGGACTTTAGGCGCGTCAAGATTTATCCAAGGGTCTCTCGACGAAGCGCGATAACATCGAAGCGTACAGAGAAAAAATTTTTTCCCCTCGAAACGATAGGATCGAAGCTAAGCAGGATAGAATTTTGGGACTATGAGAATTTTTTGAGTAATAAATTCGCGCGTACAGACGTCTCCGTTTGGTAGTCTAGTTCGGTAAAAGCGAGAATGGACGAGAGAAGAGTAGCCGATTATTTCGTTGTCGCCGGCCTGCCCGGCCAGGACAACGAGCTCGAGAGAGACGGCGATGAGTCGGAGAAATTGGAAGATTGGTGCCAGGAGGGTACCCATCTCAAGGACATGCATATGCAAGCTCCTATCACCGATCTAGCCGTTATATTTCCCGCCCTCGGCGAGCAGTGCCCGGACGGTTACGCTCTACTGGAGCACACCGTTACGGGTTTTCCCGCCGATCTCAATCACGGAAGTCTCAGAACCAACGAATGTTATTTGTGCTATCGGCGCGGAAGGGACAAACCTCCGTTGGTCGATATCGGTGAGAAATTATCGTTTTATTGGATTTTATTTGTTTCGAAAGACGAGAAATCTCTTGGAATGAAAGTAAATTATCGACGAAGCCAAACGCTTGCGCGACGAAAAACATGTTTTTTTTTCTTTTTTTTTTTTTTTTTTTTCATTTCTAGTATTGTCTCGAAGTCGAAAATCGTTTGAACCTTTTTTTTTTCAGTTTTTTTTTTTTTCGTGACCCTAAAAAAATGAAAAAGAAACGGAGAAAAGTTTTTTTTTGATTTTTTGCATTTGCAAAATTTTCGGTCTCATGAAAAATTAATTTTCTATCGAAATTTCGTTGTCGCGGTTCATTCGACGCGTATATTTAATGCATCGGACCACTCGACCGAATAAACAAAGCAACGAATTAATCAAGCGCCTTTTGGGATTGAAATTTTTATTAAATTTCATTTATTCGATTTTTATTCGCACAGTATGCGCTCTTTACAACGATAATCGTCCATTCCTAACAATGAGCAAAATGTATAAATGAATCCATAGTCGAGAGATGCGAGAGGACTTTAATAATTATAAATTCATCTTTACATATTCTCTCTGTTATCAATGAATAAAATATGAAATTCTTTGAGAATTCTTAAAAACTCTCTTCGCAGATTTTTCCCCGAATGGGCTGCGTTATTGAATGAGCATTAAAACATTTGCAATAATAAATTGATCCTATTTTTTCATAATTTTCGTTACGGCGTTCCTCCAATCACTTTTTTCTGGCTGAATAAAAAATCAATGGACAATAACAAAAAATAATAATGCGAGAATTAATTGATGCATTAATGATTCATTACTCTAATATGATAATTGTATAATTAAGGGCTCGATTTATCACGTAGCTCTTTTTGGTTATTTTGTTTACGCATTATTTTTTGTACGATTCCAAGGGAAAGTTTCCCGTATGAATAAATAAATGAATAAATAAATAAATAAATAAATGTAGTTTCTTTGTGGAAACTTGTTGAGAATAAATTTTTCAAAAATATTTACGACTTTTTGGACATGACAGTATAGCCGGTAAGTTCCTGCGCGCCTTGCCGCCTTTATGCAATTATTATACTCGTAACGTAGACCATGGGTAGGGAAAAAAACGTCTGCTTTCCCCGTTTGCATTGAAAACAGAAAAAAGAGACTGCTTTAACAAAAATAATTTAACCCGTACACCCTCAAAATTTTGAGTAAATTGCAAAAAACCGCTCAAAATAGCAAAAAAATGCAGTAATGCAAGCGAGAGATTTTTTTACGAACTAGATCAATGTTTATTATGTATTTCGATGCGCTGAATCCGAATCTTAAGTTGTTTCAGCTCGTCGACCCTCCAAATTTTGAGTAAATTGCAAAAAACCGCTGAAAATCGCTAAAAATCGTAAAAATTGAAGTTATGCAAACGAAAAAAATTTTCTCGAACCAGATCAAGTATGTTTTTTTGTGTATTTCGATGCGCTGAATTCAAATCACAAGTTGATTTAGCTGGTAGACCCTCCGATGTTAGAGTAAATTGCGAATAACCGCTGAAAATTGCTAAAAAATCGTGGAAAAATTGCAATTATGCAAACGAAAAAAAATTTGTTAAACTAAATCACGTATTTTTCTTTTGTATTTTGATGCGCTGAATTCAAATCCGAAGTCAGTTTGGTATTTAAAGTTGGAGGGTGTACAAGCCGAACCGACTTCGGATTTTAATTCAGCGCATCAAAATACATAAGAAAAATACTTGATTTAGCTTAAAAAATTTTGTATTTCGTACGCATAATTGCAATTTTTCACGATTTTTTAGCAATTTTCAGCGGTTATTCGAAATTTACTCCAACATCGGAGGATCTACCAGCTGAATCAACTTGTGATTCGGATTCAGCGCATCGAAATACACGAAAAACATACTTGATCTGGTTCGAGAAAATTTTTTTCGTTCGCATAACTTCAATTTTTACGATTTTTAGCGATTTTCAGCGGTTTTTTGCAATTTACTCAAAATTTTGAGGGTGTACGGGTTAAACCGACCTCAAATTTGGATTCAGCGCATCGATATACATGACCTTAGATGGGTCTGGTCAAAAGTACAGACCGCTTTTTTTTTTTTTTTTGTGTGCCGGTGTAATAAATACATCCCTCGCATTGCTGATGCCGATTTTTTTTTTTCTTTTTTCTTTTTTTTTTTTTACAATCACAGGCGTAATATACGATGGAAAAGAGCGTATAATGCAGGACGCTGAAATGATACTGGAGACCCCGAATGGCCATGTCGCAAATGTAAACAACTCGACATCGAGAATTTACGTTACATACAGACGCGCGAGCCAGAGAATGCCATGCAATTCGTTGGTCGTTACCGATATTTGCGTTATACTGCCGAACAAGGGTGAAACAACGCCTCACGCATTTTGCACGATATACAAGAATCTTAACAAGGGAATGCTCGGTAGCGATGTTTTTTTGTGTTACAAAAAATCCATGAATCGCGCGAATCTCATATCGTTCAAGCCAACGATACTCTACAAATATCCGATGACGGATTACAATACATTTGGCTTTCCAAATTCCGTGGGTATGTTCTGCCTGCCGATGGGAGCGACGATCGAATGCTGGCCGAAGGTAGCCTGCAAGCCTAAACCCGTATTTTCGACGTTCGTACTTACCGTTGCCGATGCGGCGCAAAAAATTTACGGCTCGGCAATTACGTTTTACGAGGAAGTTTTGCCCGATTCTAATACGCGTAATTGCAACAGTTATCTCGATATCATGGAGAAAGCTGAGAAAAACATCGATAACGGTAAATATATCCGGGCGCATTCTCTCTCCCCGTCTCTGTCTCGCTCGATAATTGTTTAGCCGTTCGCCACAGATGTCTTTGACTTCATACAATCTTGTTGGAAAGTTTGCTTCAATGAAATCTTCGATTCCGTGAAATTTTCAATTGCTATATCTCAATTATATATACGATAATTTAATTTTAATTTCAATGAGTATATTTACATCAGGCATAATAATATCGAGAGGGTTGTAAGCAGTGTTGGGCGTTTTTTTTTTTTTTAATAATTATATTCCAATTAAAATTTCAATTTGTAATTAGAAGAATAAAAAATGCTAATTACAATTGTAATTTGTAATTAGAGAAATTTCAATCACAAGTTACGAATGTAATTAGTATCGAATTTTCTTCTAATTAAAAGTTACGAATGTAATTAGTATCGAATTTTTTTATAATTAAAAGTTACGAATGTAATTAGTATCGAATTTTTTTCTAATTAAAAATTACGAATGTAATCAGTATCGATTTTTCTTCTAATTACAAATTTCGAATGTAATTAGCATCGAATTTTTTTCTAATTACAAATTATGAATGTAATCAAGTTGTTGTCGAATGTTACAAATTTCGAATGTAATTAGTATCGATTTTTCTTCTAATTACAAATTTCGAATGTAATTAGTATCGATTCTTCTTCTAATTACTAATTTTGAATGTAATTAGTATCGATTCTTCTTCTAATTACTAATTTCGAATGTAATAAGTATCGATTTTTCTTCTAATTACAAATTTCGAATGTAATTAGCATCGAATTTTCTTCTAAATACAAATAACGAATGTAATTAGCATCAAATTTTCTTCTAATTACAAATTACGAGTGTAATTAGTATAGATTTTTCTTCTAATTACAAATTTCGAATGTAATTAGTATCGATTTTTCTTCTAATTACAAATTTCGAATGTAATTAGTATCGATTTTTCTTCTAATTACTAACTTCGAACGTAATTAATATCGATTTTTCTTCTAATTACAAATTTAGAATGTAATTAGTATAGATTTTTCTTCTAATTACTAATTTCGAATGTAATTAGTATCGATTTTTCTTCTAATTACAAATTACCAGTGTAATTGGATTCGAATTTTCTTCTAATTACCAAATTTAGAATGTAATTAGCATATTTTTTTCTCTTAATTAAAAATTAACAATGTAATTAGTAATTTCAATGTAAACTGATTGCACAAAGTAATCAGCGGTGCCCGACACTGGTTATAAAATTTTTCGAACAATCGAAGGGAGGTGATTCAATTTTTGTGCATGAGAGAGCAAAAAAATATCTTGAAACGTTGCTCGTTTCGGAGACGCTTAGACTGACGAGAGACTTTTTAGGGTGGTGTTGAATTCGAAATGCAGCAATCCTTTATGATTTGCCTTTATAATTTTTTTTTTTTTTTTTTTTTTTTTTTTTTTTCATCAAACACTCTTCAGACGAGGGCATACAAGTATCGACGAACAAGCCCCAGGTTAAGATGAAGCCATTCAAGAAATTTGGCATACTGAAGAAATTGAATTTCGGGCAATTGGAAAAATTGCAATACACCGATCCGTCGACGCAGTCGTTGAACATGAGCAAATCCATATGTATACTGTCGCACTGGCCTTTCTTCGATACATTCGAGAAATTTCTCGTTTATCTGCACAGTATGGTGAATGGAAAACCGCAGAATGTTCCAATCGAGAAATACATCTCGTATTTTCTCTGCGACATACCATTCCCGAGTCCTCAGAGACCGCGTATTCTCGTGCAGCTCAGCGCTCATCATCGGCTCATACTCACCCAACCCGAGGATCTTGCGCTGCCAAGATCGGGCGCGAGTTTTCGTCAATTGCTGATCAATCTTGGCCCGGAAAATTGTATGCTCATACTCCTGCTGATACTTACGGAACAAAAAATTTTGGTACACTCGCTGAGACCCGACGTTCTAACATCGGTCAGCGAGGCTATCGCGATGATTTTGTTTCCCTTCAAGTGGCAATGTCCCTACATACCGCTGTGTCCATTGGGTCTGGCGGAGGTAAAATTTGTTTTTTTTTTCTTCTTTATCTCAAAAATATTACTCGAGCCAATTTAATTGAAAAAAAAAAAAAAATAAATAAATAAATAAATAAAAAATCGAAAAAACTGATTTGGCACATCTCTGCGCAATGAAAATTTTTTTTTTTTTTTTTCTTTATCTTAAAAATATTACTCGAGCCAATTTCATTTAAAAAAAAATTAATAAAAAATCGAAAAATTGAAAAAACTGATTTGGCACATCTTTGCGCAATGAAAAAATTTTTTTTTTTCTTTATCTTAAAAATATTACTCGAGCCAATTTCATTAAAAAAAAATAAAAAATCGAAAAATCGAGAAAAAACTGATTTGGCACGTCTCTGCGCGATGAAAACTTTTTTTTTTTTCTTTATCTTAAAAATATTACTCGAGCTAATTTAATTGAAAAAAAAAAATAAATAAATAAATAAAAAATCGAAAAAACTGATTTGGCACATCTCTGCGCAATGAAAATTTTTTTTTTCTTTATCTTAAAAATATTACTCGAGCCAATTTCATTTAAAAAAAAAATTAATAAATAAATAAAAAATCGAAAAATCGAAAAAACTGATTTGGCACATGTCTGCGCAATGAAATTTTGTTTTTTTTTTTTTTTTTTTCCACTTTATGATAAATATATGCTCAACAGGTTTTGCACGCACCATTGCCGTTTCTCATTGGCGTCGATTCGCGCTTCTTCGACCTGTACGATCCGCCGTCCGACGTCAATTGCGTCAATTTGGATACGAACAATATTGCCATTTGCGACGATAGGAAATATCTTACCGTGAAATTATTGCCGAAAAAAGCGGCGAGAATGCTGAAAGGCTGGCTCGAACTTTTGTACTCGAAGCTGAGCTCGATGGGAAAGGGTCACACGTCGCACAAAGGTCTTTGATCTATTTTTAATTACCTGACGCGTAAAATTGAGTATAAAATTCGAAAATTTTGTCTGTTTTTTTTGGAAGAAAAAAAAAAAAAAAAATTTCGGTAATAAAATTTGTCGAATACTCCAATTTTTGAGAAAATATCCGAAAAATTCGTTGATTAATAATTTTTTTAGATTCAAGAAGCACCAAAAAGATAAACGCAGACTTGTAAAATAGAAAAACAATCGGTTTTTTTTTTTTTTTTTTTTGGGAATGGCACAAAACTAAAGTAAACTTTATCGATAAATTCTTTTTATTGTATCGAAAGGCGCGTTATTCAAAAATAATTTTTTTTTTTCTTTTCGTTACATCGTTCTTGGGTAAATTGTGGAAAAGAAAAAAAAAGAAAGCAATGAAATTACAGAAAAAGGCGACGAGGACTTTAGCGTGGACAAGGAGTTTCGACAAAAGCGCAAGGAGCAAGCGATGGAGCTGGAAATTCAGGATACATTTCTGCGATTCACGGCAATGATACTCAAGGGTTATAGAAATTTTTTACTTCCCATCACGAAAGCCCCGACCGTCGGTTCGACCGATCCCACGAGCCTCTTCAACATACAAGCTTTCTTGCGAAGTCGCGACAAAGCTCACGCGAAATTTTACAGTATGCTCGTACGAACGCAAATGTTCATAAGGTAATTGTCGTAATCTCGGTTGAATTGAAGAAAAAAAAGACCAAAAAATATTAACAAAAGCAAGTTGAAGGAGAAAAAAAAATGCAATTTTTTTTTTGTCTAATCAAATATTTTTTTTTGTCTTATCAAATATTTTTTTTGTCTAATCAAATATTTTTTTTTTGTCTAATCAAATATTTTTTTTTGTCTAATCAAATATTTTTTTGTCTAATCAAATATTTTTTTTTGTCTAATCAAATATTTTTTTTGTCTAATCAAATATTTTTTTTTTGTCTAATCAAATATTTTTTTTTGTCTAATCAAATATTTTTTTGTCTAATCAAATATTTTTTTTTGTCTAATCAAATATTTTTTTTGTGTATTCAAATATTTTTTTTTTTGTCTAATCAAATATTTTTTTTGTCTAATCAAATATTTTTTTTTGTCTAATCAAATATTTTTTTTTGTCTTATCAAATATTTTTTTTGTCTAATCAAATATTTTTTTTTTGTCTAATCAAATATTTTTTTTTGTCTAATCAAATATTTTTTTGTCTAATCAAATATTTTTTTTTGTCTAATCAAATATTTTTTTTGTGTATTCAAATATTTTTTTTTTGTCTAATCAAATATTTTTTTTTGTCTAATCAAATATTTTTTTTTCTGCCTAATCAAATATTTTTTTGTCTACTCAAATATTTTTTTTTGTCCAATCAAATATTTTTTTTTTCTCAGATTCATAGAAGAGAGAAGCTTCGTGTCGGACATGGATATGGCGGGTTTGGCATTTTTTGACGAATGTACGGAACGCGTCGAGGAAGAAAATGGTACGAATTTTTTAACCGTCGTTAAAAAAAACAAAACTCAAATCAATCGTATCAAATTTTCTCATTTTTCTCATAAAAAAAAAAAAAAAAAAAACTCCCCCGTTACAGACTAGCAACGGTCACGAAAAAACCGGGAAAACCTGAAAATGTCAGGGAATTTTTCATTTGGTCGGGGGGAAAAATTTTTAAATTTACAAAAATTAAAATTCCAACTCTTTGGGTCAATCAAGATTAACGATGATTGTTCGTTAAAATTTTGATTTGCAATCCGCATCAAGGCACTTTCGTTGACGTGAAATATATTTTGTTTTTTTTTTTTGTTTTTTTTTTTTTTTTGACGTCTATATATCGAATTTTGGGCTTCGGTAAAACATTCGATGGAATTCATAATCAGCGGGAAATTTCCGATCGCCTGGAGCCTGAAAATAGTGAGAAAGACGGGAAAAAAACAAAAAATTCTCCAATTTTCGTCCACTTTTTCAAAAATCTGAAAATAACGAAATTTCAATAACTTTGCTCCGAATTGACGAATTTGGGCTTATCGGAGGTGTTTTTTTTTTTTTTAAAAGCCCAGGAGCAGACTCGGAGAATGACGTTTGATTAATTTCGAGATGATCTTAATTTCTTGTAGCCAAAAGAGCAGTTTGAAAATCGAAAAAAAAAAAATAGTAGCTCGATGAACCGGGCGACATTTTAACGCCGAAACGAATTGCGAAGAGAACGAGCACACTGGTCGGAGTTTAATTCCTATCGGGGAAAAAAAATTACAGCGATTCTAGCGGAACCGTTAATTTTTCGCAAAAATTAAAAAAAAAAATCCTTTAGCCTCGAAATTTCATATCCTAGGGGGACCCTTTATCGATTTTTTTTTCTCCCGCCGATGAAGAATCCGTTAGGGATTCTTCTTGAAACTCAAAAATTCCATTACAAAATTCCATTGTCAAAAACATTTTTTTTTTCCCCCCCGAAAATAATAACAAATTACATCGGATAAAGTTTAATTAAAATTCACATGGTTCGTTATAGATCATTATTTTTCCGATATTGTCGATAAATGAAAAATCAAATTAACAAGAAAAAAAAAAACATCGTGATAAAAAAAAAATGATTTTTTTTTTTGTCATTTGTAACAAATTTTTTTCACTCGCAAACGTTCGTCAATTTTCATCCCGAATGCATCCCTAAATTTGCGATGCTCGTACGAGCCCGCCTTGATTCGTGTACACGGCGGCGCTGGCAAAATATTCACACAATCCAAAGATATATATTTGCCGAAACAAGGACATTTTAATCAAATGCAAATATTTTCAAAATCCGATTCTGTCGAGTTTTGAAAAAAAAAAAAAAAAAAAAAAAAAAAACTCGTCGGTCGATTAACCCGATAAGCTTCTATGCCATTCGGAACGCCGTTGGACAAAGTTGGGTATTCTTTCAGCGGAAAGTCAGGCAAAAGTCCGGGGGGGGGGGGGGAGAATTTTTTTCGCTTTTTTTGTTTTGTTTTTCGTAGCCACCCTGGGTAAAATTATTATTATCATTATTATTATTAATTAATTCATTCGCGAACAGTGACTTTTTTGGAGCTCGACGAGTCTCAGCACAGCGAGCGGACGGTATTTATTCCTCCGCCGGAAGCCGGTCCTAATCAAGCCCCGGTAGTTTACGGCACGTTCAAACTGAATCCCGCCCTCATGAGAGTACAGAAGAATCTTAGCCTCAAGAATCCTGCCTTAAGTGCCTTTGGTATGATACCCGGAAGTCCGATGGCTCGTAGAACGAAGCACGAGATCAAAGTTGCTCAGCGAATGGCTCGCAAACAAGTGAGTCAGCGTCGCGATACAATTTCCGGTATTATATTCAATGAATTTAATGAGAAACCTTCGACGAATTATTGCCAACTAGAAATTTTCAATTATCCGCAATTGATTTTCCAAAAAATAAAAAAAACAAAAAAAAACAAAAAAAACCCCAAAAAAAACAAAAAAAAACAAAAAAACGAAAAAAAAACACCTATGAAATGATTAAATTTTTTTTTTTTTAGGCTGCTCATCCAGCCAGATGGGGCAGATGTTTGCTGGGCACGTGTTACAGTTTATGGTTCCTTCATTTGCCGGCGATGCTTCAGGTATCGAGCCAATCGGTCACGATACTGCATCAGGCGTACGAGCTACTCGTTAAGATGCAAAAATTACGACTCGATCCGATGGAGGAGGTTTGCTATCGCGCGATGATGCAGCTTTGCGGCGTTTACGGTCAGCCGGTACTCGCGGTAAAGCTACTTTTTCACATGAAGCGAAGCGGCGTACAGCCGAACGCATTGACTTATGGATTTTACAACAAGGTAACGTTGATTGAAGCTTTTTTTTTTTTAGCGAAAAAAAAAAAAAAACGTAGAATCGAATAACGGCGAAAGCTTTTCGGTAAAAGGAAAAAAAAAAAGAAAAAAAAAAAAATACTCGATTAATGAAAAATTAATGACAATTAGGCCGTTCTCGAGGCAACGTTTTTCAGCGAAAAAAAAAAAAAGTAAAATGTATTGAATAACGGCGAAAGCTTTTCGGTAAAAGGAAAAAAAAAAGAAAAAATAAAAAAAATACTGGATTAATGAAAAATTAATGACAATTAGGCCGTTCTCGAGGCAACGTTTTTCAGCGAAAAAAAAAAAAAGTAAAATGTATTGAATAACGGCGAAAGCTTTTCGGTAAAAGGAAAAAAAAAAGAAAAAATAAAAAAAATACTGGATTAATGAAAAATTAATGACAATTAGGCCGTTCTCGAGGCAACGTTTTTCAGCGAAAAAAAAAAAAAGTAAAATGTATTGAATAACGGCGAAAGCTTTTCGGTAAAAGGAAAAAAAAAAGAAAAAATAAAAAAAATACTGGATTAATGAAAAATTAATGACAATTAGGCCGTTCTCGAGGCAACGTTTTTCAGCGGAAAAAAAAAAAAAAAAAGTAAAATGTATTGAATAACGGCAAAAGCTTTTCGGTAAAAGGAAACAAAAAAAAAAAGAAAAAAAAAGACTCGATTAATGAAAAATTAATGACAATTAGGCCGTTCTCGAGGCAACGTTTTTCAGCGAAAAAAAAAAAAAAAGTAAAATGTATTGAATAACGGCGAAAGCTTTTCGGTAAAAGGAAAAAAAAAAAAGAAAAAATAAAAAAAATACTGGATTAATGAAAAATTAATGACAATTAGGCCGTTCTCGAGGCAACGTTTTTCAGCGAAAAAAAAAAAAAAAGTAAAATGTATTGAATAACGGCGAAAGCTTTTCGGTAAAAGGAAAAAAAAAATAAAAAATAAAAAAAATACTTGATTAATGAAAAATTAATGACAATTAGGCCGTTCTCGAGGCAACGTGGCCATCCGACATGACGAATTCGAGCCAATTGATGTGGAACAAATTGCGCAACGTTATACTTGGCGCGGCTCTGTTCAAGAGAGCCGGAAAGAAAAGTGCCCGAAGACGCATGAGCTCGAATCCCGATGTATTATGCGTTGATGGGGTCAAGAGCAACGAAGCGATGGGACACGCCGTCTCGAGATCGAGCCTCGACAGTACGCACTCTCAGGATACCGAGGCGCTTCACAATGATCGTGAGTATCACAGACGCGTCCTTTGCCCATTTTCCGTGATTTTTTTTTTTTTTTTTTCTGGTTTTTCTGGTTTTTTGGTTTTTTTTTTCTTTAAAAATAACGATCAGCCGAAACAGTCATAGCAGGTAGCTCGGTGCCTGATTTACCGGGTTTTGGACTTCTCGAGATGAAGCCGAAGTTTCTTCGTCAGAATAGCATTGTCAAGGATCAGGGAATGCTGTGCTCGGCACAGTCGGAGATCCTCGACCGATCGACGTCTGAAACGAGGTAAAAAAAAAAAAAATAAATTGAATAGTGCAAATATTTTTCTATTTTTGTTTTTCTTTCAAGAGAGATTTTTCGATACTCTTTTTAAAAAATAAAATATGAAAATATTTCGTTTTTCGTTTACGGTATCTCATAGAAATTGTCAATCGTTAATTTTCTTCTATTAATCACAGAAAATTAATTAATCACAACGAATTATTCGATTATTCATTCAATCGTAAATGAAAAAAAAAATACACTGAATCGTGCAAATATTTTTCTTTTTTCTTTCAAGAGAGCTTTCTCGATACTTTTTTAAAAATAAAATATGAAAATATTTCGTTTTTCGTTTAC
The DNA here is from genome assembly GCA_963564615.1 of Rhorus exstirpatorius. Taxonomy (NCBI): domain Eukaryota; kingdom Metazoa; phylum Arthropoda; class Insecta; order Hymenoptera; family Ichneumonidae; genus Rhorus; species Rhorus exstirpatorius. Next base: position 11,140,952 of record OY751318.1, read on the forward strand.
GGTATCTCATAGGAAAGATCAATCGTTAATTTTCTTCTATTAATCACGCAAAATTAATTCATCACAACGAATTATTCGATTATTCATTCAATCGTAAATGAAAAAAAAAAAAAAAAATACACTGAATCGTGCAAATATTTTTCTTTTTTCTTTCAAGAGAGCTTTCTCGATACTTTTTTAAAAATAAAATTTGAAAATATTTCGTTTTTCGTTTACGGTATCTCATAGGAAAGATCAATCGTTAATTTTCTTTTATTAATCACAGAAAATTAATTAATCACAACGAATTATTCGATTATTCATTCAATCGTAAATGAAAAAAAAAAAAAAAATACACTGAATCGTGCAAATATTTTTCTTTTTTCTTTCAAGAGAGCTTTCTCGATACTTTTTTTAAAATAAAATATGAAAATATTTCGTTTTTCGTTTCGGTGTCTCATAGGAATTGTCAATCGTTAATTTTCTTCTATTAATCACGCAAAATTAATTAATCACAACGAATTATTCGATTGTTCATTCAATCGTAAATGAAAAAAAAAAAAAAAAAAATACATTGAATCGTGCAAATATTTTTCTTTTTTCTTTTTTAAGAGAGCTTTCTCGATACTTTTTTAAAAATAAAATTTGAAAATATTTCGTTTTTCGTTTACGGTGTCTCATAGGAATTGTTAATCGTTAATTTTCTTTTATTAATCACAGAAAATTAATTAATCACAACGAATTATTCGATTATTCGTTCAATCGTAAATGAAAAAAAAAAAAAAATACACTGAATCGTGCAAATATTTTTCTTTTTTCTTTCAAGAGAGCTTTCTCGATACTTTTTTAAAAATAAAATATGAAAATATTTCGTTTTTCGTTTCGGTGTCTCATAGGAATTGTCAATCGTTAATTTTCTTCTATTAATCACGCAAAATTAATTAATCACAACGAATTATTCGATTGTTCATTCAATCGTAAATGAAAAAAAAAAAAAAAAAAATACATTGAATCGTGCAAATATTTTTCTTTTTTCTTTTTTAAGAGAGCTTTCTCGATACTTTTTTAAAAATAAAATTTGAAAATATTTCGTTTTTCGTTTACGGTGTCTCATAGGAATTGTTAATCGTTAATTTTCTTTTATTAATCACAGAAAATTAATTAATCACAACGAATTATTCGATTATTCATTCAATCGTAAATGAAAAAAAAAAAAAAAAATACATTGAATCGTGCAAATATTTTTCTTTTTTCTTTTTTAAGAGAGCTTTCTCGATACATTTTTAAAAATAAAATATGAAAATATTTCGTTTTTCGTTTACGGTGTCTCATAGGAATTGTTAATCGTTAATTTTCTTTTATTAATCACAGAAAATTAATTAATCACAACGAATTATTCGATTATTCATTCAATCGTAAATGAAAAAAAAAAAAAAAAAATACATTGAATCGTGCAAATATTTTTCTTTTTTCTTTTTTAAGAGAGCTTTCTCGATACTTTTTTAAAAATAAAATTTGAAAATATTTCGTTTTTCGTTTACGGTGTCTCATAGGAATTGTCAATCGTTAATTTTTTTCTATTAATCACGCAAAATTAATTAATCACAACGAATTATTCGATTATTCATTTTACCGTAAACGAAAAAAAAAAACAAAACAAAACAAAAAATTCATACAGATTGCCAAGTCACGCGGAATCCCCGCTGAAAAGTCCCGTGAGGACTCCGGTCACCGAGAACGATCCCCTCGGCGCGTTGATGAACGACGAGACGCCGATCGTCTCGCCCTCGGAGGAGAACGACTCGAATTGCTCCACGAGCACACTGACGGTCGTTAACAACGCAGCCGGCGAGAGGGCCGGAGGACCTCTTTTATTTCGAAGGTATCGATCGTTGAAAAGCCTCTCCCAAGCTATTTGTCTAAAGGGGGAAAAAAAAAAGAAAAGCCGCAATGATCGATCAAAGATCATTCAGAGTCGTGTCTGTTTAGTTGGAAAAATTCGATTTCTAATAAATCGTTGCAACGAAATGGATGAAAAAGGGGGGGAGGAAAAAAAAAGTGACAAAATGTCGAATCCTCGTAAGATTTTCTTTTGCACAATTTTCCTTTCTCCCTGTTTTTGTATATTCGAGCTAGGGGAGGGAGGAAAAAAAAAATATTTGCAATTTACTCAACAAATTTGGATGGAAAATTAAATAATTTTTGGCTCGAATTTCATTGAAACTCATTATCCATGGCAAATTCGTTTCGGCAAAGTTAATTTTAGCTTTTCGTTTTGCAGCAATCCTTTGCCGCGAAGCGCAACTTTTCATCAGGCTGTCGACGAGACCGGCGGCGGTGCGATGAGCAGTCACTTGCAACGGAGCGAAACAATGCCGCATTCGGTCGCCCAACAGGTCGATCAGGAGAGAGACAAGGAGAGACTGGAAATCGGCAGCCTCTGGGCGCAAAACAAAGATAGCGTAACGTCGAGCCTGTCGAGCCTCGGATCTAGCCTGAAACTGAGTTTTGGGTGAGTAATCTTTTTTTTTTTTTTTTTTTTTTTTCATTCTTATCTGTAACGTTTGTATTCTTTTTTTTTTTTTTTTTTTTTTACTCGATTTTGTTCTCACGAAGCTTTTATCGTCGCATCGTTGCAGTTTTTGTGAGTTTTTTTCGTCTTTTTTTTTTTTTTTTTTTTTTTTTTTTTTTTTTTTTTTTTTTTTTTATCCGAGGATGCACCGGTTTCGTATGAAAATTACATTCCATGGAGAATGCTCCGTTCTAGTTTGGGAAAATTTTTTGATTTTGAAATTTAAAAGAAACGCAGAATATATATCGGGATATTTCGAAAAAAGTTTTTTTTTTTTTTCTTCATTTTTCATGCTCACACCCCCCTCAAAACTTGAGTTTTGATAGAAAAAAAATGAATTTGATAGAAGAGAGAGCTCTGTGGCTCAAGTGAAAGACGTTTATAATTATGACAGCCAAATTAACGTCTATGACGAACTTTTTGGAAGGAAAAATTTGAGGCCATGAGGATTGTATTTCGAATTGAGAAAAAAATTTCATTAAATACCTTTTTTTTTAATTCCTAATTTCTAATTTTTTATAGAAAATTGTAAACAATTTCAAGTTGAGGAGCTTTGTCTGACCCATCGTGTGCTAAATAAAAATTTAGATCGATTTTATTCATAACAATTTTTCGATAAAAAATTCTTTATCAATTATCATAAACAATTCGTATTTGGTAAAAAATTTTTTTTTATTCCTAATTTCTAATTTTTTATATAAAATTCTAAACAATTTCAAGTTGATAGGCTTTGTCTGACCCATCGTGTGCTAAATAAAAATTTAGATCGATTTTATTTATAACAATAATTTTTCAATTACAAAATCTTTAACATTGTCATAAACAATTCGTATTTGGTGAAAATTTTTTTTTATTCCTAATTTCTAATTTTTTATATAAAATTCTAAACAATTTCAAGTTGATAGGCTTTGTCTGACCCATCGCGTGGTAAATAAAAATTTAGATCGATTTTATTCATAACAATAATTTTTAGATAAAAAATTCTTTATAAATTGTCATAAATAATTCGTATTTGGTGAAAATTTTTTTTTATTCCTAATTTCTAATTTTTTATATAAAATTCTAAACAATTTCAAGTTGAACAGCTTTTTCCGACCCATCGTGTGCTAAATAAAAATTTAGATCGATTTTATTTATAACATTGATTTTTCGATTAAAAATTCTTTATAAATTATCATAAACAATTCGTATTTGGTAAAAATTTTTTTTATTCCTAATTTCTAATTTTTTATAAAAAAATCTAAAAAATTTCAAGTTGAACAGCTTTTTCCGACCCATCGTGTTCTAAATAAAAATTTAGATCGATTTTATTCATAACAATTTTTCGATAAAAAATTCTTTATAAATTGTCATGAACAATTCGTATCTGGTGAAATTTTTTTTTTCGCGATAATTTTTTTACTTTACTCAAAACAGGAAATCATTACCCTCAGAGACGATACTATATAATTATTCACCTTTAACAATTTTTCCGCTGACTTTATGCAAAAAAAAAAAAAAAAAACGCAAAATGTCATTTATTTGTTTATTTTCGGTAAATATTGATGCCAACGACGCCTTTTTTACGCGTGGCATAACGTTTTTCGGTGGAAATCAGCGACTAAAATATTTCGCTTTAACTCCATCCTTAGTCAACGATGAATTAAATTCCGCGCCCAAAGCTACTTTTCGTTCAGCAATATCGTTTACAATTTTTAAATCATTAAAGGTTCTTTTTTATTTGAAATACATGGTCTCAAATTTTTCCTTCCAAAAAGTTCATTATAAACGTCAATTGGCTGTTATAATTAGAAACGTCCAATTTTTTCTATCAAAACTCAAGTTTCGAGCGGTAGGAGCATGAAAAATCAAATTTTTTTTTTTTTTGAAACACTCGAAATATAATATATCGTTATTCGCACAATTATTTAGTATGCCGATAAACAATAATAACAATAATTCGTACAATTATATCTTGTATTTTCACAATTTAATTTCAATTCTCGTATTGATCGAATCTAAACTTTCCCACGAAACTTTGTACCAGGCCGGTGTATTTTTAGTGCTCGTTTTTTTTTTTTTTAATTGTGCGTGCCACTTGCAAAATTGAGAAAAAAAAAAAATTTTCGCAACAATGCCCAAAGTCAGAAAATATTTAAACATTGAAAATCAGAAGATATTCATTGTGAGCGGCGCGTCGAATTGAAAGAAAAAAAATTTACCACTCTACCGCGTACCCCGAATATCCTCAACCAGCGCGTAGATCGTTGATTTTTTTTTTTTTTTTTTTTTTTTTTTTCCGTACGCATGAGATTTTTTTTTTTTTGCGCCCAAATTCAGACGTTACTCGACCGGAGGGCTGACTTTCGCAAAACACAAGGATACAGGTACCACGAATCAATTTATCGAGTCACTTAGCCTTTCGAACTACATGAGGTACGTAAAAAAGAGATGAAGAAGAAAAAAAAAAACTGTTTACTTATTTTTTTTTTTCATAATTTGCACGAAAAATCGTCGTAGTTGAATGCTCGAATTATTTCGCATATCCTAGAACATTTTTTTTTTTATTTTTTTCGCGCCTATCGCGGTTTTGTGTTGATCCAGCGATGGAGAAAAGAAAAAAAAAAAAAAAAAAAACCAACCGTTTTCCAGTCCCTCGAGTCTGACGGGAAAAAAATCAAACGAAATTATTCTCGGTGGCTTGAACAGTCTCAAGTCCGCGGCAACGACGGTTGTGAAAAAATTCGATGAAATAAAAGAGGCCATATCGGCCACGAGTACCCCGGTCAAGCTGAAGGAGCGCGAGCAAAAATTAGCTTATGGAATTTCCCACGAATCACTGGATTCATTGACGGATGGCTCGCAGCAAGATCGCAATGAAATGTCAGCTAGAATGTCCGGTGAGTCGTTGACCGGAGATTGAAAATATATTTTTATTTTTTTTTAATTTTTTTACATCGTTAGTTTTAGCGTTTTAGCTGTCGCAAAGAAATATATATATATATATATATATATATATATATATTTCGAACGATTTGGAACACGCGAGTCGTTGGAAAAAAAAAAAGTAAAAATGATAAAAATCAAATTTTTTTCCAATTACACGCAAATATATTTATAGATAGATAGGAAATTTTTTTTTTTTTTTATGTTTTGGGCTGAAATTTTGAATCATTTACTCGGCTGAAACAAAACAAAAAACATCCAAATCCTTGGATTCAACGATAATTAGTAATGAAAAAATAAAAAAAAATGAAAAAAAAAAAAACTCTTTGCCTCGCGGATCCGTTGCCGTACAGGTGATTCGGGTATCGAAGGACTAGGTTCGCTCTACGAGCTAGCCGATTGCATGTATCCGAAAGGATCTCGCGATTTGGACGAACGTTTGGCAATCGAGCTTGTATTATCAAGCGCGAGCAGGTGTCATCATTGCGCCGCAATACTCTACGACGAGGAGATAATGGCCGGTTGGCAGCCCGAGGATTCAAATTTGAACACGGTCTGTCAATTTTGCGACAAGGCAACCGTGCCCCTTCTGACGATCACGATTTTCGATTACAGGTACGAAGTAGCGAGAAAAAAAAATTCGTTCGGAAAATTGAAGAAAAAAGAAAAAAAAAAAAAAAATACGTAAAGATCAAATCGTTTGTAAAAACGTATGAATTTTTATTTATTTTTTTTTTTTTAAATTACAGATGCGAGGATGGTGAAAGGATCAACGATCCTCTGACCGGTGCGCTGCTCGAGCTTCTCGACGAACCCAAGGAATTGCCGGAGCCGATAACCGTACCGTATCTGAATCCTCTGGTGCTTCGGAAAGAATTGGAGAACGTTCTGAGCCAGGAGGGCGATGCCTGCTTGACGAAGCATCGTTTCATCATCGAACATCCGATCGTTTACTGGAATCTCATATGGTACTTCGAGAGGATAAATTTGACGAGTCATTTGCCCGAGCTTTGGCTGAACGACAGCGAGGACAAGGAATTTCATGCAAATACGGGCCTTGTCGGTGTTAGAACGATGTGGGACAACGAGAAACTTCATATGGAACGTTTGCCGATGTATCTTCAGTGGAGGCAGAACAACAACGACGATAGAACGTATGAAAATTTTTTAAAAAATTTCTAAATAAAGTAAAAGTAAAAGGAAAGTAAAATAAAGTTTGAGTAACGTAATAGTAAAAGTAAAGTAAGGTAAAGTAATTTAAAAATAAATTTTTGCTGCGTGCATGATCTCGATGCAGCTCGGAGTTTGACAGTCAGCGCTTGCGGTGGCGAAATCGGGGAAACTCTCCGAGGTCGTCCGGGCCCCGAGAAGTATCGACATTTCGTCGCTAGGGGGCGCTTGCTATATCTTGCATGGATCGAATACAAGTATCTTGATTTATCGATGGTCGATTTGGGCCAAAAACAAAAAAAAAAGATCGAAATTTAGGCTGACGGGAGGTTGAAACCGATGAAATTCGAGAAATCGGCTTGAAACGAGGAAAAAAAAGAACTTTTAACGCACAAAGTAGTAAATTCGTCGCTAGGGGGCGCTTGCTATATCTTGCATGGATCGAATACAAGTATCTTGATTTATCGATGGTAGATTTGGGTCAAAAACAAAAAAAAAAGATCGAAATTTAGGCTGACGGAAGGTTGAAACCGATTAAATTCGAGAAATTGGCTTGAAACGAGGAAAAAAGAAACTTCTAACGCACAAAGTAGCAAATTCGTCGCTAGGGGGCGCTGACTATATCTTGCACGGATCGAATACAATTGTCTTGATTTGTCGATTATCAATTTGGGCCAAAAACAAAAAAAAAAGATCGAAATTTGGGCCGACGGGAGGTTAAAATCAATGAAATTCGAGAAATCGGCTTGAAACGAGGAAAACAAAAAAGAACCGCATAAAGTAAGAACGCATAAATAAAAAAGTTCGAAATGTAGGCTGACGGGAGGTTGAAATCAAAGAAATTCAAGAAATTGGCTTGAAACGAGGAAAGAAAAGGAACTTTTAACGCACAAAGTAGTAAATTCGTCGCTAGGGGGCGCTGGCTCTATCTTGCACGGATCGAATACAATTATCTTTATTTGTCGATTATCAATTTGGGCCAAAATAAAAAAAAAGATCGAAATTTTGGCCGACGGGAGGTTAAAACCGATGAAATTCGAGAAATTGGCTTGAAACGAGGAAAGAAAAGGAACTTTTAACGCACAAAGTAGTAAATTCGTCGCTAGGGGGTGCTGGCTATATCTTACACGGATCGAATACAATTATCTTGATTTGTCGATGATCAATTTGGGCCAAAATCAAAAAAAGGATCGAAATTTAGACCGAAGGGAGGTTGAAATCAATGAAATTCGAGAAATCGACTTAAAACGAAGAAAAAAAAGAACTTTTAATGCACAAAGTAGCAAATTCGTCGCTAGGGGGTGCTGACTATATCTTGCACGGATCGAATACAATTATCTTGATCTGTCGATTATCGATTTGGGCCAAAAACAAAAAAAAGATCGAAATTTAGGCCGACGGGAGGTTAAAATCAATGAAATTCGAGAAATCGGCTTGAAACGAGGAAAAAAAAAGAACCGCATAAAGTAAGAACGCATAAATAAAAAAGTTCGAAATGTAGGCTGACGGGAGGTTGAAATCAATGAAATTCGAGAAATTGGCTTGAAACGAGGAAAGAAAAGGAACTTTTAACGCACAAAGTAGTAAATTCGTCGCTAGGGGGTGCTGGCTATATCTTGCACGGATCGAATACAATTATCTTGATTTGTCGATTATCAATTTGGGCCAAAATAAAAAAAAAGATCGAAATTTAGGCCGACGGGAGGTTAAAACCGATGAAATTCGAAAAATTGGCTTGAAATGAGGAAAAAAATAACTTTTAACGCACAAAGTAGTAAATTCGTCGCTAGGGGGTGCTGGCTATAGCTTACACGGATCGAATACAATTATCTTGATTTGTCGATGATCAATTTGGGCCAAAATCAAAAAAAAGATCGAAATTTAGACCGAAGGGAGGTTGAAATCAATGAAATTCGAGAAATCGACTTAAAACGAAGAAAAAAAAGAACTTTTAACGCACAAAGTAGCAAATTCGTCGCTAGGGGGCGCTGACTATATCTTGTACGGATCGACTAAAATTATCTTGATTTGTCGATGATCAATTTGGGCCAAAAAAAAAAAAAAACTCGAAATTTAGGCTGACGGGAGGTTGAAAACAATGAAATTCGAGAAATCGGCCTGAAACGAGGAAAAAAAAAAGAACATTATAACGCATGAAGCAGTAAATTTTCATTATAATCGGAAAAATTTGGATCTCTGCAGATTGATGCAGAGCATAATCACGGACGTTCGTCACAATATTCTTGCTGAACCAATAAAAAGAGTGGCCTTAGAGAGAAGCAACGATGACGGGACGGAGCAAGCACCATTTTCCATATACCGTGACATATTGTTCCTGGCTTTCACTGTTCTGGGTAGAAATAACATCGATCAGGGTGAGACTGAACACTTTATGCACCGTTAACCGATAAAACATGAAAATTGTAAAAAAAAAAAAAGAAAAAAAATGAACAAAAATTAAACAAGTGTACATTCATTTATTAATTTTCGTTTTTTTTTTTTTTTTTTTCTCTTTCAAGCTGTCTTCGATCGAGAATACCTGACGACCGTGGAGAGGTTACCGGAAAACGAGAATAAGTTGTTGCGAAATATCGACGCCGCGCCATCCACGACAACCCTGTATTGTAGGCATTACTTCAAGTCGTTAAATGTATAAAGGTCCGAGGGTGGAGGGAATGAAAAAAATGGACAAGAGAATGAAAAAAAAAGAAAAAAAAAAAACTCGGAGAAAGTATGAAAGATCTTCGTCGACGACAACGCAATTCGCAGCCTTTTGATCGATCCGCTCGATCGCTCGAGTCCTGAGCCTTGAAATATTTACAGGCAAAAAATTACAATTCGAATGAGAAACCATTCGAGATACTTTTCTAATAAATAAATATAAAAATTATTAAGAATAATTGTTCGGAAAAAAAACCACATACATATATATATATTAATATTCGTTATTGAAGAATTTCTATTTGTTATTAATTTCTCAAAACTTGATTTTTCAATGGATTTTCATTCGATCTCTTGAAAAATAATCGGAGCTGTCGAAGATTTTTTTTTTTTATTTTTCAACCACAGACGATCAATTTTTAACTTAAAAAAAAAAAAAAAAAAAAAAAAAGGATACAAAGTCTCGATCGAAGATTCGAGTATTAGTTGCGTGCAATAAGAAAGTTATGAAATTTATTATTTTACAGTTTACGCTTGATTAACTGCGAACTCGCAGCTTCTTCCCTTTTTGTTTCTCTCGAAAAAAAAAAAAAAAATTTTTTTTTTTAGTCTCAATTAGATTTTCGTCCGAAATATTGCGAGCACGTGGGGCGGTTGCATCTAAGAGTAATGGACAATCCGTCAATATTTGGGAATACCAAAGAGCTTCTTGCGATTCGAGGTCTAAACGCACTTTAATATAAAAAAAAAAACAAAAACAAAAAAAAACGAACAAATTGTACATCTTTATGGTGGGGAGTTTGTGTTAGTGCTGTGAGATGATAATTTGAACGCGTCGCTTTCCCTACCTCTTGTCACGGCATTTAGACTCCTCTTAGATGAGCCTGAGCGCACTCGAAGAAAGAAAGAATGAAAAAAGACAAAAAAAAAATGAAAATAACGATTGATTGGACTCACTTGTCCGATCTCGTTACACCACTGTCAAAAATGTTTCCGAGATTGAATAATTTCGTGCTATACGCGATTTTACAATTTTTATTTATTGATATATATATATATATATATATATATATTTTTTTTTTTTTGAGGAAAGAAAAAATTAAAATTCGTACCGATTTAATTCTTTGATCTCCCGCGAGTTCTTCAATCTCCGAAACTTTGTTAATTCTCACGGAACAAAAAACAAAACAAAAAACACTTACGAACGGATGTATATTCACTCATTAAAAAAAAAAAAAAACCCCAAAAAAAATTGCCTCGAGGGTGTAGAAATATGGAAATAAAAGAAAGTTGCGGTATTTTATAAATTAAAGCAATGTGAGAAAAAAAAGTTAGTCGATCCTACGATCACATAATTTCGAGTATAATGTACAAATTTTTTGGAATTAATTTGGCTCTGGACAACGTGTGATTAAAAAAAAAAAAAAAAAACGAAATTATTCCCGCCCCAGAAACTCAAAAAAAAAAATTGAGCTTAATTAAACAATAATAATGCTAATTGTCGTTGAAGCAATGAAAAAAAAAAAAACAGTATTCAAATTTTCAAAAAAAAAAACACTATTTTGTAGACCGAATTTTCGGACTTTTTTTCTTTAGAAAATTTGAACTGAAACGGTGAGATTTAATTTTCAAAATGTACAATACCGATTCGGAAATACCAAGATTCAATTGATTCTTCGTTTCGATATTTCAAAAATCCCGCCACTCACAAACGTCCCGCGATCGCAGTGGCGCTGCTGTCGCGTTTGACCAACGACAAAGTTACAAATTTTTCTCGCAGATTTGAGACCGTTTGGGTTTTCATCGACCCGACAAATTCGGCGAAAATAAAACTCTAATTCAACTATCCCTAATCCTTATCAAGTATAAATTCGTTCGCGAAAAAAAATAATCAAAAAATTGAAATAACGTACGCGCGATTCGTAAGCGAGATTTAAAAACGTTGAAAGTTCGAAGCACCGCCGCATATCAACGCGACGCTTAGGGTGCGTTCCATTATTCGTTCAAATCGCTCAAAACGCTTAATTTGCCCATGCTCGGGCGGTCGGGCCTTTTAAGCAAAGCGCTTTGAGCGAATAATGGAACCCGGCGTTAGTAGCGAAAAATCAAATTACGCAAAATGGCGTGCGAAAAGAGTCGAAGCATAACCTCTCTTGTCGATAAATTTTTTCATTGGCAGTTTACAGTCAACGACGCGTCATCCAAAGATCTAACAATTGTATATATATATATATATATATGTATATATACATAGAGCTCTCATTATGACATGAGCTCGTGACGTAATAAATCTTCGACCGCCATTATCGTGCATTCCCTATTCCCAATTTCGTGCCGCCCGGACAAAAAAACGCGCAGACGCCATATTGGATCGCCGGTACGTATTGCGTTATGACCTAACCTAGTCATTTAATATTCAATAAAAAATCGTGAGTCAAGAATATATCATCAAAATATACGTGAAAGGGTTACATATAGTTTCCTAAAATGCTATAAAGTTAACAAAATCAGAGCTCTGTGTGACGAATTCATTTCGCCCACAGTCAAGTGAGGTTAGAAAGCGTGGGTCCATTTTTCCATCATATATTTCAAACGAAAGCCCATGACGTCACGACTTTTCGTCGGCCATTTCGGGATATCAACGTCAGCGCCGCCGTCGGTAATTTTATGTTCTACAATTGCAAAAAAAAAAACGCGAGTGCTCGTCGCGAGCGCCTCAACGGCGCCATCTTGAATCAAAAGTGAGTTAGAGAGAGAGAGAGAGAGAGTGATCGCGCCGTTCTTTCTCCCCCCACTCTTGTGTTTCGATTGTCCGGGCGGGCAACCAGGCAAGCAGAGAGCGCAGAGCCCTACACTCCTCACTCTCCGGGCGCGCGGGGTATCTGGCTACCTATTCTCGATGTGGAGAGTGTGCAAGAGGCCAGAGGGAGAGCGAGGTCCGGGCTCGTGGCGGTGATCGAGAATTTTTAACACTTTTGAGCTTACAACCGTCTTCTCTCTCCCCCTCCCCCTTCACGTTTGTTCGCGCCGTGTTGTTTTTTTGGCTTTTTTTTTTTTTTTTTCATTGACCCGTTGAAAGGAGCGAGCGAGCGAGACAAGTTTTCGTGAGATAGATCGAGAGATAGTGCGAGAGAGAGAAAGAGTGAGGAAGAGTAAGCAAGATAGAAAAACGGCCGTTTGCCCTCCCCGGGGTTTATTTGTGCGCCATTTGTGACTGCCGGGTGGATTGACAAAGTGTAAAAAAAATTCAGTGTCCTCGAATTTCAACGTTCGCAAGACGAAAGAAAAAAAAAAAAAACGACCGGCCCACCATCCAATAATCTAGAATTTTGTCGTGTTTGTTTTTCTCTTTATTTTTTTTCTTAGCTTTGTCATTAAAAATTGCCTCGAAATCACCGGGGCTTTCGGCACGCGTTATTTTTTTCCGTGAATAAAGTGGCAAGTTTCACGTCGTTCGTAACGGACGAATAACTTATATATATATGTGTATATATATATATAAATGAAACTAGCAGTGCGGACGAGCTGATCGAACGTGTGTTGGTGATAAAAAAAGGAAAAGTCGCGCGCGACCGTTATAGATCTAAAAAAAAAAACATAGGCAACCAACGGAAAGAGAGACAATCGAAAAGAATAGAAGAAAAAAATATCGAAATTTCGGAGATTTACACCACTACAGAGGCCACTGCGGCTGGAGAGTGTCTGCAAGGGGGGAGGGGGGAGTATATTTTTTTAAAAAATCGAGATTTACGTTGCCCGCGTGAATTCATTCTTCGGGAATACGTGAATTGTTTCGTCGTGCTTTTGTTTTTCTTTATCTCTTTTTTTCGGTGGTTTTTTTTTCCCCTTTTCTCGTATAAACCGTGAAAAACGTGCTCAAGGGAAAAGTTACGTCGTGATTGTTGTTTTTCTTTCGCGCAATTTGAGCCGGAAGGAAAGGAAAAAAAAAGGAACACACACGCACTCACAGAGTTCGGTGAGTGAAAAACATTTACGATAATCGATCATAACCTCTGAAGAATTTTTATCGATGTTTTTTTTTTTTTATAACGATAAGGGAGATTAACATGTACCCGCTGACCAACATTTATGCTTTCGGAGAAAAAACATGACGGAGAATCGTAAATTTTTTTAGTTATGAAGAAATGGGTTTTTTTTTCTCCGGGAGGCGAAGATTTTTGTTCTTTTTTTTTTTTTTTTTGCGATCGGTGCTTTCGCCGCGTGCGCGCGAATTCCCCCACCTGTGCGCTATTGCTGAGATATCGCGGGGAGTTAATACTCGCACTCTCGGGTAGAGGGCGAGAGAGAAGAAGAGAGTCTAGTATAGTGTTGAGCGTCTATATCGATGGTTGAATTCCATAGAGGCGTATAAGTTATTGTTATACATAACCGATACGCTTATTTGGCATTAGTCCAGCGATATAGACCATGGAAGAGAGAGAGAGAGAGAGAGAGCGCACAAGCAGAGAGCCGGTCCGTTAGTAGGTCCCCGTTTTCCTTCGTGCTTATCCCGATCAATACGCACCACGACCACACACCGTCTTGTATATACATACATGTACATTGTAGATATATATATATATGTGTGTGAGTGTGTCCTATCTTTACACCCAACTAACTTTATCCTCTCTCGCATTCTCACTCTATTTTGATTATTCCTCTTGGAACTATAATTATGAATTATTTAATTTCAAATTTCAAATTTTCGATGTAAAGTCCAGGGGATACGGCCTATAACTTTTCCACAAATGATTATTTTTAGTTTCGATCGTAGGAAAATCGAAACGCCCAAATTATCTCACCAACGTGTGCAACCTGCTATTGAATAATAGGATAAAATAATAATAAAAAAAAAATAAGTTATGATACACGAAAAAAAAAAAAAAAAAAAAACCGTGTCACGAAGAGCGTGGTGAAAATTGAGAGAGGCGAATTTCAAGGTCATTAATGGGGAAGTTTTTATCGATGAATCTTCGTAAAAAATCTCGAGAATCTTTCGATTGCGTAATTTATAAATCCTTACAGATTGTTATTTGATGAAAAAAAAAACTAAAAATTTATTCCTCAAGCTTGAACATTTTTGTTGCTGCATTGAAAAAAAAAACGAATTTTCTTCGTTTTAATTTTTTTTTTTCACAAATTATTGCGTGAGAAAAATTTTCATGTTATCCAAAGGGGGTTAAACAAATTCGAGATTACCGGGGCGCGTCTCTTTTAATATTCGAATTGACAGCTGGGCTCTTTGGCGCAGAATTTTATTTTCATTAATCAAAATTTAATTTTTCGCGATTCAAGCGCCATCTGTCACGAATTGAAAACAAATTTTTCAATAAAACTTGTGTATTTTTTCATGCAGAATTCGAATCTGCAATAAAAATTAGGGGTTCCCATTTGAAATTTCAAAGTTACTACCCCTACCGAATTTAGGGGTTGGGGTGGGGGGTTGATTTTCACAGAGTCAATTTGCCCCTTCGAAATCAAACAGTTTTAATTCTGGACATTTTTTTGCACGATGCGTATTTCTTAAGATATTTCGATGTCTCAAGATAAAAAAAACTCACCCTGTATATGCATAGATTATCGTGGTTGAAAAATAGCGATTTTCTCATTTTTCGTTCTGTATGGATAATGTTATACCGTTTATTTATTAAAAAAAAAAAACCCCCCAAGCATGCTCGATCCTGCGTGATAATACTTGGATAATGCCACATCGATGTCGAATGTGTTTTTTTTTTCCCCAAAATTGCCATTTTCGAGTATTCCTCAATTCACATATCGTTACGTCTATCTATTTTCACACTTTCTATATAAAAATAACGCATCCAAAAACCGAGGCTAGCCGAACAATATTTACTACTGCCTCGTCGTCGTAAAAGTTTTTTTTTATAATAATATTTATTACTGTCGCATACTTAACGAAATTCAAAAAATTTCCGGCAATATTGAAATATTGAATTGTTGATCGACTTTCCAGGCATGTTTATTAGGTAATAAAAAAAAATTCACAAGACTTCG
Source organism: Rhorus exstirpatorius (assembly GCA_963564615.1). NCBI lineage: Eukaryota > Metazoa > Arthropoda > Insecta > Hymenoptera > Ichneumonidae > Rhorus > Rhorus exstirpatorius. The sequence continues at coordinate 11,156,274 of OY751318.1, forward strand.
TACCAATCGCTTTTTGTTAACCACTTTGATATATAAACATATATATATATATATATATATATATATATATCATTATTTATTTACTGATTTATTCATTCATGTCTGTATAAATTTAGATATGGTATATGACGAGTCAATTTCAATCTCGAAGCTTGAAACACGTATTTCTATACACGACACACACATACACACACATGTATTTGTGAGAAAACACTCACATTGTTTCGTGAAAGTCCATTATCCGATACACAGATTGTTCGCTCTCCCGTTGACAAAGTTAATTGTATAGAAAGTTTGAACAGGAAAAGCACATCCTCGTGTGATACGTGAATATATATATATATATATATATATATATATAGAAACGTGTTGTCGGTTATGTGAAGGTGTTTGGTTCGTCTCTGCACGTTTATATGCGTATATAGCACATGTACGAGTGCAAAATGCATTTGTGTACTTTTTAATATACTTCTCGATGTTCTTACACACGTATAAACACACACATATGTACATACATGGGTGTGTCTGCGTGTATATTCATGTGTGCGTGGACGGTTAGAGTTTTATATGAAAGCCCCTAACGGTGCATCGGTCCGGAAAGGCCGTCTTCTCTCTCTCTATACATAGGCCCATTTCTATCTGAAGAGAGAGATTCATTTATAGCGCGAGTTCATCTGGGCACTGTGGGGTGACGGGTATAGGATATTACGTACGTAACAAAGTTGCTAACACGTACGAGACTCTCAATTCAATTGAATCGGAAGATTGAGGAAACAACAAAAGAGAAATTGCCTACAAAGAAATGTGTATGAGATTTTTTTTTTCCTTCCATCAGCTTGGTCCAGAATAATTTGGAAAAAAAAAAACACGAATTATAACGAGTCAATTGGGTATGGTAAATCGAGAAAGTTTTTCGAAAAAAAAATATATATCTTTTTCCTTTCATAAAAACGAAACCTGCGAGGCAATTTTTTTTTCTTGATAAGTAATTGGATATTCCTCCAGTGATTTAGAAAATTGGGAATTAAAAAACAAAGATTGTTGGAATAAATTGATTTTTTAAATTCTGATAAAAATTACGAGATTGTTTGTTTGAAGTCAAGGAAATCTCAGAAATGTCAATAAGAAAGATAAATATAAATAAATAAAAAAGTAAAACAGTCATCGAGATCGTTGAGGTCGCATGAGTGTGTGACTATTTCATTGCTTTTCGTCCTGGGATTATCGATGCATATACAAACACATCAGGATTGGAAATTACTTTGCGAACGTATGTGTGGGGGGAGTATTCAACGTTCACTAAAAGAGACAGCCACAGGGCTTTTATTTAATCGTGTACGAATGTCTGTGTGTATGAGAGAGAGAGAGAAAGAAATATATATATATATATATATATATATATATATATATATATATATATATGTAGATAGAGATAAAGAGAGGTAGAAACACGAAAGCAGAAATATCGTCGTTACGAGAATAGTTCAACGTGACCGTTCATCAGGATCGATTCGTACCACGAATTATTAAACGGCAATACTTGTATATAGGACTCGCTGCTGCTGTTATATACACACGTTCTTCAACTGATGTGGCAAGGTCGATGATGAGACTCTCGATAATCACGATATATATATATATATATATAGCGTTTTCCTTGAAAGAAAAGCACTTTTTTTTTGCAATTTTCTTCGTAATTTGAAATTGACTCTGTCCTCTCGTGATAACTCATTATATTTATATTTATTATTATCGGAAAATAATAAGTGCCATACAGTGTGGTAAAAATTAATATTAACAAATAATTATGTTACTTTTATCGTTCACTAAATATTATTCATTGCGAATTTTTACGTATAACCGAAAAACGATTCCGGAAACGCCTCGATCAGCGAATGACCTCGAGATGAAAGGTTGAGAGAGAGAGAGAGAGAGAACTAAAACACGTGTAGGCCAGATTCCTATATTATTATGTTGCTTAGAACCCGATCCTCGTTATATTGCCTCAGACAAGTTTTTTTATTTTTTATCAAACCTTGAATGGTAGTACACTTGTTTTTTTTTTCAACTTATACACTGGGGTACAAACGTACCCCGCGCGTTTAATCAGGATTATCATTATGGATGGGGAATTTTTATTTATTTTTTTTTATTTTCTTCGTTTTTTAATGAGGAAAAGAATGGTACCATTAAAAAATTTTGGAAAATCCGAAAATTTTGTCAATTATGCTTCGGTCCCCGGCTTTTAATTCCGAAAGATCCCTGATTTGGTAGAAGATTTTAAATCACCGTGGGGTACAAACGTACCCCAGTGGACCATTCTAGGGTTGAAAGTTCATATCTTCGATTTCAAAAATAAACACTCCCCCCTTCCCCTCTCTGTCCATGCAATGTTTCTACTTACATCCACGTAATATTTTTTGTTCCTGCTCGGTTCCCTCGTGCATTCTTAGAATAATATTTACGCCGCTGTCGACGACTAGGACTATTTTTGCAATTCTCTCTCTCTCTCTCTCTCTCTCTCTCTCTCTCTCTCTCTCTCTCTCTCTCTCTCTCTCTCTCTCTCTCTCTCTCTCTCTCTCTCTCTCTCTCCCTCTCTTTTTCTTTCACTTGAACGATCCCTCGTTAACCCTCCGTTGTTATTGAACGTCTCGTCGTGAAATATTTTTTTTTTCCATGAAAATTATTCACAAATTGACAAGGCAATCGATCGAAATCATATTAATGCACTTTACTTGACATTTTGACGTAGACACATCATTGATCATCATCCAGTATGATGTCCTACATGATGAATAATAATAATAACGATCGAAAAAATTAACAAAGAACAATGATCATCAATTTACGGTGATTTTATGATCATTTTTTTCGTCAATGCATTCGTAATATAATACATCGAGTTCGACGAGGTGTACAATGACATTTGGCGTGTTTTGGAGACAATGTAAGGCTCGAGTGAAGAGCTATAATATGTTCCACGTACGAGGGACACAAGGTGTGAGGCCGTTGAGTCGTTTTCGTTTATAGTGAGAGGGGTGCCCCTCTTCTCTCCTTCGGCTTGATAGTTCTCTCGCGTTTCTACGCATCTCTCGGGTAGTAGGCAGAGCGAGGTTTGCTCTCCCTACGTCTCTGGGGAAAAGATCTAGTGCGGATATTCTTGGCTTCGAGGCTCATGTGGGACACAGTAGGCTAAAATCATACCGGGTTTTTGCCTCGAATTACTTCTCTCTCGCCCGGTGGTATTAGGTCCGTGTGTATTATTATTATAATATGTATATATATTCAATATGATCTGGCTAGATCGTATTTGTCAAACTGACAATTGTATATTTTTTATTTGCGGTCTATTATTTAATATTATTGTTGTTATAATTATTATTATTCTAAAAAAAAAAGTATTTGTCCTACGCACAATCGTTCTATACACACACTAAATTTTTAGCAGGAAAATATTTTCTTCGATCTCCGACTATAGTGCTGGTCTACCGGATCGATTTCTTTTTTTTCCAAAAATTCTTTCCCCCGGCTTCTAATTAGCGTATGCCAATCTATCAGTGAACCGAGTAGGTGTACTTGCAGCACAAAATAATGAAAAAAAAAAATATCATTGCCGACTGTGGCTAACCAGCAGTTCCCTTTACTCTTCTAGGACCTAAATTTGTTTAATTCTTTTTTCTTTCCACTTCGCGCTGTAAAACCGTGTGTTCTGCATGGATAGCATACTGTTGGAAGCCAGAGGAGAGGATTTTGAACAAATATCGTTCTATATTATAAAGATATATCGCCGCTGCCGCCGCCGCTGTTTCAGGAATTGAGCTTATAAGGGGTGTCCGATTTAAAAAGGATGACCAACCCAAACATAGCGTATAAGGGGTGTCAAATTTGAAACGGATGACCAACCCAAAGCTTATAACGGGTGTCCAATTTGCAAAGGACTACCAACCCAAACATAGCTTATAAGGGGTGTCCAATTTGAAACGGGTGACCAACCCAAACATAGCTTATAAGTGATGCTAAATTTGAAAAGGACGACCAACCCAAACATAGCTTATAACAGGTGTCCAATTTGAAAAGGATCACCAACCCAAACATAGCTTATACCGGGTGTCCAATTTGAAAAAGATGAGCAACCCAAACATATAAACAATCCAATTTCAGCGAGGGCGCGTAGCGCCCGAGTCATACGCACCCCTATAGATATTTTTTTTAGTAGAATATTTTTCAGTACTAGCCATTTTGTGTAGAATAATAAATGCAGAATAATAATGTGTAGAATAGAGACTATTTTTTATTTACCGTTCCATTCATACAATTTTATTAATATATATATATATATATATATGTATATATAGATTGCCGTCAAAGAATTAATCCAAGTTACGCCTTTTTGATAAAATACATCGACAATTAAGAAAAATTATTAATTGAGTTGAAAAAAAAAGTTGTCCGTAAATATCCCCGGGCTCTAATTTATTCCCTGGCCATACGGCGCGAACATAAAGAGCCCCCTTTGCCACTGCAATTAGTCGAACAGATGCAGCTTTTTTTATCGTATCTTTCTCCTGAATGCCTCGGGGCAAAGAGATATACACTTTTTTTAAATTTGTCTTTCTTTTATTTCTTCTCGATGCCTCTGATTTTTTTTTCAGATAAATGTAACTTCTCTCTATAATGAAAAAGTTTTCTCCTTATACACCATACATATATATATAGAGAGTTGGCGATGCTCTTGTACACAAATATAAAAACATAAACACAATTCGATGGAGGCTGGAAATTAAGTCGAGATCCATAAAAATGGTTCTCGTACGATTTTTATTTTACACGTAGACCCGGGATGAATAAATTTTGTTCGAATGAAATTGAATTTCGAAGAGCGTCGTCGAATTTCTTTTCATCGATTTTAATATTCATTGACATGAGAAATATTTGAATATCCAAGGTTGATGCACTTGCCTGATGACGTAATGTTATTTGAAACGACAATTATCCGAACTAAACGCTTCCTTGTGCATTATACATGCACACATATATGTATGTATGTATGTATATGTATATAAGTCCCGCGTTTAGATCTTTCTTCGTCAGTTTAGATTGAATTAGTCGACAGTAGTTTGCTGCATGTCCCTCTCCCCCTGCGTGCGTAACGAATAAAACGCGTCACACGCACAATTCCCTCTCGTTCGTCCAGAGGCGCTATAGATCGTTCACAGCTCGTCGGGAACAATATGTGAATAGACGTGTGGCGCGCCACCAGCCGGTATTAGATTGAATTAGTTAGGGAACGATGCTGCGCGTTGCCTCTTATATATGTATATATAAGGGTGTTTCAAAATTAAATATTTTTTAATTTCCTGCGGGTACATGGCTGAATGGTTACTTTGTACCTAAAAAATAAGATTCCCAAAAGCTGAGCGCTGTAGCTCAAGTGCTAGGGTATTCTAAAACGTTTTTTGTAAAAAAAAAAAAAACAGTGAAAAATCGCATTGAATAGGTTATTGACTTTTTTTCTCAGAAAAGTCTTTACCAGTACAGCTTGATTAGAAAAATGTCTATCGGTCCAAAATTCATCCTCCCTCCAATCAAAGTTCATTTCACATCGAAAAAAAAACACCGTTCTCCAAAACCTGTGTCGTAAGGTTTTAGGCACACCCCGTTGGTCCGATTCGAGCTTTCAACGTCTCATTCTCCTCATACATCATTTGTACATCTTTTGAACGCGGGGATTTGAAAAAAAAATAACTATGTCAAAAGGTACAGCCAATTATCTAAAATAACCAAAATTTGAGTCACTAATTTGCAAATCGTTAAGGGCTTATTTTGTTCGGAAACAAAATCCTCATCATGTAAACGAGGGGATTTTTTTTTTTTGGCAAAGTTACTTGCAAATTAGTAACTCGAATTTTGGTAATTTTAGATAATTGGCTGTAACTTTTGACACAGTTATTTTTGTTCGGATCCCCGCGTTCAAAAGATGTAGAAATAATGTCTGAGGAGAATGAGACGTTGTAAGCTCGAATCGGATCAACGGTGTGCCTAAAACCTTACGATACGGAGGTTTTGGAGAACAGTGTTTTTTTTTTTTCGATGTAAAATGAATTTTGGTTGAAGGGAGGACGAATTTTGGACCGATAGACATTTTTCTAATCAAGCTGTACTGATAAAGACTTTTCTGAGAAAAAAGACAATAACTTATAGATTTAAAACCTATTAAATGCGAATTTTCACTGTTTTTTTTTTTACAAAAAACGTTTTAGCATACCCTAGCACTTGAGCTACAGCACTCAGCTTTTGGGAATCTTATTTTTTAGGTACCAAGTAACTATTTAGCCATGTGCCTGCAAGAAAATTAAAAAAAAAATAATTTCGAAACACCCTAATATATGCACAGAGTTATTTAGAATAGATGGCACACGCCCTCTGTTTCGTTGGCTTGAGATTTTAGACGATACAGACCGAGCAATACTATTTTTTTTTCTTTTACAATTAATTAATTTTTCTTTCGTTTTCTCATCTCTATTTTAACGAATACGATGCAATGGAAAGTGGGAACGTATCGATAGATCGCAGTAAAAAACAAAAAAAACAAAAAAAACAAAAAAAATCTTGATTAATTCGCGAATGCTCGTTAGGTACTTGTTTTTCGTTCAATATTAATCCAAAATTAATAAATACTCGAGGAATTACAGTTGAGTATTATTATGTGAAACATTTGTCAAGAGTTATTATCCTGATACGAATTTTTTTTTTCTCGCAATTTTACGAAATTATTTTACTTGCCTTGCAACGATAAATTTACGTTGCATAATTATGTAATGCAGAAAGGAAGCTCTCTCTCTCTCTCTCTCTTTCTTTCTCTGTTGCGAAACAGGATTATAACGAGGTGCGAGAGAGTGAGGCTAACCGAGAACCGCGCCCCTGACCCATATATGTATATAGAGGAGAAAAAGCATCGCTGTGAGACCGTAGTATGAGAGGAAGTGAAGTGAAGGGAGATTTATATAGGGAGGAAGTTAGAAACGTAGAGGGATGGTGGAAGAGCAAACTCCACACAACTATTCTTTATATATATGCATGTTTTTTTTTTTTTTTTTTTTGTAAAACGACGACTATAAGCAAAAAGTGTACGTAATCCACATCACTTTGCACATCGAGTCATGTGGTTTCCTCTCTTTTGTTCGATGGCAGGTTTGTATGGACATAAATCATTCTCCAAGTGGGCTTAACCCAGATATATTTGAGTGTTAAATTGTGCGGGAATTTTCGAACCGATATGAAATATATATATATATGTGTGTTTTTATCCCAGTTAACGAGGATAAAAAGTAAATCAACTTGGAACATGACTCACATACGGTCGATTTTAATTAAAAAAAAAATTATTTTCTCACAACAATTAAAATCTTAATATTCATTATTCGTTTCAATTGACAAAATTATTTTACTACGTGATCATGAAATGTCCAACGAATCGGTCCCAAAATTTTCCAAAGTACAGCTTTGATCGTTTGTTCGTAAAAAAATAATTTTTCAAATCACTTTTTTTTTTTCTTCTCAACGTGTACCGTTGAGAGAGCCAAATTCTCTCCCCCCGTTGGATCAACACGCAGGTCATTGTACTCCTTGAATCGCGTGGGTTAAACCCTTTTTTTTCCTCGGGAGTTCGTACATCGACTGGCGAACAAAAAAAAAAGTTCCGATCCATATAACTCTCCGCGCCGTTCGCTGTGGATGACGCCCTTTAGATCTTTATTGACGAATTTTTCGTAGATAAGTTTACGTATCATGTAAAAAAAAAAAAATCGTCGTAAGCTCGAAAAATTTATCAGCATATCGTTGGATATAATTGTCCCGGAGTTTCGTTCGAGATTATCATAGAGGGAACGAGATCGTTGCAAAATAATATGATATCTCCGAAGTATTTACATTTTATTGCGAGGAGGAGGAGGAGAAGAAGAAGAAAGAGCGATGATTTGGGGATTTTGAAAATGTCATTTGCCGACTGTGACGAGGGATAAATGGAGAAAGAGAGCGAGGACCTTAATCCGGATATATACATGGGGAGATGGTTATTGTGGATCCCTTCTCCCCCTTCTTCTCTCTTCTCTCTGGGGCCTTTGGAATACTTCCGGGTTCACCGGATCGTTAAAAAGGGACGTGAAATTACTTATGCACTTTTTTTTTTCTCATCCTTCTGCCGTCTCATACAGGGAGCGTAGGAGTGTTATGATTATTTTTTTTCTTTTTTTTCCCCCGTAATTTTCATGCCCCAGTGCTCACGATTTGCGAATAAATCGAACGATCACATTCGGAGTAAACAACCCCTCCCGTTTCGTCAAAGTTTGTTGTAAACAATTTTCGATTTTATGGTATACTTGGAATTTAAAAGGAAAATATCTGGAGTCATTTTTTTTTGTATTTTATTATTATTTTTTATTTTAACGAATGGAGCAGAAGGAGCGATGGGATTCAGATTTTATTTTAGTTGGTCGAAGAAATTTGGAAAATAAAAGTAAAGGGATATATATGCGAAATTTATAAAAGAAGGGGGAAAAAAAATAATACGGACACGCGTAAACAAGAATTAGTTAAATAAATATCGCTTTCTCTCTCTTTCCCTCCTCTCTTTTTTTTTTTTCTTTTTTTCCGTGACTCAAGCTCTCTCGTCATCTGGACAAGCCCGCGTCATTTAACACATACTAAGAGAGAGAGACAGAGATAGAATAGAGAGAGAGAGAGAGAGAGAGAGAGAGAGAGAGAGAGAGAGAGAGAGAGAGAGAGAGAGAGAGAGAGAGAAGTTAGTCGAGAGAGGGTGGTCTCGGTATACGAAAGACTAGACGGCGCCGGATTTCTTGGAGGACGCAGAAGACGACGACGCCTCGTCTTTTTCGTCAGTATAGACGCACACACACCGCATAATTTCCCTCTCGTATAAATCCGAGATTACGAAAAGAGTTGATTACTAGCTAGCATAAACTTTACGAATCGTTCGGGATTTAAACATGTACATATATATATATGTTAGGGGCTCATATGGCTCGGGCGCTACGCGCCCTTGCTGAAATTGGGTTGTTTATATGTTTGGGTTTGAGTTGGTGATTCTTTTCAAATTGGACACCCCTTATAAGCTCAATTCCTGAAACAGCGGCGGCAGCGGTGATATATCTTTATAATATAGAACGATATATATAAAGAGAGACAGAAAGATAAATAAAATTTCTCGGTACACCATATATATGCCCACAGGGAAATACAATTAGGCAAATTGCCAATGACAGATCAGCCATTAGTCAATATACGAAAAATGGAGCATCATACGAATTAAAATAAAAAGCTTTCAGCACGGCGCGGATAAACATAAATTAGTTTTTCTTTTCGTTTTTTTTTCCCCCTTTAATTAACGCGGCAGGAAATTTTTTTTGAAAAATACATATCAGTATTTCGTAATATGCGCGAGAATATAACGAAGCGAAAGGGGAAAAAAATATTTTATCGTAGTTATGATCAAATTTATGACCCGAGAAATAATTATCAACTCATTTAAGTCCTAAAAAAGAAATTAAAACTTGAGCATTTAAAAAATGCCTTGAAATTTGAAATTTTGGAATTAGGGGTTTTTCTTTTTGGATTATTGATTACGAAAATATAATGATCGAGGAAAAAATTCTAATATCATAACTGTCTCCATTTAATGCGGTAAAGCAAGCAAACGAGAGAAAATAACTCAACGCTTCACCTTTTTTGTGTTAATTTTTTTTTTAATATTCTAAAGTATAAAGTGGACGATAGGACAAAGCGAAGATTCGTGGTCAGTCAAGGAAATTTCTTGCGCCAATGACCTGGCTATTCGTTGATTTTTAAATTATTACGGTAAAAACGACTGTCGGAAATTCTTCATTGTTCCCATCTCCGAGAGATTCTTACAGTCATATTAGCTATTTACGTCCGATCAGGATTGTAAGAAAGAGAGAGAGAGAGAGAGAGAGAGAGAGAGAGAGAGAGAGAGCGAGAAGGATTGTCGAGAGGAGGATAGGGAAACGATGATGGGGATGGTGTGTTCGCAATCGCTTGATTCCGGAGTTGCCTGGCTCTCGGTATCGTGAAGGAAACGAAGGAGATAAAAAAAATTGATATAGAATGGAAAAGCTGGAGAGAGAGAGAGAGAGAGAGAGAGAGAGAGAGAGAGAGAGAGAGAGAGAGAGCTCGATGACGTCATACCCGATGCCACGGGGCGTGCGCAAAAAAAACAGAAATCCTTGACGTCACCAGCTCCTTCCCGTTCAATCCATATGCAAGTTATATACGCTAGAAGTACGAAAAAAAAACATCGAGATAAAAAATTCTACGATTTATATCTTTCGCAAATTGATTTTCCCCCTCTCTCTCTCTCTCTCTCTTTCTCTCATCTAGTGGAATTGCGAAAAAAAAAACTTAGGAAACTTTTTATAGTTCTCTCGTAGCACGTTTTACCATCACGCACGTAAGGTCCACGTCACAATTCCAGGCGCACGTTATTCCCGAATCTGGAAATAATCAAAATTCATAAGGAATCAAAGAAATTAGTGAAACTTTCTCGATAATAGCCTCCCTTGTACAAGCGATCCATGCCCATATAGAGACTTATTAGTTATAGGTCCGAGAAATCCAACGGTATAAAGGGCTGTGTAATCGAGGAGAGTCCTTACGACAAATTATGTCCCTGGATTAGCTGACAATCAAACCTGAAAACAATCAAAATTCATGAGTAATCAAAGACATCAGTCAACTTATATCCAAAAAATTCAACGGTGAATGGCTCTTTAATCGGGGAGAGGTCTTGACATGTTCCTGCAATGTAGCTTATCATTCGCGTGGTCCGTAGCGTAAAACGATGTACCAAACAGTTTTGGTTGAACAAATTCCTAAAGAATTACCTATATATTTACTGCTATAACGGTTGTGTTTATTCTTCCCAATTTGACGTCCATAATGGACACGTGGTACCAAGCAGAGTTGAGGGTGGCAGAATGAGAGAGGGAAGAAAGGCGCTTTGAGGCTCGTGTGTTGTGTAGATCCCGGGGTGATCCCGGTCACGAAGCCGGGTTACACCGCATTCTAGGTCGCTTGCCTCTCCTTTCCTCTCTCTCTCTCTCTCTCTTATTCCCTACTTGCGTTTCTCACGAGAGTAAATCTCAACGATAAGCAGAAGGTCGTTATGAGGCGGCTTGGCGGCGTCCAAGTTGCCTCTTCTCTCTCCCTCTCTCTCTCTCTCTCTCTCTCTCTCTCTCTTTTCATCTCGACGGGACAATAGTGACGCCAGTTGCATGTCGCGCCCGTGAGGGAATCTCGACGCGGGAAACGCGACGTTGGCGGGGTTGAAAGCGCGCCGGAGGTCGTTCTAGGGCTCTTCCACCACCATACATCACCTCTTCCTCCCAGCCTCTCCTATATCCTCCCGCGTGCATTCCCCGAGCACACCCTGGAACACGCTATAGCTTCCCCCCCCCCCACTCCCGATCTTCCGCGAGATGGAGGAAGAGGGGAAATTGCGGGTTTAGGGGATCGCGCGGAGCGAAAGGGGATGCGCATGAGGTGGCTCGCGGAACTAACGCGACCTCGAGTACACGGTGGCGCCAACTCGCGGAATCAATAAGATTTAGCCTGGTTAACGTATACACGTATATATATTGTGTGTTTGGGCGTGTATGCGCGGGTGCGATATACACATTGAATCGGATGATGGACCGTCGACTGGAGTTTTTTTTTTTTTCTTTTATACGATCATTTTTATTCCCTCGCAATTTCGCTTTAACTGATGCTCGGGAAAGAGAAGAGTCAAATTGAGAACCAATCGGAGCAGCCGTGTCGGAGCACACGTGTAACACCATAAAAGTAAATATGTTAATCAAGCTCGAGAGTCAAACTTAAGAAATTTTGTGTTCAACGCGATAATTTCCCGTCGCCCAAACGCATGTTTCCCCAAATTTTAATGCCACATTGCTTAAACATGACTGATGACTGATGGTCACTTGACGCGACCCGTATTTGTGCGTGGCCACCTCAGCTCCTCGATAAGTCGCTTTCTTGCGCTCGACCCGACGACACAGTTCTTCTTGATAATGAACCAGTTCAAGGCCCCGATGGACAGTATAGCTGAAAAACCTGAACATATATGAACTATGGCTATTCATTTTTCGTTATCGGAGGATTGTTAATATCTTTCACGAAGTTTCTGGGTTATTTTGTGTTTGAGAACTGTCGACCTGCTAGGGCTGTTTACCTGATGCCCTCGTGGGTACTGAAATCCAGAGGCAGCGAACCGGAAAATAAGGAGAAATATATTACCAGTTAGCTGTCCTCCTCCTCCTCCTCTTTCTCCCTCTCCCGCATGGCATCACACAGCTTTTTTTTGTTACCACGGTTCTTGCAGTCCGGGGATGGACCCCCGGGCGCCTCATTTACGAATCTATGGGGCTGATAATGTTGTCTGGTATCGTTGCCGTTAGGTTTTTTAGGTCCGCCCGTACAGTGCAAGTTATTTTGGGGGAAAAATATCCATGTTACAATTTGAATCATTGCCGGAACGAGGAAAGATAAGCTTTTGTTACGTGACGGAGGGGGACCGCGGTGAATCAAAAAATAATGGGCGTATTAGCTCAAAGCACGAAACCGTGAACGCGACGTGAGAACAATGACGATTATTCGCGAAGTGATCCCTCTGAATCATCGAAGGACCGAAAGAGTGTGGGGATCATCGTTTCACACCGTGAACAACGATCGCGAACCTCACTTCTTCGTTCCGTGTATTCGGGGTAAAAGCAACCTTTGTGAAACATTGTGTACACCGTGAATCGATCTCCTTATTGGTGCTTTGCGCAAATTTCGGTAAGAATATTCGGTAAGACCCATCATTCTCTGTATCTTATTGCACAGGTGATAACCACCCGCTCATTTCGGTCTTGATCCTCTGGTGGGGTTCTGTCTTTGATAATTTTATTCCCAGGCTATTAAAAAATAAATTAGTAATCCAAGATTGGATGGGAGGTAATGAAGCGTTCGTTGACTGTGCCTCTATATATACAGCTCTTGTTCGATCTCAGAGATCGTTCATTTTGGGAATTTAGGCATACCCGCGTCATTGGTAATTGTTTTCGTGTTAATTTGAAGTTTTCCAACGTTTGGGCCGTTTAATTTCGACAAATTCGTCACAATACATGTATATTCTGCATAGAATACATGCGCCTAATGTTCGTCGGCCTGACGAACTGACGTCATCGAGAAAAGTAGATCGACCCATCTCAAAAAACACTTCACTCTCTCTCTCTCTCTCTCTCTCTCTAGCATCATTTTCTCTTGCTCTCTCTTCGCTCAAGAAAAAAATAAAACCCCCCCACCCTTATCGTGTTTCCAACTACCCTCGACACGTCTTCCACCATTTCACCCTCTTTCCATCTTATTTCTCTTTACAAGTCGCCCTTTTCCCATTCCCCTTTCATCTCCAACAACCCTCCTCGTAATACGCCTCTATACACGTGGGTATTTTATAGATATATATATATGTCATCGCGCCCATCTCTCTGGCTCCTTCTGACTCGGTTCCAATGCGAATGTGTGTAACGCCTCTCGATATCCGATGCTGGCGCCGTCTGAGAAAATCTCTTCTCTCTGCTCTCTTCTTTCCCTTTTTTTAGATACCTCATCCTCGTTGCTCTTTCATTTCCTATCTCTTGGATGATTCGCCATCCCTACGGGAGATCGAATCGATTATATAATGCAAATAGAACCGGTAAAGTAGACGACGAAAAAGTTATATATATATATATATATCTTTCTATAATATAAAGATATATCGCCGCTGCGGCCGCCGCCGCCGCTGTTTCAGGAATTGAGCTTATACCGGGTGTCCAATTTGAAAAGGATGACCAACCCAAACCCAAACATATACCTGCGAGGGCGCGTAGCGCCCGAGCCATACGAACCCTTAGTGTATATATATATATATATATATATACCTATATATATATATATATGTATCACCATATTGACCTATGCATAAATTGTGCAAAAGGGGAAGAATTTGTCGTTTTTTTTTTAAATCGCGTAGCAGAAAATCTTGGTTGTGTATGAGTGCACAAAGAGAGATGTAAAAGAGGACAATTTTTTGTTTTTTTTTTTTGGTCGAAGCTTCGCGAAGATGGCCCCATTTATTCACGACGATGTATACTCGAGCTTGGAGTTGGTATAAATGAGCTTTAATATTATATACTTGTATATATATATATATATATAGGGCACATCCCAGAGCTTACGCCTCATTAATGTCGTTCCATTGTCTCGCTTGTATATCTTCATTTTTTCTTCCTCACGAAGGAAGTCCTCGTTCAAGCTTTTTTTTTCGAGATTATTCATACCGGAGGGTTGAAAAAGTCTTCGAATATTCAGGAAGTCATGATTAGAGAGAGAGAGAGAGAGAGAGAGAGAGAGAGAGAGAGAGAGAAAATGTGTATGTGGGATGTTGCTGCTGCAAATTTCAAGGAGGCCGTAACGCGATAATCGGAAATTTGACCGGCCAAAGTGGAGGGCAATCGAAAAAATTGAGATAGAATCTTCGTCGCTCCCCGGAGGGAGCTTTTGTGAATCTTTGAAAATTCAAAGAAGAAGCAATAATACAAGTTTTATCTTCCATCTCTCGTTTGATATCGAGGCAAATGTCAATTCGTACTATTTTTTCCTCTCTCTCTCTCTCTCTCTCTCTTCTCTCTCTCTCTCTTCTCTTCTGTTATCCAGATCTTGTGAACGTATTATGAAGAAGCTATTGTCAGAAGCGATATAGTTATCGAATTCTTCCTCGGGTCTGGCTCATAGCGCTGTGGAAAATGGTCCACACACACATGATGTACAGGGGGTCGAAGAGTCTGTCTACTTGAATTCGTTTTTTCAATTTCTCTCTCTCTTTATCTCTCTCTTTCTGTCTCTCTCTCTCTCTCTGTACGGATTTCGCTTCGTTGCAACGGGAGGAGACTGGAGCTCAAAGAGATTCGTTATATATTATGGAAGAGGGAGCGAGGATAGATAGACCGGTCCATTGCAGTGGTAGGAGCGTCAGCAACGTTGAGAGACGAGTATCGACAGACGTCGTTCAACAAATCCTCGATGTTTCGCTGATGCCAGAGAGAAAATCTCTCGGCCAGTATATGCGTGTCTCCCGGCTTTACAATGAAATAATTATGGCACGTCGAGCTATATTGTATACGTATAATACTATATCCTCTTGTCGAATGGATTATACGACAGTGCCCGACATAGGCAAGGATCAAGAGTGGATTAACAGAGCGAAGAGCTGTTGGCCATCTCGTGTACCACGTTCACGTCAGATTTTTCAATACTATTTTCTCTTCCTCTCTCTCTCATCAATCCTCCAGCGAGAGTTTTCAAAAATTTCATCGACAGAAAATATTTTGGTGATAAAAAAAGACACTGGGTCTTCATCTCCTCCCGGAATATATTTTATTTTTATTCAATTTTTAGCTCAGCTTGATCCTCGAAGTAGGCCCAATTGTATGACAAACCCCAAAAAAATTACAGCCATTTGACGAATAGTCCATCGCACGAGTATCCTGTAAAGAGAATTTTTGAAAATGCAGTTTTCAGAATTAAAAACAGCTTTAAAGTTTTGAGCTTTGCTGTAATGAACATGTAAATTGAACATTTTTCAAACTTATTTGCCCGTTTATCTCATCTGTAAGGCTTAAATTCTTGTTCCTCAAAAAGCTCTTTCTTGAGCTTTTGGAAAATGTTACCAGCCGAAAAGAATAATTTTCTTGGACGAATAAAAGGTGGAAAAATTTCATGTATACCTTTAAGTTTTTCCTTCAATAAATGAGTCAAGAATAATGATCCATGGTGTTAAAATTACGAGAGAGTTTTTGTTCCAAAGACAATGATCATTATTTGTTGACGAGACAGGATATTTGTGCATAGACAAGTGTGTTGCCCGGATCGTGCGAAGAGAATATACGATACCCGCGAGATTCAGAGAGTCTCTCGATGTGTGTGTGGCGACGAAGAGAACGCGAGATAAATTATTAAT
This sequence comes from Rhorus exstirpatorius, assembly GCA_963564615.1. Classification (NCBI taxonomy): domain Eukaryota; kingdom Metazoa; phylum Arthropoda; class Insecta; order Hymenoptera; family Ichneumonidae; genus Rhorus; species Rhorus exstirpatorius. The sequence goes on from OY751318.1 coordinate 11,172,346, forward strand.
GTCCGCGTTGGGAATTTATGCAATGCTTATAATATATATTATATACGTCTATTGGGAAAATTTCCAACCCACACCTTGCGTTTGCGACAACTTTTCTGACATTATATTGTTCTACACGAGAGAAATAACGAAACAATATACAATTCTCAAGTCCCACGACGATTATACTACGAATCTCACGAATTACCACCGGGAATGAAGAATAATTAAAAATTCGCAAACCTTGAACATAAAATTAGTGTCACTGGTACTTTTTTTTTTTTCCTTTCAAAAACGCCTTCCAAAGAATACTTTAGTTGCATCGATAAAAATCTAAAAGTAAGGACGTTCAATGGACACTTTTTATTTTCAATCTTCATTAATTAATTATATTTTTCTCCTCGACGAATAAAAGTTTAAAAAATTAGTTCGACGTTTGGCTCAATCTTTTATATTTTCATATTTTCGCAATAAATAACTCGCGGTCGTCACGGTTAGGAAAAACCGGGAAAACCTGGAAATGTCAGGGAATTTTAAAATTTTCAGGGAAATTTCAGGGAATTTTTAATTTGATCAGGGAAAATTTTTAAATTTACAAAAAAGAAAATTCGAACTCTTCGGTAAACCAAGACGAACGATGATTGTTCGTTAAAATTTTGATCTCTGCATCCCGCACCAAGGCACTTTCGTTGTCTCGAAATATTTTTCGTTTTTTGACGTCTTTATATCGATTTTTGGGCTTCGGGAAAACATTCGATCGGATTCATAGTCGGCGGAAAATTTCCGATCGCCCTGGAGCCTGAAAATAGTGAGAAAGACGAAAAAAAAAAAAATCTCCAATTTTTGCCCACTTTTTCGAAAACTTTGAAAATAACGAAATTTCAAACGCCCCATAACTTTGCTCCGAATGGACGGATTTGGGCTTATCGGGGGTGTTTTGAAAAGGCCAGGAGCAGACTTGGAGAATGCTGTTTGATTCATTCCGAGATTATCTTAAGGATGTATCGGACGTACCTTCCCAACCCAAAGTGTGACTCTCGTCAACAATATTGCATACTTTATGATAAGATAAAAATCGGAAAAAATTCAACCACAATAAAGACGATAAGAAGATTAATTTTAAATAATAATAATGCCGAATAGTTATAAATAAATTGTTTAAACGAAACCTTGTTTAACAAATTTTTAGGAAAAGTTTTTTTTTGACACGTGAAATGAATTCGTTGATTCTTCTGACTATACATGAATTTTTTTTTTAAATTTCTTATTATTTTGAAATTTCGGTTTTCGAAAATTTTTTAATTTTGAAAAATGAAGAAAAAATCGTGAATTTTGGATATGTTTTCGTAAAAAGTTTGTATATTACAATTAAAAAGTTTCCAGAGTAGTGAACGAATAGTTTCGTAAATACAAACTTTACAAATTTCCGAAAACCGAAATTTCAAAATGATAATAAAATTTAAAAAAAATTCCTGTCTAGTCAGAAAAATCAACGAATTCATTTCACATGACAAAAAAAAACATTCCCCAAAAATTTGTTGTACAATGTTTTGTTTAAACAATTTATTAATAACTTTTGGGCATTATTATTATCAAAAAGTAATCTTCTTATCGTCTTTATTGTGGTTGAATTTTTTCCGATTTTTATCTTATCATGAAGCATGCAATATTGGCGACGAAAGTCACTTTTGGTTGGGAAGGTACGTCCGATACATCCTTAATCAAGTGCAAATATTTTCCATAACCGATTCTGTCGATTTTAAAAAAACTCGTTGGTCGATTGACCTGAATAAGCTCCTATTCTATTCAGACTTCAGTTAGGCAAAGTTGGGTATTCTTTCGGTGGAAAGTCAGAGATTTTTTTTTTTTGCTTTTTTTTCGTGGCCACCCTGTAACTCAATGTCAATTTTTTTCATTCTTCAATAAATTTTTATAACCGCGTAGCTGTAAAGTTTACTTTCATGAATGGAATTTATCATTCATCGTGTAATTACGAATTTATCATCGTTCGAAATCGCTGAGACTTTTTTCTCTCTCTCTCTCTCTCTCTTTCTCTCTCGTCGCTCATTAAAGTGACTCAGAGTGTATAAAATTCGATATATGAGAGATATATATATGAATAATTAATCGACAGAGATCTTCGAAGATCGAGCGTAAAGTGCGGGAATGAGCTAAATGCGTGCGCGGCCTTCGTTGCTCCGCAATAACGTCATCGATTACAGAGAGGGTTTGGCAATGAAAATGTGTGTGCAAGCGGTATATATGAAACTCCTGAGACTTCGAGTCTATTGCGTGGAGTCTCCGCGATATACCTCGGCTAAGTGCATATCGTATGAATATCAAACAGGATTCCAGAGTCGAGATTCCATATACACACACACGCAACGAGAAAACCTAAATAAGCGAGAGAAGTCCTAGACTCACGGAATAACAATGAGTTATTTTTTTCTTCGTCGTCCCCCCCCCCCCCCTTTCGTTTTTTGCAAGATCTTTAATCGATGCGATAGCAAGAAACGTGAGACAATCCGTAAAAATAATGATACGTCATCGCTCGTTCATGAAGCACTGCGAGAGAGGAAATTTCTGCAAATTAGAAATTTCAATATTCGCTCCAATTCGTTGATCGTAATTAAAAAAATATTTCATTAAAACACACTCGTGATATTATATATATCAGTTCTCTCGTTTCCCTCCAATTGCTGGGAATTGACGCAATAATTCCACACGCTAATTTTCGAACGGGGGCTCATTAATTGACGGGGACACATCGTCGCGACTCTTCGCGTGTGTCTCGGTGATAATCGTAAAAATTCCACCATTCACGCATTACGTGAATATATCCGCACGGTTTTTGTAATCCTTAATTTACACGGATTAAACTATAAATATTCATTCAATTGAATAAATCAATATAAATTAGGAAAAATTAATTCGATCGATGATGATCAAATTTAAAATTTTATTCATTAAAATTGAATAAATTATTAATCGTTTGCTCGTAAATTTATGAAAATTATATAAAATTCATTGTCAATGAATTTTAATATTCTCTGCGTGATTTCTTTAATTCGATCGTTATTGTGGCATCTCCGAAAGTTCATTAAACGTTTTACAGCCAATTACTCGATCAATGAACGTTGACACGGGTCAAAAAATTATATTCCCCCCCCCCCCCCCCCAAAGATTATTTCATCGAATCGGTCGAACAGTACACGATGGATTATGATTCGCATCATCATCTTCTTGTTAGGTTAGCTCACAAATGACGCGATATTGAACGTCATCGATGCGCGGTGTGCCGCAGCATCATCGATGATGACCCCTCCGTGCGTGAGTAACGAACCGGTAATTGAGAATGCACGAGAGTCGACTCGAGCCAATGAAAGAAAAAATGAAAAAAAAAAATTCTCGTCATTTACTCACGCGACTCTTTATATAACAAGCTAGATATCACCCCGATGAGATATGATGTCATCTCTCATAGAGACCTCGTTATGACGCCATTCGATCGGATTACAAATTCTTCTCGTAATTGTAATATCACATGATAGAGCAAAACCCGATTCACCTTTCTCATGATTTTCACGAAAATTTAATATGCAAATATCCATGAGACATTCCTGCATTGAAATGGGCGCCTGGCCTCGGATCAATTATTCAGAATTGAGGTGTTTATAAGGGAACACACCACTCTGACGACCGAAAAAAGGCCTATAACTTTGACGATTTATTTTGGAAGTATGGAAAAAGAAATAGGATTTCTTTTCAGATGGTTTATTTAACACATATTGAAGTGTGATTAAAAAAAAATTGTATTATCATTTTGGTGCAAAATGGCAGCGACAGAGAGAGAGAGAGAGAGAGAGAGAGAGAGCCAATCTTTGAAATTGCCTTTTTTTTAAACTCCTTCACGGGAAGACAGATTTCTCGTAAAGTATAGTAGGGTGACTGAACCAGTGAATGAACGCATAAGCCTTTGTTCTATTTCGATAAAGCCGTGTAATTTAACTTATTACGAATTTCTTTATGAGATAATTATATCTTATAGAACAATGTTTACAGAATATAAAAAAAAAACATTTAAAGTGCCCTGTTCGCAAGGATTTTGTATTAAAAAAATTATAACGAACGAAATTACCAATTCCCCAGTGAATGAACAAAAATTCCAATGAATGAACTCTTAGTATCTTTTCAGTGAATGAACGTACAATAGAACTACTAATATTATATCATACTCGTGCATTTTGAGGTTATGAAAAGCCTTTTCAACGCTCGTTCAATCAAAATCTTTTAAAAAGATTTATCCAGGTGATATGGAATATTCTGGTATTCGATGCACAGTCAGATGGTTATAACTACATGGCTGTCTCTTATGAATATGCGCCCCAAGTACGAAAAAAAAATCCATAGCATCGCAAATATTTCACAGCGTCAAATAATATCACTACTAGATATGTTTTCTCAGAATTTTCACTTCATTATAAATACAAAATTCTTCATAATAATAAAATCATATCTCTGCCGTTTCATTGAAATACTAAGCCTGTTCATTCACTGGTAGGTGTTCATTCACTGGTTCAGTCACCCTACCTGGAACACAAAATTAAAATTTCTATAATGTATATACTATTGCCTATGGGACTACGCAGAGGGTTTTTTGTTTTAATTAAATTTTGTAGAAATGGTGCACTCTTGAAAAAATGAATCGATTTTTGGCCAAAAAATAAGCAGTAAATTGTTTATAAAAAAAAAAAAGTTTACATTAAATTAAAAAAAAAAAATGGCTGCGTGCTCCAATAGAGAATTGAATTGTAAAGCTACTGTCAAAATTTCAAATCGATCCATGCAACGGTGTTCAAGTAATCTGTCCTCTCAGTTTCACAAAAAAGTAGTTTAGAGCAAAATGCGCTTAAAGCTTTCATCGTGCTCGGTCCTCCGAGGCACTGGGTGGCGAAATCGATAATGAAACCTTTTAAAAACAATTTTTTCACTATATAGGACCAACTGGATATTGTTTTTATGACCCGAAAATATTTTTTAAGCCAAAAAAAAAATCAAAGTTTCCAAAATCCTAGAGTGGCGCGACCCGCCTTAAAGTGTTCATTTTCGCACCGAACGCGTGTAAACTCTGGCGAAGGATTTGAGAAACGAGTCCTCTGAGTACCCATCGCACGCACGAGTGATGAGAAAAAAAGAAAAGAAATTAAGGTTGTAAAAAGACGGTTTAGCGTTTTGAGAAAATTTCATGCCCAGCTCAAAATTGTGCCAGCAAGGAAATTAAGGTGACGTAATTTCCTAAGATAGAGCCTCCCGGGTGTCTTTAAAGTTATACATACATATATATATATATAAAGACACAATATGTGCTCGGACGTGCTCGTAAAAGTTACGATAACGGAAATTTCAGGATCGTTATACTATATGTGCCTTGTGCCTTGATGAAAATTTTCTCTGAATAACGCACACAATAAATATGTATGTATGTTCTCTCGTGACACGACGAAAAATATATCCATTTGCTTTGATGAAATAAATTTTAATTCAATTAAAATATACGAAAGTATATTCGAGGGAAAAAACGAACAAATTTAGTTCGAAACTTTATTATCAGGGCCGTAGACACTTCAAAGCCAGTAAATCCTCAAGTCGAATGATTTAATTTTCCTCCGTACAACGACGGACATATTTGATACGCAAAAATTTCAAAGTTTTCTTATCAAATACATTTTTTTTGTACAAATCTACCGATCGTGTAAAATTTTGATTGAAAAAAAAAAGATCAAGCTCAACGAGGCGAATAACTTCTCGCGGTTGTGACGCCTCGAGGCTGGAGAGGACTCCAGTGCATATTATCGTATAACGTATGCTTATCAGAGAGCCCCCGCAGCATCCCCAAAGATATCTTTGTTCGTTCTGGGTTTTTTTTTGCTCAAATAAAGAGCACTCCCGAGGGACAGGGAAAAGAAAGTGTAAAAAAAAAAAATAAACGTGTTATGCAAAGGCCACATGATCGAGCCTGTGCATGTACGTGGATGTTGAACGGTGCATCGGCGTGGCTTTTTTTTTCTTCTTCACTATGGAATATAATAGAATGGAGGCAAAGTTTGTACAGCGCGAGCTTTTATGTACAAAAAGTTGCGGTTGCCTTGATGCTGTGAAAAGCATCTCTCATCCCATTCTCTCTCTCTCTCTCTCTCTCTCTCTCTCTCTCTCTCTTTTTCCTCTCGCTCATTCTCTCTCTTATCCACCATATCGATCCATGGTGAGTCACTCTGAGCCTACTCGGTCAATTAAACCGCACAGCATTGCCCGCCGCGAGAGCCTCGACAGCTCCGTGGCCAATAAATGTCCATGCAGTTGATACGACCTTCCATAAATTTGGACCTTGATTTATTTTATCAAGTTTATCATCCATCATTCTTATCCTCTTTTCTTCCTGAATTTGTTATTTTCTTCTTTTTTTTTTTATTTATTTTTCGTCGTCTTGTACAATTCGATATAAGAAAGTTTCGTCTTAGCATTTTTTTTTTTTTAGAAAATTTTATCAACATTTTGCCAGCTCAATGACAATTTGTTTATAAAAAGAAGGGGGAAAAAAAATGAAAATTAAAGTTTCGGAATTTTTTTTCCTCGCGAGCCGCCATATTGAATTTTATAATTTTGGCCTTAAATTCGTAGTAAGTATATCCTCTCAGCAATTTCGCGATAGTTGCCCATAAAGTATTTCGCGCGCGCGGTTGACCCAAAATTCAGAGAGTTACATTTAAAAAAAAATTCAGTTCTGTTCTTCGGGTTACATTTTTTTTTTTTAATTTCTTTTTTTGTATTTTCCTAACGTGATTTTTGTTGCTCACGAACGAGGAAAAACGTGGCCGAATTGTATGTGTGCGTCAACATGACGAATGGTTAATCGGGTACATTGACGCGACTGGATGAGTCAGAATCGAAATGCCAGATATACCAACACCAATATAGAGGAGAAACGTAGTCGATTTGCAAGCGAGGAGTCTCGGAAACTCTCAATATTTGTGTTTAGTATTAGCCAACATTGATTACATTCGTGAGATTGAGAGAGAGAGAGAGAGAGAGAGAGAGAGAGAGCGAGAGAGAGAGAGAGAGAGAAAGAGAGAAAGAGAAATAGCCAATATCGTTGGGTGATCGACCTGTGTATTTCTCTTGGCCGAGGAATTAGAAAGCTTGCCCATTGCCATGTTTAACTTAACCGACAGTGACGACGGTGCAGTCACCTTTCACGAGCTACGAAATTAATCGTCGTGGAAATTAGCTTTTTTACCCCCCCCAATTGGAGTTTCGTTAAAAAAAAAAAACATTCTTTCTTTATCCCGCCACGCTGTACAGCGAGGAATCGATGTCAATACCGTTTTTCTTTTTTTTTCTTTCTTTTCTTCTTGTTTTCATTTATTTTTAATCCAACTCCGCGCTGGTGGAAAGATCAGTGAGATTTCAATGTCGTAACGGGGGTACGGCAATTGGAGATTCTCGTTGACCTCAATCATTCGCGGAGCGTGCGGAGTGTATATATATAAGAGCGAGAGGAAAAGAGACGGATTCTCGTGGGACGTGTGCCCGTGCGCGCGAATGTATATCTGCATCAGGGAGTGTACTTGTTTCCAGGAAATTGGAAAATCGAACGAGCATGCAATATATATATATATATATCGTACAGTATATGTGACATCCAGCATCCCTGGTATTCCGTGCCAAGCTCTTTTTTTCTTTTTCTTTCATCTCTTCGCTCAAATATTCAATCGAGGGTAACACTTTGCTGCTGCATAGCTCTGGATCACGAGAATTCTCAAAGCTTATATATCGTTGACTTCACAGTTCCCCATCCGTCGATAAATTAACGAGAAAATTTAATTCTCGAGCACGATATATCATTGTTCTCGACGCCTTGCTCCGCGAGAAAGCCAAAATTCATGAAGCCACTTTTGCACCAAAAGCTGTCTCAATGGTTAAAAGGCGATGAACGATCAATATGGAGAAATTAGTGCTTGCTTTTTTTTCTGATAAATTCATGCGCACCCATGTGCAACCACACGAGCTCGAGAATCGTCTACAGAGACAAAAAAAGTGCCAGTTTTGCGATATGCACAGTCGAATTTCTAGTGCCAAAAGGCCTGCCTCGTTTCATTCCTCAAAAGTGTAACTTTCCCCACTATATCCGGTACACGGATGAGCTGTAAGCTTCGACACCCGCGCTCTCAGTCTCAGCCCTCTGTCAAACGCGCCTGTCCATAACTGAACAGCTCACAGGGGCCTTATATATTCCGTGTATATACGCGAGAACGACACACCGACCCGCACACCTTACACACCCACATGCATTTACGTCCCGCCATCAAAGGGTTCGGATGACAAGAGAGAAGCTCGGCCAGTCTCCCCTATATATGTATATAACTGTGAGCTTGGTTGGGTCGTGTTATTAAAGTGCGCGGGATCACGGGGGGTGATTTTCGTGTGCATACACCTGTCGATTAATATATCCACTCGACCAAAGAGCCACAGGTGCATTTAAATCCATTCGGAAGAAAAACCAATCATGATTCCTCGTGGCAATACCACACACAGCGTGAATCGCCAGTAAATTACTAAGATCGTTCACGAAAAAAAAGGATCTCTCTGTTTATCATTCGATAGACTTGTGATTAGATAGAGTTATGATTTGGCAAGATTCGTTCGAAGAAATTCTGGTTGAGATGTCATTGGATAGGGAAATTTCGAGTAGAGTTGTTCACTGGGCCATTCCTCACGTTGTTCTGCGGTTCAAAATGGAATTGAAGAGAAAATTGGTATTTGACAGATCCTGCGGATATCATGGGAACATAAATCTTGCGCTTGAGTTGATGGAAAAGCATGCACGAGGGATAATGTGTCGTATTTTAAGGATGTATCGGACGTACCTTCCCAACCAAAAGTGACTTTCGTCGACAATATTGCATACTTTATGATAAGATAAAAATTGGAAAAAATACAACCACAATAAAGACGATTAGAAGATTAATTTTGAATAATAATAATGCCCAAAAGTTATCAATAAATTGTTTAAACAAAACATTGTTTAACAAATTTTTGGGGAATGTTTTTGTTTTGTCATGTGAAATGAATTCGTTGATTTTTCTGACTACACATGAATTTTTTTTAAATTTTCTTATCATTTTGTAATTTCGGTTTTTGGAAATTTGTAAAGGTTGTATTTACGAAACTATTCGTTCAATGCTCCTGGAGACTTATTAATTGTAATATACAACGTTTTTACGAAAACATATACAAAATTCACGATTTATCCTTCATTTTTCAAAATTAAAAAATTTTCGAAAACCGAAATTTCAAAATGATAGGAAATTTTTTAAAAAATTCATGTGTAGTCAGAAAAATCAACGAATTCATTTCACGTATCAAAAAAAAACTTTCCCTAAAAATTTGTTGAACAATGTTTTGTTTAAACAATTTATTGATAACTTTTGAGAATTATTGTAATTAAAAAGTAATCTTCTTATCGTCTTTATTGTGGTTGAATTTTTTCCGATTTTTATCATATCATGAAGTATGCAATATTGTCGACGAAAGTCACTTTTGGTTGGGTAGGTACGTTCGATACATCCTTAAATGTAGTTCGCGAGAGAACCGCTAGATGGCGACTCGGCAGGATCGTTCTCGTGAGCGAAGCGGAGTCGTCACGCGTTCATATAAATCTTATGCTTTGTTTTACGACCCCGAACAATTTTTTTATCGTCTCGGATGATTTGTTTCGATCGATCTGCCGGAAGTATGCTGAACCTTGTATACTTTTATCATGATCGGCTGTAATAATTTTTCGTCGCAATCTTTATTTCTGGTTCAACTTTTCTTTCTCGCGACCCTTTCGTCTTTTACTCTCACGAACAATGGGAAATATAATATGGCTCGCTCCTACCCTCGGGGCTTCGTCAAATTTTCCTGCCAATTGATGTAACGAAGTTTCGGTAAAAAAAAAAAAAAACGAAATAACAAAGCATATGCACATTGCTCATAGCCCGCTACTGAGATAAATCTCTTTCGATATCTCGAGAGGACACTTTTTCAAGGTACGCAGCATCTTTTTCTTTTTTCTCGACAAATACAGATCGAAATATAAATGGATGAATAATAAATACATAATGCAATTATGCGTGATTATATTGGAGTAAGTTTGTAAAACTTTTTTAACGTGCATATATCATGCGGATGACAATCGCGTAAGTTTTCTGCTAAAGTTTAACCAAAGCTTGAATTCAAAAGATGCAGGTTATATATCGCATAGTTTCACTCTTTATATATGGCTCTATATGTGCATATATATAAAATGCATTTTCCGTTCCATTATCAGATACACGATGTATTTATACTTGAGAGCTTTTGAACGTGACGTACATAAAGTTTTCTCGTGACGTTGGAAATATCTGACTCATATATATATATATATATGTGTCTACATATGTATATAAATATAATATATAGATTGTAGAACGGGTAAGTCTCGACACGAACCCGGATAACGAGTCTTCGCCACGTGCAGAGTTGTTAAAGTTTAACGGCGTTGCCCGGGCTAATCGATAACTTGAGGTGCGGGCACGTTACATATGTTACTCACCATTATGAATATCATATCTGTACACACCCATACATACATATCAATGACACATTCAAACAATAGGTCGTATCGATTGTGCAAAAGCATACACGGAAATTCGACGCTCTCCTTGAATCATCGATTCGTTTTTTTTTTTCCTCGTTTTCTCACGAACCATTGTAAATTATCGTTAAATGTTCATGCATATTATATCGCTCTCGTGACATTGAGTTTCTCTATTTTTCGAGCTTAAGAAAAAAATGGAAAATCTTTCATTTATCAAATCTGACTCAACAACGCTTGTTCATTCGAAACGTGGTCTTTGAGCCTATGATTCAATGATTAGTCATGGAAAAAGCATGATTCATCGAGAGCTTGAAAAATAAATCGTTTCAGGAAAATTCATAATCGCTCTTTGAATATCATGATTCATGAGTCCTTGAATCAAACAAGTCTACCAGGAATCTCGAAAATCTCTGTGCAAAGTGTTTTATGTACTCCGGATCGATCGATTTGTCAACTCAATTATGAATTTCGGGTTTGTTAAAGGTGCTTTGGTTAAATGTCAATGTTGAATTTTGTTCGATTGTCATTGGCTTCCCTTGATAGATCGAGAAAAACTTGATAGCTCCCCTTGATAGATCGAGAAAATCAAACGAGCCTGCAGTAATGTCAGAAATCTCCGTGTAAAGTGCTCTGTGTACTCCGGATCGATTGATTTGTCAACTCAAGTATGAATTTTGGGTTTGTAAAGGTGCTTTTGTTTTAAATGGCAATGCTGAATTTTGTTCGATCGTCATTGGCTCTCCTCTTGATAGATCGAGAAAAACTTTTGTAATAATTTCTCTCCCGTTCATAGAGTTATACTTTTGTATTCACCCTTTTTTTCCTTGGGGTTGGCCTTCCGGTGCAGTAGTATCGAAACCCATTGGAGTCAATCTAATTAACCAGGTTTAGCGTGTGCTGTCTCTCTCGACGAAGCGGGGTCGCTATCGTCTCAGTTCTATTATCGCTCATATATATAATAATTCGATAAATCCGGTCTGCATAAAGAGGTCACGATGATATTTGTTTCGTCGCTAAATTCACAAAAATATGACTATATCGGGGTTTCTCAATTATTATTAATCATCCCAGGACTTTGTACTTTCAACTTTTAATCACCTTTTTTTTAAGCCCAGAACGTCATATATCGTCGAATAATTTCCAAACGTGTACGAGAACCAGTAACAGACGAGTAAAGCTGTTGAAAAAAAAAAGTAAAGTAAAGTCGAATCGAGTCAATCTGATAAGAGCGAACGTTTACGTTATAATCAAGCATTAATTTATATAAAAATAACGTATTTTAAAGTTTTTTTTTTTTTCCCCATTAACTCTACTTTTGAGACTCTCGTCGATACAATTCTCCAAGCTTCGTTGTTCGGCTGACCCGACTATTAAAGTTTTGAGCCTGTTTGAGACAAATTTAGACTAATTAAAAATAAAAATAAAAAGTATGTAGGACCGTCGAATAGAAAAGTTTTCAATTGCATGGGAGGGTATTTGTGCACAATCGAGGGAAAAAAAATGCCAAATTGGGTAAAAAAAAAAAAACTGTAAAGCTCAAAGTTGAAGCTTTTCGAACACGATCGGGGGGAATCCCGGAGGACTGGTGGTGACCCTGTATTCCCTTATCTCTGAATTCTGGACATGCAGTTTGCAGCTAGAGATAGTGATGGCCTGGATATATATATATGTGTGTGTGTGCGTGTGTGTGTGTGTGTGTGTGTGTATGTGTGTGTGTGTGTCTGTGTGTGTGTGTGTCTTACAGTTCGATGAGCTTGATGCTACTCCCTCTCTCTCTCTCTCTCTCTCTCTCTCTGATATCGTTGGGAACCCTCAATGAAACGAGGTCAAAGCTTTCCTTCGCCGCAAAGCCGGCGAAATAACTGATCCCTGCAAAGCCTGGGAAATTACTGACGAGCATACCTCTCTCTCTCTCTTCTTCTTCTTCTTCTTCCAACTATCCCCGGTTACACAGCAAAATCGTACACATTTTCGTGTCACAGAGGCCTCTCTGTATATTCCCTAATAGTGATTCATCATCCACACAGGATTTCGAGAATTTTTATACTCTAATTTTCTCGTCAAGCTTGTAGAGATTTTTCTCCAATTTTGAACAAGCTTTCAATGAACAAATTGCAAGTTTTGAATTTTCGTGTTTTTTTTTTTTAAATCTTCGTAATTGTTTTCAAGCGTATTAGAAGCGCACTATGTTAAGCGTATGATCAAAAAAAAAAATGTATACACAAAAAGAAGCCTCTGTATTGTCCGTTACGAGACGCGATGAGAAATATTCTCCGAGCACAAATTTTCGTATATTTATCGCTTTCCAATTTGTCTCGCTTAAAATAACCGACAAAACGCGGATATAACGATAATTGCGTGAAACATATATTTCATGCAGCATATATATGTTTATTATATGACGTGTCTGCGAGATCCGACAGTTATATATACACGCTTAAAATTATTCCATGGATATGCGGTCGTGTCTTCTGGCTCTTGGGCGGTTCATCATATGAGAAGCCACGAAATTGTCAGTGAAAATACAGTTTTAGTGCGCGGAGATCATCATTACAAGCGGCGAACGATGGGGACCCCGCTGCGATGTGACGAAACACGCGAGTGCATTAGCCAGAGCAGAGAGAGAGAGAGAGAGAGAGAGAGAGAGAGAGAGAGAGAGAGAGAGAGAGAGAGAGAGAGAGAGAGAGAGAGAGAGAGAGTGTGAGTGAGGGAGAGAGAAAAGTCAGTAGGGAAAAGCTATAAATGAAATTTCGAGCCTGTGGTGTGTGTCACTCGTCGGGTTGAAGGGATTTTAACATTGCGGGGGAGTATATATAATGGTCGTTTCGTGGTTCAGGGAATGCTCATGACGAGTTTTTTCATGACGTGAATTTGAAGTCATCGAATTCGAAAAATGTATGTGCGCCCTCTTATTTTCACAAATTTGACGCAATCGAGCCGAAACTTTTCAGAAATATAGTTCATAGGACAAGAATGATTGCAATTGAATTTAGTGAAAATTCTTTAAGGGATGAAGATTTGAGAAATTTATGAAATTTTCGAAAAATGTATGTTTGCGCTCGTAACTTTGGCAAAATGTACGCTATCGGGCCCAAACTTTTCAAATAAATAGTCCGTCGGACGAGGATGATTGGTATTAAATTTGGAAAGAATTCTTCGAGGGGTTCGGGTTTGAGAAAATTTTGAAATTTTCGAAAAATGCGATTGCACTCTAACTTTGGAAAATTTTACGGTATCGGGCTCAAAATTTTTAAACAAATAGTCCGTGGGACAAGGATAATTGGTATTAAATCTGGAAAGAATTCTTCAAAGGGTTCAGATTTGAGAAAATATTGAAATTTTCGAAAAAATGTACACGGAAAGAATTTTTTATTAATTTTTACTGTGAAATCACGGTAAAAATTACATTTAACATTTTAACGTGGGGACAAGTGTACCAAAAAGTATAAAATGTTTATATTTAGGTAAAATTTACTGATTTTTTCAGTAAAAATTCTTGAAAACATTTCAAATTTACGTCACCCGACAGTAAATTCTGACTTATTTCGATGAAAATTTACCTTTTATTCCCTAAATTTTGGAAAATTATGGGTTTGTCCGCCCGTTACTGTGATTTCACAGTAAAAATTAATAAAAAAAAGCGTTCAAATTAGAAGTTTGCAGATTGCTTCCTCATTATTTTATCTCACTCTCGCAAATCTTCCTCTATATGAGAAAACCAAAATTCAATAGCCCGCACTTGCTCACAGAGGGCATCTTTGCTAGTGAGACAAAATAATGAGGAAGCGCAATGTCCAAACTTTTAATTTTTAATTTTTTTATTCGTTTTTTTTTTTAAATTAATTTCCCCTCATCATACATGCAAAAAAGAAAACATCGCGCGCAAGTGGGGCCCCTCCTGGACATTGAGTCCTCTCATTCCATGTTTGTACTTGTCACATATCATGAGAGAACCCCTCGTAGACTGAATTACCATCGATCTACCTCGTGCGAGAAGTGTTTGTTTTGTTTTTTTCTTCGGGTCGTAATTTACCATTTTTTACGATGATAGCCCCCCCCCCCCCCCCCTTCACCCAACAATATACCTCTAATTGAAAGTGCCCGAATATTACTCGCAGTGAGTACTTTTCAACCAACCGTTCGTTACTCTTTCGAAAAGTTATAATACATTTTCTAATGCTAGGAAAAATTCTAATAATTCAAGATAACGAACAGAGCTGCAATTTGCTGTTAGTACAATCTACCGTAGTTCACAGGCGTCGCACTCTATGCTTACGTACGTATTATGCTCAAAGTACTTCGAGTGTGTTGTGCATTTGTACGAACATGAAAAAAAAAAAAAAAATTAAAAAAAAATAACTGACGAGAGAAAAACTGAAGAAAGAGCTCGACATAAATTACATGAAACATGCTCTGGTGTGTGGTGGGATTGCAGTAAAAGCCGCGAAGAAATAAAATTAAAAAAAATAATAATACGAGAAAACAATCGGAAAACTACATTTTTTAAATGTTCATTCGCGAATAAAATTGAGCTATAACGAATATGTTATACCATACGAATTATTGGGACAAAATGTTCAATTTATTATTTATTATTAACATTATCGGAGGAATCTCGAGAATCTTTCAATTAATTCGTCAATACAGTGTACGAGGAAGAATTTCATAAAAAAAAAAAATCCGCTAGAAAGGACCTTCGCGTCTTGCGAAACAAAAAGAAAAAATAAAATCGAGAGCAAAAAAGACACACGCGCGTCTTTATAGCGAGCTAGAGATTCGCGTTTTCTCTCCCAAGTACACACGCAGCATCGTCCAAAACATATAGCGCTTGATTCGCGAGAGAAGCCGCGTTCGCGAGAGAGTCTGCATTCTTTACTCGCTATTTTTACGTTACTCGCGGGCTAACGCGTGTGTGCGTGTGCGTGGGACGACGTTATAATCGAGGTACGAGGCGCGAAACGAGAGTACACGGGCTGCTGCTTTTCGCGATATGTTTCCGACTACATTCGCGGATTATAAAAAAAAAAAACAAAAAAAAACAAAAAAATGTTATCCCTCGTACATAAATTCATTTTGTTTGTCGATATTAATTAACACGCGGGACGACGTATTTTTACAGGGAATTGAGGGGGGAAAAAAAAACGTGAGTATAATTTATTCAATGAATTTAGAAACATATGAGCTTACAATTTTCTCGTTCAGGGATATTATACGTGGCGCTATTTCGTGTGTATTAACCGAATAGATATAAACAATTGTGTACTTTGACGACGTGCCAGGAAAATATATCCTGTCGATTACGTCTACGTGTATACGTTTATTATCACAGGTTAGTCTATCAGGGAAAACACAGCCCTGGTATGTATTTATCTCTAGCTCTATAGTTCGATGCCTAAGATATACAATGGCCGATGTGTTTCTTGGTCCAGAGGGGAATAATTCAAGTACATTATACGTATATATATATATATATATATATATATATATATATATGTATATTTGTATGTTGGGAGCTTAGCTCACGAGATTAGTTCTCGAAACGAGCTTCGTCACGATCCACGAGAGTGCGAAGCTTATAAATAACTTTTTAACACGTGCTCCCCGTCGTTGGTGTATTATCTTTTTGCGGCTATACAAGGCGTTTGTCGTATCGCATATTGTGGCCCATACAGTCATTCTAGCCATTTTTTCTGCAATATTCCGCAGAATTGAATTTGCTTTTGGAAAAAAGATTCCGAGTGTAAATTCAAGTTGGCGGGACGCGGAGGGGTCGAGCTTCAGCCGCCATATTGGAAAACACGTTTTTATCAAATATCTCATGAACCGTGTATCGTACGACAAAAGCAGCGGAGATCTTTTTTGTAGATAATGAAATTCTCTGCAACTTTTATTGGAAACTTTTTTCTCTATAGTGCAAGGTTTTTCATTTATAGCCCAGCAAACTTTTCCAAATATTACTATGGTTATCGTTAACGGTCGATGTTACAGTAAGAATCGTGATGTATGGAAAAGTTTGCTGCGCTATAAATAAAAAACCATGCGTTATACAGGAAAAAGTTTTCAATAAAAGTTGCAGAGAATTTCATTGTCTACAAAAAAGGCCTCCACTATTTTTGTCGTATGGTGTTACGGTTAACGAGATATTTGATAAAACGTGTTTGCCAAAATGGCGGCTGAGGCTCGACCCCCTCCGCGTCGCGCCAACTTGAATTTACACTCGGGGGACACTCCTGAACCTTTTCCAAAAAACCAAATCAATTCTGTAGAAGATTATGAAACTCGTTTTTTTGGCTAGAATGACCGGACCAATGGCGCGTTTTGCCGGCTACAGAGAGATTTTTTTTTTTTTATCCGAAACAATCCTCGAATAACGATCATCATTGCTCCAAGAATAATTGAATAGTAATAATGACGATTGCCCTAATTAAATTTCTTATCGCTCTGTTGGTATACTCCGTGGCTTTGGTTTTTATGAAATTTGGAGTTGCAACAAAAAAAAAGAATCATAAAATGATTAATCCAATTACTTTTAACAATTTTTTTTCTTTTTTTCCACGATAAATTGATTCTTTCGAAGTATCAAATATTTATTAACATTTCACAGTTATATTTATTATCATTATTATCGTGCCCGAATGTGCACCGTCGTCATTATCCGTATACTGCGAATTATATCGTAGAGGATTAAACAACGTTCGGGGTTATAGTTCTCCCGAGATTATGGAGTTGAAAAAAAAAAAAATTATAACAATTTAATCCCACGCTGCTGTGACCTCAATCGGAGCACCGAGAGCTTCGGGCGAGGGGTGAAGAAAAGAAAGAATGAAAAAAAAAAAGTATCAATCATTAAACGACACGCGATCCATAATAATATGCCCTGCTTATACACATTCGAATAAATAAATAACTATATTTTCATCTATTTATTTGTTTCTATGAGCTCATGAATAATGTACGTACATTCGTAATATCAGCTGTGAATAATTGATTGATATAAATCGATCAAGGCAGAAAAAAAAAAAACCACCATGAAAATTGAATAAAAAGTGCATAAATTTTCGAAAAATTAAAAATTCCATGAAACATTAAACCCCAAATACTCAAAAAAAAAAAAAAAGTAATTCAATGAATAATGAAATAGCACAAATTATTCAATGGCCAATGAATCAATGAATAAATAAACATAAATAATTTAACGATGCATAAACGATTCAAACGATTGCTACGTGATACAATGAGTCTTTCTGGTATTATTATTATTATTATTATTATTATTATTAAGAGCGAGCAGTGGCCCAGTTGGTCCGACTCTGGACTGCCACGCAGGCGGCCAGGGTTCGATCCCGCGGCCGGCACCAATGGATTTTTCCAGATGCTTTTTCTGCGAGCTCGGTGGTTCGAAACCCACCTTAAATTGTAGGTTCTCACAAATACACTGGGCCAATAGCAATGAGGTTGCAAAAAATCGAGAGAGAAAAATAGTTCCGTAAATGAACAGAAAAACTAAAAAAATAGTGGGCCCAGTGTAACAGTGATGTAATAGTGTATGAGAGCGTTGTAAAAAGCCGAAAAGGCTATGCAAGTAAAACTTACTACTACTATTATTATTATTATTATTATTACGCAAAATTTAAATAATAATTTTTACGGAAAATTTTTCGAAACTCGATTGTTTTTTTTCTCTTTCTTTTCTTCTTATAATGCACGTCGAAAAATGTGACTGTTGTTCTTCCATATATCAGGATATGATGTAACGTTTTTTTTTTATTTTTTTCGTGGTGTCTGACTTATTTTGCCCCAAAGTTTTTCAGTCTCATCGACGACCGCGTGTTTCAATTTAATCGACGAGATTCAATATAAGCATACTCGAGTCAGGACGAGCAAAGAACGGAACGAAAAAGTCTACCGTAGATCTGTAGTCCACTTGAGCATCTCTCCCGACACACGCGTTTTAGTGCTTCGGGATAACACGCCCCGTATAGGCATTCGACCCCCCCCCCCCCCCCCCCCCCCCAGACGAAGAGACTCGTGTCTATTTGGCCTATTTCAGGCTAAATCGACAATTATAAATTTGTCCTAACCGTTTATAAAACTTTATATAATTTATTTTTTATTTTACTGGGCGAATTTACCGCTGAAAGGTACAAAAATTGAAACTCGCGAATCGCTTTCTCATAATTTCAGGACATTCGCAAATTTTTCCGTACAAAAATCTCATGAAAAAATCTCTCTTCTTCTTCTTTTTTTTTTCATATGCTCGATTGATTATTACGTATTACGAAAAAAAAAATTCGCGACAATTTGGGACATTTTTGAATTCTCCGCCAATTTTCAAAGTCTTCTTTCTTCGCGTAATCGAAATTCGCGTATCATGAGAGAAAAAAGAAGAAAAAAAGTTGAAACTCACAAACTTGAATGGAGTCGCGCCGACCTGCTCTGAAAAACGACTCGTATCGACACGCATACACATAGACAAATCCTTAAAGGATGTATCGGACGTATCTTCCCAACCAAAAGTCACTTTCGTCGACAATATTGCATACTTTATGATAAGATAAAAATCGGAAAAAATTCAACCACAATAAATACAATAAGAAGATTAATTTTGAATAATAATAATAATGCCTAAAAGTTATCAATGAATTGTTTAAACAAAATATTTATTAACAAATTTGTAGGGAAAGTTTTTTTTTTACACGTGAAATGAATTCGTTGATTTTTATGACTACGCGTGAATTTTTAAAAAATTTTCTTATCATTTTGAAATTTTGGTTTTCGAAAATTATTTAATTTTAAAAAATGAATAAAAAATCTTGAATTTTGGGTATGTTTTTCGTAAAAACGTTGTATATTACAATTAAAAAGTTTCCAGGGCATTAAACGAATAGTTTCGTAAATACAACCTTTACAAATTTCCGAAAACCGAAATTTCAAAATGATAAGAAAATTAAAAAAAAAATTCACGTGCAGTCAGAAAAATCAACGAATTCATTTCACATGACAAAACAAAAACATTCCCTACAAAATTTGTTAAACAATGTTTTGTTTAAACAATTCATTGATAACTTTTGGGCATTATTGTTATTAAAAAGAAATCTTCTTATCGTTCTTTATTGTGGTTGAATTTTTTCCGATTTTTATATTATCATATGAAGTATACAATATTGTCGACGAAAGTCACTTCTGGTTGGGAAGGTACGCCCGATACATCCTTAATAGCCGGTATAGTCGATTACTCGTCATCGCGCAGCGCGAGGGAAATAGAGCTACGGTCAAGTGGACAAGTCCTCGAGTGTCCCTGAGCTCAGACCTATACACACACATGGATCGCGAAATCTAATATAAAACCCGAGCCTCTGTTGTAATGATGGATAGAGTGTGTGCTACGGTTAATCAATATAAGAAACAAAACAAAAAAAGTCACCATTATTTTCTAACACGCGGGAAAAAGAAACTTTTTCTTTTCTTATTCCGTTATACTTGAGAAAAAGCTCGGTCATTCGATTTTCTTTTTTTTTTTTCTCTCGGCGAGAGACACTGCTATATAATGTCGTACAATGAGAATTTCAAGTCTAAGGAGACGTAGCTAAATGGATTCTTTAATTAAAAAAAGAAAATAGATCTTTTTGACGGTAATTTAGTGGCTCGGATGCCACAAAATGGGGTTAATTTGTATCGCTCCGAAGTTTTTTTTGCCTCGAACTTTGTTACAATAAAATTCAAATTAAATTTAAATAAATATAATGGCATTTTTTGTCTGTCAGATTGAATTACTTTATAGTGCTTTTAAGGAAATGATAGTAAAGAAATTTTCTCGGAGTGTCCTGGAGCATTTTCATCTCGGACGACATACGCATCAGGACATGCGTAATACATTTTTTTTTTAATGTGTGATGAATAAGGCAGAGCTAATACCTGGGATACCGGGTATTGTTATCATTGACTTTTCTTGTAACCGAGATTCTCATCCCCCCCCCCCCCCCCCCCTTAAAATGTACATAAAAAGAGCTTTAATATTACATATATGTACTAAAGAGAGAGAGAGAAAGAGAACAGTGAGTACACGACGTTGACCCACTTTTCTCAGACACTCCTTGGGTATATTATTTGTACTATATATATACATATGGCCTAGAAAATAAGTATGCATTTTATGAGAGAAAACGTGTGTGTGTGTGTGTGTGTGTTGTCTCGGGGATCCTCACAGTTATCCCGATTCATCCCGCGTTATACATAATGGCTCGTATATATACAGAATTCGAATGTATATCCATAGTACTCTGCATCTCAGCGCCAAGGCCCAATTTTACTACTCGCAAAAATTTCCCTCGGATCTCGTATTTGAAGCGTCTCGTGAGATTTCTCATCAGCCGGGCTAGAAAAAATTCCGTTTTTCTACAAAAAAAAAAATAAATAAAACTGTTTACAGCGAGAAAAACCAAACGGTCAAATTATTCTTGCAAGAAAAAAATTAAAAATATTGAACTATATTGCAATGTTCTTCGAGTTTATTTTCATAATTTTTAGATTCTCGTCCCCTCTAAAGTGGATATAGTTCTATCGAATAATCATTGGCAAATAAAATTGCCAATGGTTAGTCCGAATATTTTTCCAGAGTCGTAAAAAATTATATACATATATATATATATATATATATATATAAATAGACAGAGATAGATTCGTTGCCTTGGCCATGGCTGTAACAGAGCAAGGGGCGTGGGTGGCCATATCCAAGAATCTCAGGCGTCTGAAATTCTCGTTTCGTATATACGCGTATGTCAGGAGCTCGTTATCGTCATTATCGTTCAAAACGAGGAGTATAAGAGTGGAAAAAGGGGATACTAATCGCAGTGCAAGAGATAGAATAGAATAGAATAGAAAGTTTATTATTATACTAGGGTGGAGACCCGAAAGTATAAAAAGAGCAGATTATACACCAAAGTTAGTTATTTTAATAACTAATTAAAGCTACTGTAAGAAGAAGATAGCGTGACATTATTAGAGACATTCGTGCCTAAACAACTAATTACTAATAATGAGCATAGCGAGCAGAGTGTAAACAGTTAAGTTCTCATAATATTGATATCTATAACGTGGACACCTATAATTGACTTAATGGGGGTGAATTTTGTCACATGGTCAAGAGTTCCCCGTCTTTATTTTCCCATGGGAAAATACAGAGAATCATCATCCCTCGTCCAAGCAGTACTTATGACGACGCGAAAGCTCGAGGATGCAACAATGATAGTCCAAGTGAATTATATTGGTACAAATGCACGCGTCCACCCTTGCCGATCTCCTATCAAAATAACGCACGTGATCATAACCTGGTATGTTTACGATATAATCTGAGATGCGCTGCTTGAGCTACATTGTTAAAAATTTCTGTTGGAAATTTACAACAAATGTACAGGAAGCAATATTCGGGTACGGTGTTGTAAAAATTTACTACATAATTATGAAGTTATTTTAAAAGACTTGCATTGCAAATTTATTGTACATTTACAGCGAAGTTACTGAACATTGGTGTCGTAATTTTAGCAAACTTGAGTATTATAAATCAACTCATGATTTGCAAATTTAAAGTGTATTTGTCTATTAATTTTGATGTGCATGTATTTTAAACATGTCACACTGATCATGCAATTTTACCAAGCATGTGCACATTAAATTTACTGTAATTTTACAGTGAAGTTACTGACCATTAATGAGGTAATTTTAGCAAACCTCGGTATTATAAATTTAGCAAACTGTTAAGCCAATTTCTAATAATGTACAGTAAATTTACAAATGAAAAAACTTTGCTACACATGTTTAGCAATTTTGAGAAGCAGTTTCATCTTTCTCGAACAAATTTAAGTAAAATCAAAAATTTTCATTGCGATTTCAATAAAAATGCATAGTTATTCACTTTACAGTAGTAAATTTGTAATTGTGCGAGACTTTGGGTGTCGTAAATGTGTAGTAAATTAGCAATCATTTTTAACAGTGTAAGATTCCGAGACGAGAATGATGTGACGATGGTTTGCAAGAGAGAGAGAGAGAGAAATTCGTTGTCACCTGTGTCGAGCTTTAGGCGCGTTGGGAAACGATGAAACGCTATAAACAGATATGGACGTATACATGGTCTGACCAACTCACATTTCTACTACTGCAAATTTATTGGTATTGAAAAAAAAAAGTATCGAAGGTCTAGAAATTTTTGTTAAAATTTTTGCATCGATCAGTGACGTCAATTATATCTTTTTTTTTCGATTTAAATGAGCATCCAATTGCCATACAAGAAACTGATAAATAATTAAACAACGTACGTTCGGTTTATTAAAATTTTTCAGGACTCGGCCCAATGTCCAATGAAAAATTTCCAATCATATAATCTGATTTTGATTCCTCCCCCCCCCCCCCCCCCCTCGTTTTATTTGCCAAAAGATTATCCGTGAATTCAATTAAACGAATTTCATTGAAAAATGAAATATCCGTTTCAATGGAAAATCTTACAGACAAAACCAACGATCTGTGGGAACATTTTTCGTTGCAAAAAATTATTAATTCTTCTCGCAAAAAAGTGTGACAATTTTACAAATAAATGCACACCAAAGGACTCTTATAAAATATTGCATACATCGATTTAACAAACAAACAAAAAGAAAAACTTTTCTCCAATTTTATATTCGAATTTCATTCTCCAAGGAATTTTCACCGAAGCATGAATATAAATTTGCAAATATTGTTTCACGGATTGAATTCGTGTCCTGGTTGTTGTCTTGGGGGGGGGGGGCAGTGAACGGATATACGAGGAGAGTTCTAAAAGTCACGGGACCTCGTGAAACTTTGATGCCCCTTAGGCTCGCCAACTTTTTATTCTCAGGGCCAAGATTTTTTTTTTATTGCCTATTTTATTGAGACGAGGACACAGTCACAGCTGTGAGAAGAAGAAACAATTTTGCCTCGTTGTCACCGAGAAGCTCTCGAGAATTCGAGGCAAGCAAAAACTATCGAGGAAAATATTCAGCTTGTAAATTTGAAATTCGAGCATTCTTACGATTATTTACAGCAAATTTACGTACGAAATTTCGAAATTAAATACCAACCAAATCAAAATCCATTTTTACGAATCTCATTGATGCATCGAAAATTGAAATTAAAAAAAAAAATTTCCCACTGGATCATTGAAGATTTACGGAAAATTGAAACTCGATTAGTTGCTCAATTTGATCACGTTATCAAAATATTTGAATTTCTTCGTTCGACCTCAACGTTTTTTCTTTCTCTCGAGCAATCGAAAAAATTTCAAGTCCTCTTGCGAAAAAAAAGGACTCTATGTATGCGTTTTCTTTCGTAAAACGAAGCCTCCTCTGTGATAAAATGATGAACAATGTCATGGCGGTCTTCAGCGTGTATAGCGCCATATATATATATATATCATTATTATTGTCGTAAATCCCCAAAAACAAGTTAGCAATTATGCAAAAAAAAAAGGTGCATGTTCGAAGATGAGTTTTTGTTTCGAAACGCACTTGCGCTTACAATATTATTTTTTTTCCCTCTCTCATTTCCCTCCAGACTGTGTTTCCCTACACCGCGAGGACGACGACGATTTATTTTCGTTCACCCGGTATACCTACGCATTTAATTTGGGCGTCGCCTAGACGCGCGTTTCTCTGGCATACAAACACGCACCAAGAAGAAACGAGAAAGAGAGAGAGAGAGAGAGAGAGAGAGAGAGAGCTTCTTGGCAACCTCCGAGACCCACGTTTGCTCTTAAGCACAGTTATAATAATGGCTTGAAAGTAAAAAGGCCTCAAGTCGTGCAACTTTACTCATTGAATCGTATGTTGTTCGGGTCTCTCTTGTCGTCCAGCGAGTCGATAAACGTGTAGACAAAACTATGACAGCGGTTTAGAGTGAAAATGGCGTAATTCGCACATTTCTAAATGTCAAATTGTGTGGGTTTAAGGCCTCAAAGTTTTTCGCATCGAACTATATACATACACATCGGATATATAATACGTAAAACTTTATCCTCGTCTCTGTTTACTCCTCCGCATAATTATATACCGTTGCTCCATCTTGTCTCGCTGTTTTTTTTATTATTATTATTATTTATATGCCAATCGAATAATGTGTCAACAAGCTTTATTCGGAATATGACTGGGCATTTCGCAAATTAAAATTCTTCGATCATCCCATTAAATCATCGGAGGATACTCGTCTTGAGGAGCTCTCAACAAATCCTGATTCAGAACAAACGTGAGATTGGGATTCAATCGGTACACCCTGAAAGAAAGTGGCGCCATAACTTACAAATTTTGCCACATCCACCAATCCGATTACGAGACGGATACCATATAGATTCCTATGGGGATACCGGTTTTGGGGAGTCCATGGACAATCCCGATCGGGATATGGTCGGACTTAGGGTATCCCTAAAAAATTTCTGCACGGGTGGTTTAAGTTTTGTTGAGGTTTAAGTTGTCCCGAGTCACCGATCAACGATTTCAAAGATTCTTTGATCTTTCGCGAGTCATTTTTCTGTATCGTCGAGATTTGAAATTTCGTTACAATCGAAATTAAAAATACGAATCGTTCGATGCGAGTCATATGGAGCAATGAGAGAGTATCATCGGTCTCTGACGAACCGCGCATGTGCGTGCGGGTGAAGCGACCCGAGGGTCGGAAAAATAGTTAGCACATATGAGGAACATGATCCAAAAGGCGTCCAATGGACGACGGAGCATTGTTATATTATTATACAACACACACGGTTCGTTAGTTATCAAATGAACATTCCGGAAGTTCCATTCCATGGATGACACAGCTCATCGCTCTCGACTTCATCTCTCACGGACACATACGTTCTCTCTTCATCGTGAGATCGAAGAATTCGTCGTTGAAATTTAACGGGGCGTAATTTCTCTCGGGATAAAGTTATATGTTCCAAGCCCTCGTGAATTCATACCGGATCTTTCGGGAATGTTCAACTTCCGGTTTATCCGAGTATTCTACGACGATCAATGTTTTCACACCTCCCGTTACTCTCTCTCTCTCTCTCTCTCTCTCTCTCTCTTATTACGTATGGGAGATGGAAGATTCCGTTAGAGCCTAGGAAATACATGGAGCCGAGCTGCTGCTGAGGGTTGTTCGACCCTCGATGATACTCGACCTCGTCGTAATATAAACGCTCTCATGTAAATGTTCCATATATATACATATATATAGATAACCTTGTCGAACGAGACACTGCCTTCTGCCCTTTATTTTTTGCACATCGTCAGGAGAGATGACTCTGCTTTGTTTCCCCCGGCAGATGTTGTATTTCGTAACACACACACACACACATCAGGCCATCAGGCTCTTTTGTCGCTTTTGGCTCTTCAATGAAACGAAAGAATCATCGCGCAGCCTTTTGTGTTTCGTCATGCATAAAGATCGATTGGTCATTAATATGAACAGCTAATGATGAAAAAATTTTGAATCTTTTTTTTCTTCGCGGATCGATCGATCGTTCGAGATTTTGGAATTAAAAAAAAATAAAAACTGCTCGTGGATTATGGTCTCAAGTTTCGTGAGTTTAAAGCGCTTTTAAGCCGAAAATATATTCCTCGGACTCGCGCGTTTAATCCAGAGATAACGTGTGCCTGCTGTCGTATACACGGCGGTCTTGATCGTGGGCCTGTGAACTTTCAATTAGTGCCGATTCGCGAATTATAGACGCTCGCTCGCGGGTCACTGGATGGGGCGAAAGTTACTTCCTACTTTTGCCATGCTAATCGACTTGATTAAGCGCAAATACAATCCGTTAAACCTTAGCACGCGAGCTTATAACCGTAACCGTAAAATTAGGCTCTGTGTCATGGGCTATAAAGGCCTTGGAACGAATATTTCTGATATATATATCACGAAAAACAATATGGCCCAGCTTAAAGCCCCATTGCCAGGATTTTTTTTTAACGAAGAAAAGTATAGAAAAACTAAAAATTCGCTATGCGATCTCGCAGTGGAAAGATTGACAAAAAAGCAAATGCATCCACCGGGAAACGTCTCCTTGACTTTTGACAATTTACACGAATATTATTCCTGACTCACAAAATGGCCTGAAGGATGATCTACAGTGTCCGTATATCCGCAACAGCTTCAGTAGAAATTTGAAAGCGATAGGGAAATACCTGTACTGCACAATTTCGGTTGCAAACCACAAGTACGGGTTTCCCTAACCTTCAACTTTTTACTGAAGCGGTTACGGTTATGTAATACGAACGTTGTAGATCGTCCTTGAGACTTTTGTTTAGAAAAAAAAAACTAAAAATTCACTACGATCTCGCGATCTATAAGATCGGCAATCGTCATTAGTCCGGGAAACGATTTTCTGGTGCAAAATTTACACCCTCGATATATTATAAACGTTTTCAAACTCGAACGAATTCCTTCTCTTTGCGCGACGAGTCCAAAAATCTTTACTCTCCCCCCCCCCCCCCCTTTTCTTCAAGCTCATTTTCAGATCGAACGAATTTATTCATCGACGATCGTATCGCGATCTGTTGCAGGAATCATCGTATACGATTATAAATCGCCCTCGCGCGCGCGCGCGCGCGTGTGTTTCGATCAATCGACTTCGCATATGCTTCGCGAAGTATCGGAAAAACCGGCAGATCATCCAAGGAGCGGCGCGCGGCTAAGATGCAGTAGCGACGTGAGCCACGAATAGCAGGTAAACGAATATTTTGTGTGATGAGAAAAAAAAAAAGATCAAAGTTGATTTTTGTTTTTTTCTTTTGATGCCAAAATTTAATGCAAAAAAAAAAAAAAAAAAAAAAAAGAGATGTTCGATCTTTTTGCCGCAAAATAATTAGGTTTTTTGATGTTGCCGCATGGGGGGAGGGGCATCGCAAATCGATTTTGGCTTATCTCATACATGTATGCAATGTGAACAGCCCGAAGCCCCAAGTTTAACGTACGGAGAGGAGCAAGCCAAATAGGCCGCGATCCAATGTCCCTCCGAGGACCATATCTCTCCTCGATATATGTGTGCGTTTGTATCGGAGCTTGTGGCTACCGATAGCGAGACTGGAGCTCGAGAATTCAATTGATTTCCCATCGTGTATATGTTCCATCGGACACCCATCAAGTTATAGCCCTTTGTACCGCGTGGTCGTGTCCCGTGTATCCATTTATCAGTCAATGGAATATCAATTCTCGCCGAGCCAGAGTTAAAAGTTTAAAAGAAAAAAAAAAAAAAAAAACAAAGAAAATAGCAAGGTAAAGCGAAAGGGGGCTCACTTCGAGGGTTGCGAAAATGTTTTTTAATGTTTTTTTTCAAACATTTTCTTGAAACAAACATTGAAAAAAAAAATTTTTTTAAATATTTTTCTCCATGATTTGTCTTTAATACATATTTTTCTTTGTGATTTAGCTTCGCATTGAAAAAATAATTTAACATATTTTTCTCGATTATTTATCTTCAATGAATATTGAAAAAATTATTTAAATGTTCTTCTCGATGATTTATCTTTAATAAATATTGAAAAAAAAAAATGTTTTAAAATATCTTTCTCGATGATTTATCGTCAATAAATATTGAAAAAATTATTTTAATGTTTTTCTCGATAATTGGTCTTCGATAAATATTTTTCTCGATAATTTGTTGTCAATAAACATTGAAAAAATATTTTAAAATATTTTTCTCGATAATTTGTTGTCAATAAACATTGAAAAAATATTTTAAAATATTTTTCTCGATTATTCGTCTTCGATAAATATTGAAAAAATATTTTAAAATATTTTTCTCGATAATTTCCTTTCAATAAACATTGCGAAAATATTTTCAAATCTTTTTCCCCGATCTTTTTTCATTCAACGAAAATTCCAAAAGTATATATATTTTTTTTTATTGTAAAATTTTCACAAACATTTCCACGATTTTCTGACGATAACGTTTAACGCTTTTTGGCGTGCGGTATAAATATCATATATATATATATGAAGAGCCACGAAGGGTTAGTTCGTGAAATGTTTAAGGCTCTCTCGTGTGGTATTTGTTGGAAAAAAAAAAGTGAGACGGTGAATGTGCAGCAGATATAGTGCATATATATGAAATATCGCGGTACGACGAAATCGCCATTAGGTCAAGTGAGGATTACGAGGTAGGCTCGTGGAATCGAGTAAAGAGAAAAAGAGAGGGAGAGAGAGAGAGAGAGAAAGAGAGACCCCTGTATAGGTCATTACAGTGTAATGTACAGTTATACGATAAAGAGGGAGAAAACCAAGAGGCCATACGAATCACTATCGTAGGGTGAAAATTAGTCTCTTCTTTCTCTCGCTTTTATTCATCCCTCTCTCTCTCTCTCTCTCTCTCTCTCTCTCTCTCTCTCTCTCTCATTCTCATTCTCATTCTCATTCTCATTCTTCGATGGCACGCCAACACAAAAGGGTGTGGAGTAGCTTTAATCTTCGTGTCTCTCCGTCTTAATCATCCGCATAGTCAAACACGCGAACCCACGATGAACAATAAGTAAAATATTTCACGCGAACAACATTCGTCATGCACGATAAACCGCGATTCTCGAACACCATTGCACGATTCGTTGATGCAAAAAACAAAAACAAAAAACAAAAAAAACAACAACAAAAAACGCGCCGACACTTTTTCTTGCATCGTCTCGATCATCGAGATGCTCGTAGCGAATCAAAAAAACAAAAAACAAAAAAACACCAAACATCCATCGGAAAAAGTGCAGCTTGCATAACGAAAAAAAAAAAAAAACCCCCCACGATTAAAATGTTCAATTAAAATATTCAATTCAACTAATCGCAATTTTTTTTCATTCTCTCATCCCCGGCACATTGGGGGGAAAAAAAATATTACGCGAGCAAAAAAAAAAAAATTGTTTTTTCGGAGCAAATTTCGGATCGAGCGAAATTTGAAAGAAAAAAAGAATAAATTCTTTTTTTTTTTCAACCCAATTTCGGAAAATAAATTTTGCCCGATGAAAGTTTAACGAATGAATTTCCTGCGAGATTGATCGTCAATTTTTTTTTTCTCTCTTTTTTTGGTATGAATTCAGGACGATTTTTTTCACAAATTTCACGTCTCAATCGCGTGAAAAAGAGAGAGAGAGAGAGAGGTAAATTAGAGGTATATAGGAAAAGATTCTAGCAGCAGCCGCAACCTCTAACAGCGTGAACCCAAACCGGGTGAGGCACTCCCCGTATGACCCAGAAAGCGAATAATCGAGCGAACGATCCCCCAAGCTCTCTCGTACACTTGCGCATCGAGAGAGAGAGAGCCACCGCCCCGTCTCTCTCTCTCTCTCTCTCTCTATATACATATATATA
Source organism: Rhorus exstirpatorius (assembly GCA_963564615.1). Taxonomy (NCBI): domain Eukaryota; kingdom Metazoa; phylum Arthropoda; class Insecta; order Hymenoptera; family Ichneumonidae; genus Rhorus; species Rhorus exstirpatorius. Next base: position 11,202,335 of record OY751318.1, read on the forward strand.
CGTACATTTATGTAAATAAATAAATATAATTGTATAATTATAAGATATAAATGTGTGCGTTAGCATACCGCAGTAATGCGCTTAGGAGTGAAAAGTTTAGTGAGCGATAAATCGAGAAGGAGCTCCGCGAAGGGAAAATTCGTCGAGAAGAAATTTAATTTCGTTATTGAATATTTTATCCAGAATTAAAGAGTCATGAATTAATTTTTATTTTCGTCAATAAGTAAATGACTTTTTTCGTTTTTTTTTTTTAAATAAAAAAATCGTTCCCACATTTATGTCAATAAATTTTAGCTCGCGTATATATATGTAAATTTCGATCGTTCCGTCCGAACCGCGATCGGGAACAGCAGATAGTCCAGACCGTCATGCAAATACGTCTGCAGACGTACAAAATATACATGTACAACCGTTGGGCATTGCGAATGTGTTTTTTTTTTTCTTCTCTTTTTTTCGCCTTTTTTTTTCTCGTTCTCACGGTTAGGTTGAACGTACGCAATATTATTGATTCGCGTGAGGTTTTGCAGAGGAGTGGCTGCTGCTACTGCGGTGGCTACTCCTCGCGGGGGTGGAGTCACCCTCGCAGTGTCTCTCCCTCTCGCTCGCAATGATAAAATGATCGGCGCGATTCTGTGATGTCATAGTTGAACGAGACACACGCGCGCACACACTCGAGAGTGCTAGAAAAACAAAAAGGGAGAGAGAGAGTGCTAGGTTTCAAAAAGTCTTGTCTCTGGTTTTTTTTATCGTTTGGTCGTTGCTCTTCTGAGATTTCAGGAGAGAGGATTCTCTCTCTCTCTCTCTCTCTCTCTCTCTCTCTCTCTCTCTCCTGGAATCTCAGAATTTTTATTCGCTGCCATTTGCATCTTTAATTAACCCTCCAACATTCGTGGGTCGAAGAAGTCTTACGGTTTCCGACGAATAAAAATTGCCACCGCGCGCTTGTTCTGTGAAATAATTCCACGTGTGAGGAATTAATCGACCCAAATTTCGTCCACGAGCAAGCTACACGAAAAGCTTTCCAGCGAAAAAAAAAAGCGTTCCATACTTTTAGCTGCAGTTGCCTATACTGTGTGTGTGTGTGTTCAGGATTGTCGTACGATGACTATTATTACATTGTCGTCGTCGAGAATACGATCAACTCCGTCTGCTCCAATCCTGGCTTTAACCACTGTGGCCCCCCCTGCCGCTGCTACTTTGTACTATAGCTTATGTCGCACTGACGACAGAGAGGGCGCTGTGCCGCGCCTTGGCAAAGTTTACCCAACAAAGTCTCTCTCTCTCTCTCTCTCTCTCTCTCTCTTTTAGATGTCCGGTTATCTCGGCTCTCCGCTATGGACCAGCTCGTTAACCAAATTGTCACGAAACCCCCGTGCAGGTTTCCTATACTTTGTCAATCAGCTCGAAGATTCGTTGCGTGGGAGGGAAAGACAAAGACGAATTTGCACGACAGTTAAAATAGCGAGGTCGATATTAGTTAGCGGGAGAAAAAAAAAAAATAATAAATAGTCGATCGATTCGATTTTAGGGGAAATTATCATCTTGGGGTCATCGAGGTCGATGGTCCCCGTGAAGGTAGTTGAAATTTCGAAATTCAGAATGATCGCGATATAACGTGAAATACGAAAATCTAGAAAATCCTTCGACCCGAATGAAAATTTGTTAGGAGCGAATCACAGAGATCGTTAATTTCGTATGCATAGTAACAAAATTTTTTAATTCAAAATGGCGTATCGAGCATACGAAAAATCCTAAAAAAAAAAAAAAAAAAAAAAAAAAAAAAAAAAAAACAGCGCCACTCTCACGAAAATTGGTGTTCAAAGTTTCGCGATTTCAGAGCTCATCGATAGGTGGAGTTGGGTTTTTTTTTTTTTTTTTTTTTTTTTTTTTTTTTTTTCGTGTTTCCCAAGAGCCAGGCTGGTAAAAAAATCGTCGAGAGTGCCACGAGGAATGGTATAGACCTTTGGAGATGAGTGAGTGCACGGAGGGTTGTACGTATAGTTGGGGAGGAGGGCAGGCGATTTTACCGCCACCATCGGCGATGTTGGGAGTTTCCGGTGGCGACGAGGCCGGTCGAGTATAAGAACGGCCGTGCACTGTCCGATCAATACGGGGCAACGGAACCTTGCCAAAGCTCTCTCTCCTCTCTCTCTCTCTCTCGACCGCGATCCTTCCAGGATCTCTCTCCTCGTTTCTTCCTTTTCCTATCTCTCTATCTTTTCTCTCATACTGCAGAACGACAAAACAATGTCTGGAACGAACAATCGATCTTTTGCCTTTTCCTCTTGCGCCAAATTTCATCTCGTTGATGCATACTCCTCGGGAAATCACACACACACATGTATATGCATAAATGTATGCCGTGTTCTAATATTTTTCCATATATACCGATATATGTATATATATATATATATATATATATGAAGTTTTACGAGATATAGGAGCTTGTTCCATATATAGATATATATTTATAAGCTTCGACGTCCGCGCGCGCGAGATTCGAGAGGAACCTGAGCGCGCGCCGATCGATGGCGCCGGGACGCTTCAAGGACGCTTCGTGCGAAGCATCGCGCCGGTGTTTCAACCCCTCGGCTTCTGCCCTTTCACGATCTTTTGCTCTTATCTTCCCTCGTTTTCTCTCTGTGTTCTCTCTCTCCTCTCCTCTCTCCTCCCCTCATTTATGTCCGATTATCGCGATTTTTTTTTTACTTTCATTCTCCCAACACGATTAACGCGAGGATTATCGATGTTTTCTTTTTTCGCTTCCTCGCGGTGGAAAAATTGTTTGCTCGAGAAAGAAAAGAAGGGTAATTTTTTTTTTCCGTCATATTCATGACACTTGATATTTTTTTTTTTTTTTCGAATGATCAGGATTAATCGGAGGTGAAACTTTGCCACCGCGACGGACACAGATCGATATAACACGTGTGACGCTTCAAGGGCAGTGTGTGTGTGTGTGTGTGTGTGTGTGTGTGCAAAAACCACCCCTTATCAACGACCCATCATGGTTGCATACTGTCTCTTTGATCTCATTCCTCCCCGGCCCTTGATTGAAGAACTCATAACCGTGACTTAATTTTTAAGCAATTATTTTATTAATCCTGCGCGGATCGTATAATTTTTGCTATCACGGGATTAGATGCGGGTCGCTTGGATCAAATATGACCCATATGATCCACGCAGGGTTAATATTATATTGTATCGTGGCGCGGCATGGATCAGCATCAAGAAATTTCGAGAATCATTAACGAGCTATGTATTTCGTAAGAACTCACAATTTCATTGTATATATCTTTTCACTAATCCTCCGCTGAACTGTGCGTAGCTTGAAGAATTCCCGTCATTCAATATAGCTATAATGTTTGGAAAAAAATAATCTTCGATTATACCCTCGCTCCGCTCCGCCTGCATCTTCTCAACCCCAATGCTCAGATTAGGCAAGACTCGAACTCTAATAAAAAAAAAAAAAACCGGCAATGAATTTTTACCATTTCTTGTCTCTCCTTAAGTCTATGACCCTCTAATAATACTTTATATTGCACTTTTTGTGTCTCTCCTTTGTCCTCCATCTTCTCACATCATTTCTTTGATTTTTCCCATCGGCCGACCAATCGCATTTAGGCAGTCAGCGAAAAATCATCGGTCAACGAACATTGCAACTCGCTATTGCAACATTGCGATATATTATTAGAATGATAATACCCCGTGTGTTGTTTGGTTCAATTCATTATAAACAAATTTTATTCCCGTATCGTTCATATATACTTCGAATCGTTAAAAAAAAATTATGCAATAAATAAACCGATTCATTTTGAACTGTATTCCATTTTAAAGTTTCTTTGAATTACAAATCCAATCAGTGTTACAAAGAAAGGTTCAGGATATCGCGGTTTCAGCAACGATATTCTGCATTGCATGGGCAGACTACTGAAATTTACAACTTTTCAGTAGACAAGATTGTACAGTCCGACCTCCAAATAAGAAACCAAAAGCCCCCAAAGGGGAGGGGTTTTTCTTAGAATTCGGATACCCCCATCTGGCGCGCGCTGCGCGCTCACTACCTCTGTCTGTCTCTCTCACTCTTTTCCCCATGCGATCCTCTCGATATAAGAAACTCTCGAAAGAGTTCCAATTTTTTTACATCGCCCATGCAAAAACGCACACACACACACACACACACACACACACACTCTCACACTCACGCACGCACGCACACATTAATTTACACTACAATGTTAACTCTATTTTGCCCGAATAATCGTCTCTCCCAGGCTGGTTTCTTCACCAGAGGTTCGCGCACAAAATTCTCGAGCTCGGAGCTCGAGTCGTAGCGGGGGAAGTGCTTGAGCGCGAAACTGGGGAAGGTTTCTTATTGCCAGGTTTCTTATTTGGAGGTCGGACTGTATAATAATTATATGTCAATTTATATTAATATATGAATATTGAATTTATTTCGTTACCCAAATTAAAATAATGACCCCAGGGCAATAAGTCAGGGGCTGATTGGTTCAACGATTTTCCACAATATCATAATCGCGCATACCCGCACATATTTCAATCAGCAATTGTATGTATGCTTCGGTTTTTTTCGTGCCCAAACAATAAAAGCAAACGTTCAACATATTGTTCAATCACGATGATTATCAATTTTCGAATTTTTTTTTTTACTCGAAGCGTATTAAAAAACAATTAATGAACTCACAAATTGATTATTCGAGATTTGTCACGAATATTTAACAATAAATTCGTCATAAACGCCAGGTGGCTCGGAGTCTCGGTGTTATATTTTACGTGTCCGTGTGAATTAGTTCGTGATATCGAACGAAAATAGCTGGAAAATTTTGGGAATTAAATTCGCCATTAGTCGGCTTATCGTGATTATTCATACGGCGGGAGAGGGAGAGAGGAGTCGAAGGGGACGGAATAAATTATATTAATACGAGCGACAGGAGGGGGTGCGGTTTCGTTTTTTTTTTTTTTTTTTTTTTTCTTCTTTTGGTCTCAACACGCACGTGAGCTCCCGATCTTGAGATAAATTTACAAAGCTCCGCGCCTACCTCGACGAGTAATAATAATGGTGAAAAAGAAGGAGGAGGAGGAGGAGGGAAAAAAAAAAGATTTAAAGCATCAGTGATTTTCGCACGACTCGGCAATAAGGCTTTTGAAAAATGTCTTTGCAAAAGGGCAGAACTCTTCGTATAATAATAATGTATTATTATGATACAGGGCGTAAAATGGGATTTTCTCATATTCATGGAAAGAGATAGAGAGAGAGAGAGAGAGAGAGAGAGTGAGAGAGGGGATGAAAGAAAAGTGAAGATGAATCTACAAACTGCCCAGAGTCTCTTTAAGATGGATAACGTCGTTGGGGTCGCTTCCCTTCTATCATGTTGACGACCTCGACCCTTAACCTTAACTCCCTCTCATCTTATACGATATTCTCGACGAATCAAAAAACTCTCATCCCCCTCGAGTGTCCTCGTACATCTCGCGATGCGACCGATTAACAAAAAAAGCCCCTTCGTGTGCACAATGATAAATTATATCCTTTTGTTTTTTTTTTAAGCTTTTTTTTGTTTGTTTGTTAAAAATTCGTCCTCAAGCCATATTTTACATAATCATTGCAAAGGAACACATGGAAATTTTATTAATTATCAATTATTCCTTTGGGCTCGGGGGGGCATGAGATTAAAAATAATAATGACCTGTGTGAAAGTGAGGAAATAAGAGCTTTGGCGAATGAAAATGTTAATATAATTATGAAAATCATAAATTTTCGCGTAATTAATATTTTCATGAAGCATAAAAAAAAATTGAGACGGTAGAAAAGGGTTATTTATTATTATTATTATTGTTATTATATTAATTTATGTTAATATAAATATATAAAAATCGAGATGAAAATTCATTGAGGGCGATTTCCATATCGAATTCCAGGATAAAAAAAAACGCTTTTCCAGCTGATAATTTTTTTTCTCGCTGTCCCTGACAAAGAACTAATATATATTGCTCGAAGAACATATTTCGTGAATAGTTTAGCGCACGCGAGCAGAGAGCGTTGATGCCCCTCTGTTCTATTTTAGCGCTGACGCTCGCGCGCAGTTCCGCGGGAGCTTGAAAAAGATTTTTCAGAGTTCGCATTTCCGCGAAGTAAAGTTTCCTATAAGCGCTGCGCGACATACCTGAAATTCCGCGTCAAATCGGACTGGCTCTCGCATTATTTCCCATTTTTCCCTCTCACCAGATCGCAGAGAACGAAAGAAAAAAAAAAAATCACGCGGACTCAGATTTGGTGAAGATTATTTTTGCAGTAAATTTCACTGAACAAAAAAAAAAAAAAAGGAAATAGAAAAATTGAGACTGTTAGCCTGAATCGATTTTGGATGAAATTTAGCCGGAAAATTCGAAATGAAAACGGATAAATTTCGAGAGAGAAGTCATGTGCGTGAGTCTGGACACGTAGGAGGTGCGTCGACGTCGTCGGTTTTCTTGACGACGACGACGACGACGACGACCGCGTGTTCTGATACTTGTGCCAAGAGAGGTTAGATGAACGAGCAAAAGAGAGGGACTAGCTTGCGAGGCTCCAAGGACTCCTAAAAATAAATACTACATCTCGCCCGAGCACCGGAATGTCTGAGGAAGAATCTGCGGATTTAGTCGTTTTTTTCTTTTTCTTCTAAATTCATCCATCTACTTATCCATCTCTTCATTTTTCCCCCTCTCTTCTCTCGCCCTGTAAACATGCACATTATCAAAATTTGATGAGGTGATAAGAAACCGTCCCGATGTGTAAATGTGTAGATAAATCGTTTAGCCTCCGAGGGACCCCATTATTGTTATTATCTACCGGTAGATCGTACGTTATCACAGTACGATCGAATACACATTGTTACAATAAAAATATCAATCGATGTATTTCGACTCTAACGATCGTACGAATATCCATCGAGTGCGCTGCTTCGTGAAGAACAAAGAAAACAGAAAAAGGAGTGTGACAACCTTTATGTAAAATAAATCGTGAATTTATCCATATTCGTGGGAAATGTGCGATAAAAGATAAATTTTTGCAGCAAAAATAATTGGTTAAACAGACATTTTTTATAATTAATTTATCCGTTGATTTATTTCGATTTTAATAAACATACGAAAATAGAATTGGATATAGACCTTGAGCACTGCTAGGCTAGAAAAAAAAAATTGTCTCCGCAGGGAAAGTTTTTGTCACTGTAGAAAAATCCTTTCCTCCGCAGCAAACATTTTTGTTACGGTAGCAAAATTCTTTCCTTCGCAGCAAACATTTTTGTCATGCTCGAAAAGTTCTTGCCTCCGCAGCAAACATTTTTCTTACTGCAGCAAAATTCTTGTCACTGCAGCAAATATTTATTTTACGGTAGCAAAATTCTTTCTTGATCGCAGCAAACATTTTTGTTATGCTAGAAAAATTCTTGCCTTCGCAGCAAACATTTTTGTTATTGCAGCTAAATTCTTGCCACCGCAGCAAACATTTTTCTTACGGTAGCAAAATTCTTTCTTTCGCAGCAAAAATTTTTATTATGCTAGAAAAATTCTTACCTCCGCAGCAAACATTTTTGTTACTGCAGCAAAAGTCTTGCCACCGCAGCAAACATTTTTCTTACGGTAGCAAAATTCTTTCCTTCGCAGCAAACATTTTTGTTACTGCAACAAAATTCTTGCCACCGCAGAAAACATTTTTCTTACGGTAGCAAAATTCTTACCTCCGCAGCAAACATTTTTGTTACTGCAGCAAAAGTCTTGCCACCGCAGCAAACATTTTTCTTACGGTAGCAAAATTCTTTCCTTCGCAGCAAACATTTTTGTTACTGCAACAAAATTCTTGCCACCGCAGAAAACATTTTTCTTACGGTAGCAAAATTCTTTCTTTCGCAGCAAACATTTTTGTTACGCTAGAAAAATTCTTACCTCCGCAGCAAACATTTTTGTTACTGCAGCAAAAGTCTTGCCACCGCAGCAAACATTTTTCTTACGGTAGCAAAATTCTTTCCTTCGCAGCAAACATTTTTGTTACTGCAACAAAATTCTTGCCACCGCAGCAAACATTTTTCTTACGGTAGCAAAATTCTTTCTTTCGCAGCAAAAATTTTTATTATGCTAGAAAAATTCTTACCTCCGCAGCAAACATTTTTGTTACTGCAGCAAAAGTCTTGCCACCGCAGCAAACATTTTTCTTACGGTAGCAAAATTCTTTCCTTCGCAGCAAACATTTTTGTTACTGCAACAAAATTCTTGCCACCGCAGAAAACATTTTTCTTACGGTAGCAAAATTCTTTCTTTCGCAGCAAACATTTTTGTTACGCTAGAAAAATTCTTACCTCCGCAGCAAACATTTTTGTTACTGCAGCAAAAGTCTTGCCACCGCAGCAAACATTTTTCTTACGGTAGCAAAATTCTTTCCTTCGCAGCAAACATTTTTGTTACTGCAACAAAATTCTTGCCACCGCAGCAAACATTTTTCTTACGGTAGCAAAATTCTTTCTTTCGCAGCAAAAATTTTTATTATGCTAGAAAAATTCTTACCTCCGCAGCAAACATTTTTGTTACTGCAGCAAAAGTCTTGCCACCGCAGCAAACATTTTTCTTACGGTAGCAAAATTCTTTCCTTCGCAGCAAACATTTTTGTTACTGCAACAAAATTCTTGCCACCGCAGAAAACATTTTTCTTACGGTAGCAAAATTCTTTCTTTCGCAGCAAACATTTTTGTTACGCTAGAAAAATTCTTACCTCCGCAGCAAACATTTTTGTTACTGCAGCAAAAGTCTTGCCACCGCAGCAAACATTTTTCTTACGGTAGCAAAATTCTTTCCTTCGCAGCAAACATTTTTGTTACTGCAACAAAATTCTTGCCACCGCAGCAAACATTTTTCTTACGGTAGCAAAATTCTTTCTTTCGCAGCAAAAATTTTTATTATGCTAGAAAAATTCTTACCTCCGCAGCAAACATTTTTGTTACTGCAGCAAAAGTCTTGCCACCGCAGCAAACATTTTTCTTACGGTAGCAAAATTCTTTCCTTCGCAGCAAACATTTTTGTTACTGCAACAAAATTCTTGCCACCGCAGAAAACATTTTTCTTACGGTAGCAAAATTCTTTCTTTCGCAGCAAAAATTTTTATTATGCTAGAAAAATTCTTACCTCCGCAGCAAACATTTTTGTTACTGCAGCAAAAGTCTTGCCACCGCAGCAAACATTTTTCTTACGGTAGCAAAATTCTTTCCTTCGCAGCAAACATTTTTGTTACTGCAACAACATTCTTGCCACCGCAGAAAACATTTTTCTTACAGTAGCAAAATTCTTTCTTTCGCAGCGAACATTTTTGTTACGCTAGAAAAGTTCTTACCTCCGCAGCAAACATTTTTGTTACTGCAGCAAAATTCTTGCCACCGCAGCAAACATTTTTCTTACTAAGCCCAGAGAGACATTAAAAAAAAAGTCCGATCAGTGAAATAATTATCACGTATCATGAAATGCTTCATGAATATCCTTGACCACGGTACTCAAGAGTAAGGGGGAAAAAAATTCCACGCCGACATAACGCAATGAGGGAAAACATGGACTACTTGTATATCCATATTATACACATATATATGCTGACCAGGGTTTTTTTTTTTTTTTTTTTTTTCTTTGCCGGACGCTTCGCATCGCAGGGCTTTATGCCGGAGAGGATTGAGAAGAAGAGACGAGGGGCGGAGGGGAGTGAAAAAATAAAGGTTAAACCCGAACCTTGGAAGCAAGTTTTAACGATCGTGCTCTCTCGAGCCCTGATCCCTTTTCTTTTTTCCTAGGTCACACAAATATAATACTCGCGCCCGTGTGGAGTCTCTTCACACATGCGATTCGTGATACCTACGAGGCAAACCTTAATTTAAAAAAATTTTTTTCTTTATTCTACCAACCGATTGCTTGGAATTGAAAAAGTTGTCGAGTTCCAGATCGTTCGAGCACATATTTTTTATCATGGCATTCTTCATTCGGGCTTATCGATAATTCGCCCCGATTATTTTTATTTATTTATGATATTAATTTATAAATATATCTATTTTTTTTGAATTGATTTTGTCCCTTGCCAAGATCGAGAGACACTCGATGATTCGGAATAAATTAAAGTTTTATTAACAACAGAGAGAGAGAGATAGAGAGAGAGAGAGAGACAGAGAGAGAGAGAGAGAGAAAAGGAAAATCAAAGAAAATTCACAACCATGAAGTGTTGATTCCAATTCGATCTCATTTTTAATCGTATCTCGTGCTCACCCTCATTTTTCTCTTATCATTTTATGCGTGCACTGATTATCTCTATGTATATATATATATATCTTATAATAAAGATCTTGTCTCCGCCGTGTCCAAGAATCGAGGGGCTCTCGTATGGGTATGACAAATGCAAGGGTGCATTTGCGGTCATTTTCGGCGAGATATTCCTACAATATAAAGATTCATATATATGTATCTAGTACACATCGCCTTCGGGGTTTTTTTTTACCCTCCATCCGGGATCAAATTGAGAGGGATCTGCTAGGTGGTTCGAGACCAGAGATCGAGGGAGAAAAAGAGAGTTGAAATACCAAATAACAAGTCGGGAAAAGCCTTTATAGTGCCTGCGTCACGTCACAAAATAGTCATTTATTCAAAATCTGTAAAAAAAAAAAAGTAAAATCCCTGTAACTCTGCTTCCCGATTGAGTTTCGACTGTACTTGGCGCTTATTCTTCTTCGTAATCCGTCCGCTGATTACGAATCACATCAAATTTTTTTTTTCCTGATAAAAAATACGTCAGAAAACCAAAAGTAAATATTTCAAGTCAACAAAAGTACATTTATTCATATATAAATATGTATCGTTGCTTTAAATTTGCAAAATATGTATATAAGTATACATGAATAAACAAATCAAAATCCTTATATATATAAATAAAATAAAAAATATATACCGTTTCGACAACTTTTACCTACGTAACGTTCGTATTTATGCAAAAAGATACCGCAGAGGAATTCTCGTATTTTAACTTTAATATATGCCCAAAGTTCTCCATCCTTTTCTTTCATCATTGCCATCATCATCATCTTTTTTGCCCCCGTAAGAATAAAAATTTTCCCTCAACGTCACTCAATTATACGCGAGACGTTCGAGATAATAATACCGTACGAAGAATCGCAGTACACACCAATGGCGAACGTTTGAACAGAATGATTCAAGAAAGCTGATAACCGTTTCTCTCATCTTTTTCCCCGCCAGCCACATTAATACTTAATGTCTCATTATTTGTGATAATATACAGATATAGAAATTTATCTCTTGTAATCGCATATTAATGACGCACGAGAGCGCGAGGAATTAAATCACGATTTCACGCACATTATCACCTTGGCAAATGCAAATAAAATATTCAATGGCCTTGTCATCATTGTCTATATTGCAATATATCCCTGTGAATATATATATATCTCGTTGTCAATTCATCGAGGCGGATGAGGGAAAAGGGTTTTTACAGGAAATTGTACATTTATCGTATTTTACAGGAAATTCAACTTTCATACACGGATACGAAAAATTTTATATATATTTTTTAAATTCATTAAGATGTCGCGTGATAGTCCAGTCATTCCAGCCATTTACCAGAGGTGTCCCCTGAATGTAAATAAATTCAAGTTGGCAGCCGCTATTTTGGAAAACACGTTTTATCAAATATCTCGCGAACCGTGCATCGTACGACAAAAATAGTCGAGACCTTTTTCGTGCGTAATCAAATTCTCTACAACTTTTATTCGTAACTTTTTCCTGCATAATAAATAGTTTTTTTTTTATTTATAGCGCGGTAAACTCTTCCTATTGCTAAGTATACAGTTATAACGGTTGATGCAACAGTAAAAATGTTAATGTTTGGAGAAGTTTGCCGCGCTGTAAATAAAAAACTATGCACCGTACAGGACAAAGTTTCGAATAAAAGATTTAGAAAATTTCATTATACACAAAAAAGGTCTCTAGTATTTTTGTCGTACGTTGCACGGTTCACGAGATATTTGATAAAACGTGTTTTCCAAGATGGCGACTGAAGCTCGATCCCCCCCAGCGTCCCTCCAACTTGAATTGACACTCAAGGGACATCCCTGAACCTTTTCCAAAAAGCAAAATCAATTATGCATAGAAAATTGCATGATGAACCTACTTTTTTGGCTAGAATAACTGGACTATGCGAGGGACTATGAATATTAAAAAGGGCAAACGAGATTACAATAATATGTGGTTTCTAGTGTCTCCGTTTGACTCGAGTATTCTCGAACGTCGAATATAAGTGGCGATGGAAAGGAGAAAGGATAGGGGGGGGGGGGGGGGGGGGCTATTAATTAATCAAGCGAATAACGTCCAATTTCGAATAAAGGCCTCGCGGTGCGTTGGCGACGATGGCAGAGTAAAGTGCGTATAATACGCACCAAGATACCCTCGCAAGTCACAATTCGTTACCTTCGTTAATCAAATTATAACGTGTCCAATCTATCCGTTTATGTATATTCTCGTTGTCGCCAATCATCAGCTCAGCTTGTGTGACCGTACACGTCGCTCGTTAAATCGTTGAGGATGACCGGTACAGTCTCGTAGGAAATAAAAAAAAAAAAAAACAATTTTTTTTTCACGAATTTTCTCATAAATCATCGTCACTTTGAATACAATGGCAGTGAAATTGTAAAAAAAAAACAAAAAAAAAATACATATTTGAGTAACATTTTTCACTTTATCTTGACCTCTGAAAAATCTCTCTCTCTCTCTCCCCCTTTCGTAAATGGGTTAACAATCGCTCGAAAAACTTTAGTGTACTTCGCTATAATGCCCATATATATAAGCGCCCTCGTGCACTCTCTCGATCCGTAATTTTCTTTTTTTTTTTTTTTTTCTTTCACCAAGCCATTCTCAGTTTTACCCGAGTTACTCGAAACTTTTCGATTGCGGGGGGGGGGGGGGGGGGGGGGATTAATTTACCCAACCGAAAGTTTGCCCCGCGCGCTAAAGTTACGCGAAGTCAGGGCAGAAAATATAGACGACGGTGCGAGACTGGCCGGTGGTTTTTTTTCATGCGAAAATAAAAAGAAACTTATTTTCTCGATATTTTTTTTTGCTTTTTTTGTTTTTAAAACTTTCGCGCTATATGTCAATAAATCGCGAGGATCTTCTCAAGCAATTTAAATTCTTTTCGTTTAAACTAATGTCGAAAAAATTATAATTATATTTTTTTCTTTTATCGACAAAAGAGGCGCAAAATAGCTCTTTCATTTTCAGTGACAAAGCCCGAGAGTAATCGAATTTTCGCTTTTATCTATATTTACGTATATATGTGTTGCCCGCGGATAACGGGAACGTGATTTAACTCGATGGTGGAAAAAAAAAAAAAAATTGAAAAGAGGAAAAATTGAGAGAGAGAGAGAGAGAGAGAGAGAGAGAGAGAGAGAGAGAGAGAGAGAGAGAGAGAGAGAGAGAGAGAGAGAGAGAGAGAGAGAGAGAGAGAGAGAGATAATCCGGTTCCGTTGATTTTTGCGGACGTATCTGGTCCGCATCGACGAAAATTCATACCTATACGATTTAATATACACAGAGTGAGGCGAGAATTCGATGATAAAATAGCGATGGAGCAATGCGATATCGCCATCAGCACTGATATATTTCGTATATATCTACATATGATGAATATGCGTCCACGATGCAATCGAGAGAAAAAAAAATATTTGTTCGAATGTCGAAATATTTTTTTTTCCCCACACACCGAATAAATAACATCCAAATTGAAGGGGAGGGGGATTGATTTTCGATACGGAATATTGGAAATCACATTCTTCATTTTCAGCCTAAATTTCTCCCCCGCTAACATTAAATTCAATCCTTTCCCCTCCGTCATTAATTTCACTCTTTCACGAAGGCCAAATTTTCGGTTGAATTTAGACTGAGAGAAGGGTGTGTGATCCGTATAAGACATGAAAATAACATACAAGCTCAAGCTTTAAATTGCCCTCACAACCTAAATATATATAGTCAAATATAATCAAATCTTTAAAAATTAAAATTTCTTAAAATTTTTTATTTCAGTCGAAAATTTGAATTTTCAATAAAATTTAATTAAATTAAAAACTTTCCTTATAAATTGCCCCCACAACCTAAATCTAGTCAAATTTAATAAAATCTTCACAAGCTTTGTTTGTGTACCAAAAAAAAAACACGCTATATTTACAAATTGTGTAAAATTGCATACGATTGTTGGACCGGAACTCGCCGGTTGATACCGGAATGTTCGTATGGTGCGCGCGTTGGGTTCGTCGTTCGCTCGAAATTGTTAACCAGAGATTGTAACACACGCGCTGAGAACTGCATTTATATATATATATATATGCGTTAACGAGCATCCGGCAGCATCCCACACGCGGATATATCGCGCATAATACGAGAGGTATAATAAAAACGCGGAGCAAATTTTTTTTCTCCCTAAACTCGTGAAATTTAACAATTTTAATAATCAACATCTCTCGCCTGCGTCATTTGTATCCTCGATCCACCTCCTCTCGACCTCGTGTTGGTTTTTTTTTTTGCTTCTCGATCATTCCGGCTTTGTCGCTCCCTTCTCGGACCATTTAGTACACGCGATAAGTGTGAGAAGGTTGAGTTTCGCGTTTGTAATCGCGGAGTAATCGTTGACACGAGAGAAAAACGATGAAATTGTTTGTCCTGAGAAAACTTAATCATCGTGGAAGGTCGCTTGAATAAACAAACAAAACATAAATACGTCCAATGACGTATTCTCACGAGAGCATATGATTGTGACAATTGATCGAAAAGGCAGTAAAAAAAAAAAAACAGTGACACAATCAAACACTTTGGATGAAATTAATTCGTGACTGTGGCATTGACCTCTTTCGTTGCGTGTCTATTTATTTGTGTGTCTCTGTTAATGAGCGTTGATACGAAAAAAAAAAAAAAAAATAGTCACTCGACCATACGTCGAATTGAACGGTAAACCGAGACTATTATTCGGGCTTTGCACGACCATAAATGATACAAACGAATTACGTGTCTGTGTGTGTGTGTGCTGTCGTGTACGCACTCTTCTAAACACTCAGAATCGTACATGGGACATTTAACGACGACTCTGCTGTCCAATTTTTTGGATTTTTTTTTTTTTTCGAGACTAGTCGCAAGTGTCGGAAATTTTCATGAATTAATTCAGATTTTTGTAAATTGTACATCGGTCGCAAAAAGCAAAATTTGAGTAAAATTTACTTTTCGAGGGTATACAATATTATAAATAAAAAATCTACCTTTTTTTATCCAATATAGATTAATTTTTTTTATTTTTTATTTTCATTTGTTCCAATTAACCCGATCAATGAAATTTTTTCGTTTTTTTTTTATTTCGTTGCAAGGACCACTTTTGATATGCGAAAAATTTCCGTATTTTCTTGAAACCTTGAAACGAATGGCAAAATAAAAAAATAAAAATGGTAAAATTTGGTGGCCTCCCCCGACGTGGAATGTTTCATGGATGTTTGTACGAGAGCCCAGCGAGCATATGGAGTGGTCTCTCAATTGCGAGGTGGCTCGATTGAATAATCAACTTAACAACGATGCGCCCCATCTCGAGTTACTCAAACTGTATGCTACATCGTAAAATTCTACGTCGCATGCGCGGACATTACAATGTATCAATATACCGATAGAATATCCAACATAAAAAAAAAAAAGATTAAAGTTTTCATCTTTTTTTTTTTTTTGCATTCTCTCAGCTGGCTCAACAAATCGATAAATAATTTGGACAAAAAAAAAAATTATCGTAGCCCGTTAATTTGAGTTGATTCAAATTTAATTTGATCGATCAATTGAATTGCAGATATACAAATAAGATTAATTTGTTCGATGTGATTCGTATCTATAATTCATAAAATGAATAATGAATTTTATCAACGATTTCGATGAACGCCAAAGATCTTACTCCCCGTTAAGATCCCTAATTACAATTTAATCGAGTACGTAAAAAAAAAAAAAAAAAAAAAAAACATATCTTATCTCTTTTTTTTTCGCTTATCCAACTTGAAAATGGCTTTGAGAAGAAAAAAAAAATTGCAATTAAGCCGCGACACTGAACCGGAGTTTCTACCGTTTCGCGCTGTGTGTTTGTGCAATTTTTCTTGCGCTCATTATAATTCGAGATCTCGTCGGGCGATACACAATCGACGATATACGGTAATGTATATATTGCGAAAAAATGTTTTTTTTTCCCCTTCATCGATGCAAAAAGGTGCCGGAGCGTGACGAGAATAAAACGAGCAGGGATATAATTATATGGTATGAGGTCGGAAAAGAGCGTACAGTTATGTCATACTCGAAATTAGTGTTTCTCGCTCAAATACGTGTGTTACTGATTGGAAACCGTGCGGCGCGCTTCGGGGATTTCGCGGCACGAAGGTAACTCGATTAACCTCGTGTCACTTCGCTGATACCGCGAGTTCTCCCTCCTCTCCCTCTCTCTCTCTCCTGTCAAATAGTCAATAACATCGGCCACGGAAATCAGTAATTTTGGCATGACCGATAAATTATGAATAATTATTCTTTATTTTTATCCCTCCGAATAATTTACTCGAAAAAAAAAAAAAACAAACAAACTGCAATTTTTCGAACTATTTTGCATTGATATGCAAAAGAAATATAATAATTCTGACATAATAATTGATCGTAATTTTGGTTCATCGAATTATTTTTAATCATTAAAATTAACATTGCCGCTTGATTCATACTATACTTTATTTTTTCATCAATTGCAGAAGTAAAAAATAGAAAAAAAAAAACAAAAATAAACAGTTGCAATATAACGATTGTATTAAAAAAATAAAAAAAAAAAAACATCAAATTGAAGAACGATGTCTGACCTATAAGAGCTCGCACTACTTAGCCACTTTTCAGCATCTTCGCCCCCTTTTTTCACAATTTTTTTTCTCACCCCCCCCCCCCCCCCCCCCTCTCTCCTCATTGTACAGTGTCCAAATAAAACAATTTTTAATGTTCATTGGCATTGGCACAAACTTATTTAACCGATAAATCGTTCAATATCATCCTCAAAGTTGTCGAAATAAAAAAAATATATATATATATATATTTTAACGTACCCCCTCAAATTGGTAGAGAGGTCAGGTGGCATTTTTAGGCTTCCGTAGAAAAAAAGGCAATTCTTATGCTGATACTGGATTTAAAAAAAAAAATACATTTTTTTCCCCCAATTTTGAGGGATCAGATCTTGAAAAAAAAAAATTCTACCCTGGCAAGTTAAGCTGTCGTTTCAAAGTGTTTGCTTCAAAGATTACAAAAATATTAACATCAATTATCAATGTTAATATTTATTATAATATTAATTTTTTATGAATTTTTTTAATATTGAAAATTTATAAAAATAACTAATACCTAGGAAATGGCGTCAATGTCAAAAGTCCTGACTCAGAGAAATGGGCAAGGAATCCTCGAACCACGTGGTATATTCTTGATCGGGTTTACTTTTTTTTCTCATCTCCCCCCCTCGCTCGAGTATATCAAATATTTATTCATTCCTTTAACCGGGCACAAGAAGGGACTATATATAGTGGCACTTTCGCAGTACTCGAAACTTTGTTCGGGAATAATTTATTCTCGCGCATCACCCTAAAGTCCCCTCGCAGTTTATCGTTATACCACCTTCTTGCCCTCCCCTCGTATATACGACGATGATCCTTGAATACCGGGATAACTAGACGCCCTCTTGATTATCGAAAGTGCACTCTGCTCTGATATTCACCGGTTACCTTCGATTTTCACCATCCCCCACGCTGTGCCACTTCATTATGAGCGTTGATATATGTATATAAATATTATATATATATATATATTTTTTTTTATCGTCCTGTTTGCAATAACTGGAATCTCGACAATCATTGCCCAATAAAATTCACTTTTTGAAAAACATTTTTTTCACATGCTTCATATTTTTTATCATGTACTCCATATTCTTCCCAATGCTTCGCCCTCCGAAGTTCCCCTTGATTCATTTTGGGCCACGTTTGGGTTCAAAGTCGAATCAGATTTTTTCGAAAATTTTCCTCATTTTCAAAATCATTCAGTTGTTTTTGACTTTTGAGATTTATAAATATTGAACAGCAGTTGAACATTTACCATGAGTTTTCGTGAATTAATAATTTATTATCATCGAACAATGATAAATTAACGATTTGTCTGATTTTTTTTTTTTTTTCTCGAGAATTCACTGCCTATACATTGACTCGTATTTGCGTCATTCGATTTATCTCTCATTCGTATAATTCGCGATGAAACACGCACAGGGTGTTTCCTCCTCGAGAGTCCTACAGCACAGACGTCACCCCGTCGTGCAACCTCTCCGCACGAGCGCATTCAGTTTTATGGGGCTTCGCCAGAGCTGATGCGGCTTTTCTCTTGTTTTTTTTTTCTTTCTTTCTTTTTCCTCGTTTTTTTTTGTTCCCCTTTATACCCTTACCCCCGATTTTAACACCGCAATCGTTTTACCATCACGGATCAAGCGATTCGCGTCATATGCGTGTACAACGAATCGTATATCGATTTATCGGCAATACTCTTGATTAAATAAGAATCGTGCAGATTCGTATGCATTCGCTTCCTCATTATTTTGTCTCGCGACGCGATTTTTTTTTTTTTTTATTTTCATTTTTTAATTTTGACTTTCTCGCACAGAGGAAAACTTTCGAGCGAGCTAAAAAGTAACGAGAAACGCATAAGCTTGGATAATTTCAATTTGCCCATTCGGTTCGTAAAATTAAAAAAAAAAAAAAACAATTCATAAATAAAATTGGTGGCGAGCGCGCACCGTCTGTAGATTTACGAATATCTCGTGACATTTTCCATTGAAGGAAAATTTCGGAAAAAAAATTTAAAATTTTAATAAAATCTCGATAATTTCGTTGATTCTCACGCCGAATTCAATAGGAAATATACTTCAATGTCACTCTCCATTCGTGTACGAAATTTCAGTCCGAAATCTCAAAAAATTCGCGACGTTTGGACCGCAAAAACATTAAAAAAAAAAAAAATCGTTCACTAGAAATTTTGACTTGATACTTGAAAATTGATGATAGTCGTAGTCCAGTCATTCCAGCAATTTTTATCGGCAATCGACAGAATTGATTTTGCTTTTGGAAAAGGTTCAGGGGCGTCCGAGTGTAAATTCAAGTTTGCGGGACGCGGGGTTCGAGCTTCAGCCGCCATTTTGGAGAACACGTTTTATCAAATATCTCGTTAACCGTGCATCGTAAAACAAAAATAGTCGAAACCTTTTTTGTAGACAATGAAATTCTCTACAACTTTTATTCAAAACTTTTTTCTGCATAGTGCATGGTTTTTTATTTATAGCGCAGCAAACTTTTCCAAACATTGCTAAATGTATAAAGATTGATCTAACAGTAAAGCAAAGTCAGTAAAAAAAAGTTCCAAAAGCAAAATCAATTCTGTAGAAAATTTCCATTACGAATCTATACTTTTTTTTGGCTCGAATGACTGGAGAGCCAACGCACATTCTTCGTAAATTAAATAAACGTCTGAAAATTCATAAAAATGTTGAATATGGGAACTCGGTAAGAACATTAATTTCGTATAATATGAATTTATTGAAGATTTTCTCGAAACGCGAAAATCGTATTCTCAACGAAATACTTGCATGTTTGTGCAAAATTTTCATTTGGTGTTTTTATAGTCTCTCGGTGAGGCCAACCAACGTCGGTCTTGTACGTCGTCGTTACTTTATTATTGCATTACTACCGCGAGGGGGTCGTATATTTATATACGACGTTATATTTATTTCTAAAGATAGATCGGACTAGCTCGAACGCCTTGTTTTTACAACAATGCATGTGCTCACGCTTCGATTGATTATCAGGTCGTTTGCTAATAAACCGTGTGTGTGCATATATGCGTGTGTGACACTGCGAATGATCTACGAGATACATTTTTAATATACATACGTCAATGCATATCGTGACACTGAATAATAGAAACCATGGAAATGGAACTGTAACGCTTACAATTGTGTATTAAAAAAAAAAAAAAATACATTACGACTCTATCGATTTTTACGTTCGTCAAATTGTATTCGTTGCTTTGTAAAAATCGTCCAACCTAAGAGCAATACAGGTGAAATGTTAAGAAAAACTAAATCGTAATTTCAGAAAGTCTTCCATCGATCAACTTTATTCACGAAAGACGTCTGATTTACACAATTTTTTTCGAACAATCCGAGCATTTTTTTTTGCCAAAAAAAAAATTTTAACAAACCCAAACGTTGTATGAATTTTTTAAATTTAATTTTGGACTTTTTTTTATTTAACAATTCATCGAAGAGAGTTTCGAGCTAAAACGATTGAATATTCGTCAATTTGAATTATAATTAATTAATTAGGTAGACGCAGATCGAATTAAACGAATGATCGATGGGAAAAAAAACAACGTGTGATCTTTGTTGAAAATTTGGGATTAAAAAAAAAATGTGTACTGGTTGCAAAATTTTCAGTTTGAAAACGAAAAATCGAAATTGTTTTGAAAAAAGAAAACAACTCTCGAATTTTCATATTTTTATAAATATGTAAATTTTATTTATGCAAAAAGAAAATTTTAATTAAATAATGGAAGGAAGAGAGAGAGAGAGAGAGGCCTGTTGGGTAAAGGCGTCGTCCTCGCCTCAAACACGTCACTCACCCAGTCTCTCTCTCTCTCTCTCTCTCTCTCTTTCTCCTTTTTCTCTGTCGAGTCGTCCTTGCACCCTCCTCGGCCATCTTGTACGTAACGAATATCGCGTCAAGCGCAGAAAACGTCAGTGAGAATCTCATGAGATGACAGCGTCGAGTCGAGACATCTCTCTCATTCCTCTCTCTCTCTCTCTCTCTCTCTTTCTCTTGTACTTAAATAATATTGGCTCCTGACAACTCGGCGCGTGTCATGAGGGTCCCCTTCTCACCTTTATATATATATATATATATATATATATATATATATATATATATATATATATATATATATATCCCTACAGACATAAATACATATATGTCTACAGTGATATATAAAGATTCGATTTATGTGAATCGGAAATAATTTATTCACTCGAGTTACAAATATAAAAATGTACCAATACATTTTGTTTTTTTAATCCAAACGATTTTTCTTCTCAAAGACGTACTCGAATGAAATTGATCAATGATACAATTACAAAATTAATTTGTGACCAAGAGGATCGAAAATTCTGACTCCTGTGAATCCCCCCTATATGTATATATAAATATATATATATATATATATATATATATATGAACTCTCGTAAACTTTATTGCTAAATTTGATTCTTCGATTGTGTCGGAGAATTCAATCCACTCGTGAAAATTTCGAACTTTTCCTTCAAAAATTTCGGGGAGTTGGGGGGGACAAAAAAATGTCTCAAACGTCACGAAAAAAGTTCCCAAAAACCATAACGAGTAAGCAAAAGCCAAAATTCCGAGAGTAGCTTTGAAAAATCCGCTCAAAAGTCCTTTCCTCGTTTGTCCGCGAACTCTCGAGGAACGTTTCATCCCCTAGGAAATAAAAAAAATCGCGTGATTCGTGGTAAAATAACGTTGAGGTTTTCAGGAAGCAAAAATCGACCAATACAGATGAGGCCAATAAAGAGAAAGAGATTAAAGAGAGAGAGAAAGAGAGAGAGAGAGAGAGAGAAAGTGAGATTGAGGCATTTTGTGTATACAAGATCGAGCGAATGGCGGATATCTTATCGTGTCGATATAGCGAGAGAGAAAAGCTCTTCTTTGACGATCGTGTCGTGGTGCGAGAGAGGCCGAGAGAAAAAAAAAAGATGAAAAGAAAAGGAAAGATGACGAGAGCGATCTTTGAGGGGTTGTGATGAAGAGAGGGTTTTGGTGCGCGCGACTCTCGCCAGGTGGGGTATGTCGAATGATCGCGAGCATGCGCCGGATTTTGGCAAAAAAAAAAAAAAAAAAAGGACGAAGGAGCAGTCTTACGGAGACCGCAGTATCGCAAACACTCGTGCACATAACAAAACAAAAAAATAAATTGCACGTTAAACACAAATATAACACGATTATATATATACAGACGAAAGAAACGAAAAAAAAAAAAAGAAAAATCGTGACCACGGTTTGTGCGTTCGTTTCCGCGAACCTCGAATCCACCCCCGGGGGACAATTATTTTCTTGCTCCTCTCTCTCTCTCTCTCTCTCTCTCTCTCTCTCCTCCCTCGCCTCTCTTCATCCTTCTCCTTCTCCATTCGAGTATGTGCACCACCTCATGTGTTACTCTCGCAGCAAAAATTCTCCTCTGCGTTCCTCCGATCGCATCGCGATGAAAAAACGAAAAAACACAATTCAATATCGTTTTTGAACAAGCATGAAAATTATGACGACGAAAAAAATTCGATATAATCGAATTATCACGAATCATCATCGAAGAACCGCGATTGTTCGATCGTCGTAACGATCTTTATCAAAAAATGGGATCAAGGAGAAAGTGCGACGAATCTTCGTGAATACGAAGAAGACCCTTTTTTTTTTTCTTTCTTTTTCCCACCGTCCTTCGTCGTAAATATTTGTATCAACCGATCGAACGGTTTTTTTTTTTCTTCTTTCCTTTGCCATCTCGTTTACTGCCTTGGGCAGAGAAAGCTCTCATCGATTGGATTCTTCGATGGTGCGGGGTCCGTGTGTTTTTCGTAATTCTCGAGAATTTTTTTCCATATTTTTCTGGAGAATTTCGTGTGTCGCGTGTGCTGTGTTTACGCGAGAAAAAAAAGAAAAACTAATGGGAAAAAGTTGCCTTAAAAATTGATCCCCGCGAGAGTGTGTAAAGTGGGATATAGGGAGAAAAGGGTGCGGGAAAGGAAGGGTTACGAGGAGAGTTACAGTGAAAATCCGGGAGGGCAGCACTCTCACGACATCATCGTGAGAGTCATGAGAGTCCTCCTCGAGCCAGACGATCCTTGATTCATCGTATTTTTTTTTCTCTCTCTCTCTCTCTCTCTCTCTCTCTCCCCTCGCTGTGCAAAATTATCAAAGGACACGAGAGAAAAAGAAGAGCCCTGTCATTGGGTCAAGAGCGAGGAAGAATAGAGGGAAAAATAAAAAGCTCTTTCGTGAAGTGTGTGCAATTAAAAAAAAAAAGTTGTATACGTGTGGCTGCCTGTATGTGTGTGTGTGTGTGTGTGTGTGTGTGTGTTGTGGGCGAGTGTCAACGAAAATTGGAGGCCGAGGTGAAGGATTTCAACTGCCATCGGTAGAGTGTCTTCTTCCTCCCTCAACCTCATTCCTCGTCTCTTGCTCTCTCTCTCTCTCTCTCTTTCTCTGTGCTTATGTGCGTTTGTGTAAACTCGAAAAATCGACTTTTCTGACTACTCGTTTGCCTTCGTCGCGATTCGTTAAAAAAAAAAAAAAAAAAAAAAAACGTTCAATCGCTTGAACTCGAAGAATCGTAAAAAATCTCTGTCCCCGTCTGCTTCCTTTCCGCGAGGCAGTCAGTGTCGTCATTTGACAAGTGATAAATCGAAAAATAAGTATTTGAGAAAAATCATTTTGAAAAAGACGAATGAGATTTTTTTTTTTTTTTTTTTGCTATTCCAACGATTTGTCTCGAGCTTTAATTGGAACTCTGACGCGTTGTTCAAAAAATTATTTTTTTTTAATTAGCGTCTGTCCAACGTGTTTTCGTTTTCTAAATAAGAAAAATAACTCAAAGCGAATGTTCGCGTGAAAAAGCGAATCGTGGCTGGATTGCGAGGGAGAAGAGAGAGAGAGAGAGAGAGAGAGAGGAAAGGACAGTGGAGAAAAAAAAAATAAAAGAGAATAATACAGGCTGCAGAAACGAGGGTTGGTGTTTCGTGAAGAATTGTTTCGAGGATAAGGCACGAGGGAGAAAAGCGACGAATAAACAAGTAAAGGGCCAAGAAGGCCAGCAAAAAAAAAAGAGGTAATTTGGGGGTTGAAAGAGTTTTGCGTTTGCGTGTGAGACGTGCGAACAAGCCAGGCACGAGGAAGAGCTCGAGGATGAAGAATTCTTCGAGCCAGGAAGAGCGAGCAGTATGAAAATTAAAGGTCCGAGATAAAGAAGGGGAATATAAAGGTCGTAAATTAAAAAAATATATACTGAGAGGGGGGAGAGAGAGAGGCTGAAGAAAAAAAAACCTTTAAAGAGCCTGGAATGTGAGAAGAAGGAATGAATAAATAAAAGGGCGAAGAACGGAAGTGGGAAAAATTGATTTTTCACGCGAGTTCCAACGCACCGTTGACCACGATTCTCGCAGCTTTTGAACGACAGCATCGCTCTCTCTCTCTCTCTCTCTTTCTCTCTCTCCTGGTTGGAAAACGCCAGGGGTACCCACTGAGCAATTTTATTTTTAGTTGAGTTACAATCGCCAGCAAATAAACGTGTCTGCGTGCGAAGTTAGCTTGAGCAAGAGAGAGAGAGAGAGAGAGAGATATTAGAAAACTCAAAGACGGAGAGAAGAAGAGCAAGGAGAAAAGGCAGCTGTGTGCCTAGCCGGCCAAGTGCCACCAACGAGAAAAGCCGGATGGAGCTACCCTTATAGTACGTGACGTCAACCTCTTCTACTTTAATTCTTCCCACTGCTTTTCTATTTCTCTCTCCCTCGCTATTTTTTTCCATCTCCACCTGGCCAAAATTCAATTTTTTTTCATATTTTTAACTCTCGTTGCAACAATAAAACAAACAAAAAAAGTACAAAAAATCATCACGAATACGTCGTCTTTCGGGAAGTTACATAGACGAGGACGGTAAATCGTAATTCATACTCGAATGGATATTCCTGTCAATTTTCTTATTTCGAGGTTTTCAATGATCTTTGAAAAAAAAAAAAAAAAACGTTGAAAAAGGTCAATTTTTACTGGTCTTTTGATAAGACAATTTTGTTTATTGATTAATTTTGTATAATGAATCAAATTTGTACAATTTACCCTGAGGATGCTCCAAATGACAGGGACAATTGGAGACAATGTGACATTGGTAAAATTTAATTAATGAGAATTTTCGGACTAAAAATCAACATAAGCAACTTCTCGAGAGAAAAATTTAGGACCTGCATAGATGCAGGATTCTCGTTGCGTCAAAATATCGTTTTTTTTATTCAATTGATAAATCATTTTATCTTTGATATAATAATAGTAATGATAATATACGATAATTCACTGCTTTGAGTCATCACTGTCATTATTATTATTAAATATGGAGCCTCGTTTCTTCGTTGCCATAACATCGT
The DNA here is from genome assembly GCA_963564615.1 of Rhorus exstirpatorius. NCBI lineage: Eukaryota > Metazoa > Arthropoda > Insecta > Hymenoptera > Ichneumonidae > Rhorus > Rhorus exstirpatorius. The sequence continues at coordinate 11,227,680 of OY751318.1, forward strand.
AACTCCCGACCCTTGATTGTTCTCTCTCGCACGCGCGTCTAATTTCCCCTCAACTAAAGAAGAAGCTTGCAAAAGCCCAACCCTACTATACCCGGCATACAATCCCAAAAAAAAAACATCGCGTGGAACAAATTCACTCACGCATCCCCCTCGTGGCTCATTTATTTATACATATATATATGTATAAAATATACATACATTGAAAATATCGACGTATTTATATGGAAATACATGAATATATAAAGAAATATTATATTTTCGGCTTCAAATATTTTTTTTGTCTTTTTGACGTTTTCATATCGAATTCTTGGAATTCCGGGGGAAAAAAATTCACGCGATTCGTAATCAGCGGAAAATTTCCTATGGCCTAGGAGCCTGAAAATAGTAGTGAGAAAGACGAACAAAAAAAAAACATTTCTCCATTTTTTGCTCACTTTTTTGAAAAGCTTAAAATCCTCAAATTTCAAATCCTCATTACATTGCTCCTGGTTTACGGAAATTGACTTATCAGGGGTGTTTTGAAAAGCCCTTGAGTAGACTTACAGAATGTCTTTTGATTCATCCCGAGATTTTGATTTTTAGTAGCCAAAAGAGCACTTTGAAAATCGGCAAATTTGAGCCCAAATGGGGATGTATGGAAAAATTGGCAATAATCGATGGTCCAAATTTGAAAATTTGTAAAAAATTGAAAAAAAATTTTTAGCTCGATGAATGAAGCGGCGTTTTGAAGCTTGAACGATTACGAAGAGAATGAGCACTGAATAGAGTTTTGACTCTTTCGAGAAGACGAGTTTCAGCGATTTTAGTGAACCCATATTAATTTTTCGCAATAATTCAAAAAAGTCTTGGATTTTTGAAATTTCATTTAGGACTCCGTATCGATGTATTTTTCTCCGCTGGTCATGATTCTTCTCTGGGCATTCTTCTTGATAATCAAAAATTCCATTTCAAAGCGTCAAAAAACGTTTTTTTTTTCCCAAAATAAAAATAACAATTTACATCGCATAAAATTTAATGAAATTCCATATCTTTCGTCATTATTATTATTATGTACATATATTCTTTTTTTTTCGAAAATTCCAGTAAATTGAGGGGGCAACTGTGGTCACAGTTTTTTTTTTTTTAATGATTATTTATCGAGTGCTGCGAAACAACAGTGCACAAATGATGGAATTTAACACGAAAATTTTACGAGCTTTTTTTTAAATTCTCTAAGCGTTACATACGTATATTATGTTTGTCAGTCGAATGATTGTGCATGGTCTTGAAGGTACGAGGAGGAATGGATAGGGCGGCAACGAAAGGCGATCGCACTCTTGGAATTGCGAAGCTTATGTAATACGTGGGGCGAGCTTCACGACACGACCTGGGCTGATGTTCGCTTTGCCCTCTCTCTCTCTCTCTCTCTCTCTCTCTCTCTCTCTCTCTCTCTCTCTCTCTCTCTCTCCCTCCTAATATTTAAACATTATTTCGGGAGTGCCAGCTACTCTGGTGGGACCTCCACACACACACAGACTAAGTCTCTGATCTTTGAGATTTTTGTTCTGCTCTCTGCCGAGCAGCCTCGTCTTGGTTGATCTCTCTCGAGCTTTTGCAAACGACGTCTACGCGACGACTGATCGCGCTCATCTCACTGTAACTTTTGGGCATTTGGGAAGGGATGGGCGTAAAGAAATATGAAGAAAAAAAAAATTTGAATAAAGAAAATTAATAATTAATGATGACGCACATACTTTATTAGAATAATTGTTATGAATTTATCGTTCCATACAAATTGTAACATTTTTTTCGAGAGACCTTCAAGCAGACGAGCCTTGTATATAATTTGAGAATATGTACCGGGCTGGAAAACGTTGAGAAAATCACGAATTTTTGTTTATCTTTAAACAATGAAATTCCGGATTGCACTTGAAGAGTTTCGAGGTCATCCACTGACCTGCTATGATAATTCGATTCTCATGCTCGCTTGTTCGATGAAAATTCGATGAAAATTGCCAAAAATCACATCGAGCTCGAACTTCGGACTTGAGGAAAAAAATAAAAATGAAATTAGTTTATTTGTCGAAGAAAAAATGTATTCTTTTATTGTAAATATTAATATTTTTGTTTGATATACTATAATTATTATATTGTGAATTTTAACATGTACGAAAATACAATTATTTTATTTTTATTTCGAAGAAGCATAAATCAAATTAATTAACCACGGCTTTCAGTCAATCGTGTGAAACATATTAATATAATTATCAAAATTTATCATTTATTTTGATTAAATAATTTTTTTTTTATCCCCCTCAAAGTCGAACTCTATCGCATGATAATTAATACGATGAGTCGTGTGAACGATATTAATTTATAAGACGAAATAATTAGAGATCAATATGCAAAAAAAAAAAAAACAACGAAAATAAATTACAAGAGAATAATTAAAAAAAAAAAAAACTTTGAAATTCAGTCGTGACGTAATTATATTTAATTGAATTTTTTTTAAATTTTGTTTTTCCAACTCCTCGTCACGTGTAACATTATCATTGTCAAACGAGCCTTTGACGATAAGAATTTATGACCTCTGGAGACACGCAAGAGATTTTCTTGCCTAACGTTATACAGACGCCACTTATTCTTCATCGATTGACGTCAAGAGAGAAACGAAATATTTGAAGAGCAATTAAATTTTTCTTACCGCTATCGTCGTTTCGGTGTATACGAAATGGGCGATAACGATAAAGCAAGAAAAGTCTCCCTCGTTTCTTCGTTATTCTCTTATCGCGAAATCTCAACTATAATCTCTCGGTACGTCATCGTCCAATTGAAAAAAAAAAATCCCCACACATTTTTCACACCGGCCATACAGTGCTACAGATTTTAAGTGTTATTTTTGACACTTTCTTTTTTCGTTTTTTTTTTCCTTCTAAAATTCAACTAACAAAAAAAATTTCAATCAAAAATTGAAAACTGAGAAAATTCTCTTCGCGAATCCAGCAATGCTCGTGATCAGTTACTATTATTCGAATGAACACACCAAAGGTTTTCGATTTAAAAAAAAAAAATGAGGAGACCATCCTGAAATAATTAAAATTAAAGCTAGATCGTTTGAATATAATTTGGAGTCGTCAGAGGGAAAAATAAAATTATATTTTGCTCCAAAAGAAAAGTGTCAAAGTAATTCTGGTCACCGAAAAAAAAAAAAAAAAAACAAAATAAAAAGTACAGAACAGCGTGGGTTGTCGCGTTTACAAGTCTCAGAATCATACTGAGAAGCGAGGTGATAGTCGTGAGACGCGAGATAAGCGTCAGAACATTTATGTTTAAACGATACCCTCTCGTTCCCCGGGGCATGGAATAGGAATCGCGGAAGGGGATCGAGAGAGACACTGATCAGACATCGTTTGGGTGTAAAGCATATGGATACGATACCGCGAAGAAAAAAAAAAGTTATATATAGTTACCAATTATAATCGTACGTACACACTGTACACGTAACACTTTACTCATATATATATATATATAATATATATATATATATAATATATATATATATAATATATATATATATATATATATATGTACACGAGGAGCGATGATTTCAGAACTGACGTAGCGTATGGTTTTGCTCTATCTTCGTCTATCGTACTATCTCTCTTTCTCGTTTGATGCTGCTCCATTCCTAGCACGTTTTTTTTTTTTTTCTTTTCCCCTCAGTCGACTGTGGTCTCTCGACACAGCTTCGTACTCGTCACGACTCGGAACTGCCGGGTCTCTGACAACGATCGGAAATTTTCAATCAATACTCGATAGTCTTAAGATAAATATAATATTTCGACAAGTTTATTTTTTTGGCAATCGAAATATCGTGACTCCGAAGAAAAAAAAGAACCCCAAAAGTGCGTCGATAATGTGATATCTCGTGTTTTATTTTTCACGCCACAAGTTTCGTTCGATAGTGTGCCACGTGAACGGTGGGTTTGTTTTTTTTTTGTTTTTTTTTTTTACAGTGTTGAATAATTAATTGTCACGTCAGTTTGTCAACGTTGAGGCTTTGAAATTGTGTGACCGTCACTTTATGGTATCGTGCTTGTTGCACGCTTCGTAATAATGTCGTAGAGAGTCAACGGGATCTTTGTATGTGTCCTGACAGTCAATGGTGTTTGGATTTATTCGAAAGTTCGAGAGAGAGAGAGAGAGAAAGAGAGAAATATCGAAGGTAGTTTTATCAATAATCTTGACGATATATAATTTATATACGCGTGAGAGTGCAAATTTTTTTGTTTTTTTTTTGTTTTCGGAGCATCGAATGTCAATTTTGCAAATTTTTTTTTTTTTTACATCGTATCCTTCGTTGTTTTATTTTTCTTTACTGTGAGATAAATTGGCTCAAAATTCGAAAAATGTTGAAATTGAACTCACGAAGTGTCCGCGTTTTTTTTTTTTTTTTGACACTCTGAAACGTCAGGTCGATTAATTACAACCGCGAGTACACTCGCCTGTGAAAATTTTTACGAGGGCCCGTAGAAAAAAGTAATGAAAAAAAAAAATTAATAGTTCAAGAGCCAACATCGTGCAGGCCTGTAACGTCAAGTTTTAAAAATAGATTCCGGTGGATAAAAAAAAAAAATGACGCAAACGAAACGGAAACAAGTGGTCTCTCACTTACCACGCATCGCCTATGTACTATTTTCTTTTTTTTTTTTTTTTTCCTCAACTATATCACGAGTATTATAGCACACGTAGCTTTGCAATGTAAATTATATTCCCATTCAGAGGAACGCCGAGTTACCCATGTATTTCAAGGCGTTTCTTTCCCTACCAACTCAATGAATTGTATGAATAATGAACGATTTAATCCCATCCATCGAAATGGTAGATCGCGATACTTTTACATGTTTCAACCAGATGGAAATGTAGGTGCGAATCAAAGTGACGTTCTTGAGAAATTTTCGTAGGATTTTTAATTGGTTTTTTTTTTTTTCGTTTACATACTTCGAAATTTTGAATTTTTCACAATTCTTTCAAAATTTGTAAGTTCTCAATTTTTTTCGACAATTCTAGTCATATATGCAAGACCAAATGTCACTCCATTCGTTTGGAAAAAAAAAAAAACATTGAAAATAATAATATTAAAAGGAACTGATGGGATGCCAAATTTTAGTCCAGTATCGAAAATCATTCTCGAAGTACAAACATTTGATTTTTAGGCTTTTCGAATTTTCATAAATTTCATTTTTCAGCTTCTCTAATATTTTCAATTACCTTGGTTCAAGAAAATAAACTAATAAAAAAAATTATTCGTCATAAAGCTTCCGCTGTGAGGTAGCAACAGAATGAATCCCTCCTCACAGATCGACCATACTTTGAGTATAAATTTCTAAAGCGTGTCATTTGACTGTTGCGTTACGAATTCAGTTTATCCAACTCGTTATCCCCACTCCGTCCGGCACTAAATTTCGTACGCACGATCGTACAGATCGGGCATAGTAACTTTCACGTCGTGAGATTCCGATCGAACGTCATATATGACGTCATCGTCATTATCATTATATCCTTGAATAACATACAGGTGTTTTTTTTACAATTTCAATGAATGATTCATCTGAAACATTGTTTAGCCTTTCAATTCTGTCATTAGATTTAACAAACAAAAAAAATTTTAAAAATTACTTACCATTGAAGGATCAATGAACTTCGTCTTTCAATTGTATAATTTTTTCACAGCTCCAATTATCGTAGAATGCCCACATTGATCGCGCGCGCGTCATGTCTGCAATTTGCAGAATCATCGATGTTCCGTGCTCGCTCGTATTTTCCCAATTTTTCGTTCAATCTTACCTGAAATTCATCCCACAATTCGACGATCAGCCAGGACCGAGGAAATCGAGAATTTCGTCATTCTGGAATTTCGATAATTCACAAAAATTACACATCGACGACCCCCCCCTGAGGCCAATGATCATGTTCAAACTACACGTATTGTTCCCAATGCGTAGACACGAAACTCCAAAAATAAAAAATTCATTGATAATTTTCATACGAAGATCTTATAATTTGTTTGCTTTACGATAAAATATCGAAGAGTAAAGAGACCCGAGAGTCACGATGATCTTTCACTCGTCCATTCGTAAAATATTATCCAGCAATTTTCCGTAAAATTTTGTATTTATAGTTTTTTTTTTTTTTTCTTTGTTTGCTTTGTTTCTTCAAAGCTACCGGACCTCCAATCGCACGGAGGTCAAGGGAGTAGTGTGGTACGCGAAGAAAGTAGTCTGAGCTGAGTTAGCTTTGGAGCAGCACAGCAGAGTTGGCATAGGCCAACTTAGGTGAAACGAGGCAGAATGGCGACGATAGATGGGCGGCCGGCCCAATATGGCATCACTCTCAAACAACTCAGGGAGCTCATGGAACATCGAGGGCGCGAGGGTGTCAATAAAATCAATGGCCATGGAGGCGTACAGGAGATTTGTAAAAAATTGTATACTTCGCCCAGTGAAGGTGAGGAAAATTTGAAACAAAACAAAACAAAAAAAACGTTTTCCTTCGATCCGCAGGAAACGATAAAATAGGGAGAAAAAAAAAATCGTTTATCGATGATAATAATTTCGTTCAATGTGTCGATAGGCCTCAGTGGATCGACAGCGGATATTCAGCATAGGCGAGACACATATGGTTCCAACATGATACCTCCGAAACCACCAAAAACATTTTTACATTTAGTATGGGAAGCGCTGCAAGATGTTACTTTAATCATTCTGGAAATAGCTGCATTGGTTTCGTTAGGTCTTAGCTTCTATAAGCCATCGGGCAGCGACGAAGGTGCAGGTACGTTTGACTCGTAAAAAAGCCAGTTTTTTTTTCTTTCTTTCTTTCTTCTTATTTTATTTTTTTTTTTGAATAAAATCATAAAAATTTCGACAATAACGAACGGACGTAAAATTTGAACTTGAGACACAAAAATATAATGCCCGAAATTTACTGGAAGGGCAGTTTGAAACAAAGTTACACAAAATATTCGGAATTTTTATGAGCACTTTTTTTTTTTTTCCCCGAATGATCGAAGATTTTCCAAATCTCGTATTCGTAAATTTTTACGAATTGACCTTTCTAATTTCCTCCCAGAGTACCGTCTGTTTTTTTTTTTTTTTTTCTTTCTCGTTTGAAACAAATTCGTCGCTCCAAGAGAACGAATTGAAATTTCAGTCTTTGAATCCAATTGGAAGATTAATTGTCCGTGCCTATATTTCTCAAAAATTTGTAAAATTTAATTATAAAAAAAAAAAAAAAAAAAAGAAATATCGTAAATTCACGTGATCCTTGCCATTTTTCACCTCCTCCGTATACCCTAAAATTGTTCGAACTGAAAAATTCTTCAGACGCGATTGGTCATCTGGACGAGGACGAGGGAAAATACGGATGGATCGAGGGCCTCGCTATTCTGATATCCGTTATCGTCGTCGTAATAGTCACGGCATTCAACGATTACTCCAAAGAGCGACAATTTCGCGGTCTTCAAAATCGAATAGAGGGAGAGCACAAGTTCTCCGTAATTCGACAGGGTGAAGTCAAGCAAATATCCGTATCGGACATCGTCGTGGGCGACATATGTCAGGTGAATTTCTTCTTTTTTTTTTTTTTTTTCGAAAAAAAAAAAAAAAAATCCAAAGTTCTCTCTCGATGTGTCCAATTTATTTTGTTACTTTATTTTTTTTTTTTTTTTTATAGAGATAAATTATAAATACCAACGAAATAAATTCAAGTTTTGCCCTGTACGCTCGTTTGAATAAAAATTTATATTTTCATTTAACAGATAAAATACGGAGATTTGTTGCCCGCGGATGGTATACTCATACAGAGCAACGACCTCAAAGTCGATGAATCCAGTCTGACGGGAGAATCGGATCACGTGAAGAAAGGCGAAGCTTTCGATCCCATGGTGCTGTCAGGTGAGAGAACCTCCCCTAATTCGTAATCGCTAATTTTTTCCAGCCGATTCCCTTAGAAATCCAAGGCCAGCCTCTCATTCTCGTAAAAAAAAAATTGCCTCTGTTTTTAAAATTTTTTTTTATCACAATTTAACTGATACAAAGAATGGGAAAATAAACAATTCGCGCTTATTCGAAAAAAAAAAAAATCGTACGAATTCAATTCGATCGAAAAAGAAGAAGGAAAGGAAAAAAAATGCTATTCGAGGACTTTTATTTCGATCGATTCGTCAATAATTTTTTGGCATTATTGTGTCATTATTCTCAAAAAAAAAAAACAAAGTTTTTTGGGATCTACGGTTGATTTCTTTTAGATTTTTATTTAATTTCAAAGTCCCTTGAAATTCACTCGCCAAATGTCACTTTTGTCTGTGAAAATTTATACGCGAAGGATCCTCGAATCCCAGAAAAGAAAAAAATTGACTCCGTTTTTTATTACAATTTATCTGATACAAAGAAGCGGAAAATAAAAATTTCGCGCTGATTCGGAAAAAAAAAATCGTACGAATTCAATTCGATCGAAAAGGAAGAAGGAAAGGAAAAAAAATGCTATTCGAGGACTTTTATTTCGATCGATTCGTCAATAATTTTTTGACATTATTGTGTCATTATTCTCAAAAAAAAAAAAACAAAGTTTTTTGGGATCTCTGGCTGATTTCTTTTAGATTTTTATTTAATTGCAAAGTCCCGTGAAATTCACTCGCCAAATGTCACTTTTGTCTGTGAAAATTTGTACGCGAAGGATCCTCGAATCCCAGAAAAGAAAAAAATTGACTCCGTTTTTTATTACAATTTATCTGATACAAAGAAGCGGAAAATAAAAATTTCGCGCTGATTCGGAAAAAAAAAATCGTACGAATTCAATTCGATCGAAAAAGAAGAAGGAAAGGGAAAAAAAATATGCTATTCGAGGACTGTTATTTCGATCGATTTGTCAATAATTTTTTGGCATTATTGTGTCATTATTCTCAAAAAAAAAAACAAAGTTTTTTGGGATCTCCGGCTGATTTCTTTTAGATTTTTATTTAATTTCAAAGTCCCTTGAAATTCACTCGCCAAATGTCACTTTTGTCTGTGAAAATTTATACGCGAAGGATCCTCGAAATCCCAGAAAAGAAAAAAATTCAATAAAACAGACTTAATTTATTTATTTTGAATTTTTTTTTGTTTTTTTTTTTTTTTTTTTTTTTTTTTTTCAACGTATCCTCAGGTACCCACGTGATGGAGGGCTCGGGTAAGATGTTGGTAGCCGCTGTGGGTGTAAACTCTCAGGCTGGCATTATCTTTACACTTTTGGGCGCCGCGGTAAATCAGCAGGAGGAAGAAATCAAGAAAATGAAAAAGGGTATGCGCTTGATATTTCAAAACGAGATAGAACATTCAGATCCCCTCCGAGTTTGCCCATATTCGCGAGTTTCCTCGCGAGCCGAAGAAGAACCAAAAAAAAAAAAAAAACGAAAAATGCCCCGAATTTTCACGTCAAGTGGGGAAGAAAAAAAAACAAAAAATTATTCGAAATAATGGGAGTTGAATGTCGAGTCTCGGGGTCGGTTTTGTTTCCCCGATAATTCTCGTCGATCCACGAGCGAGCTGGCCAAACTCGGGGAAATTTTTTTTTTTTTTTTTTTTTTTTCAAAATTCTATTATCCAGGCAAGTGTGTGGACCCCCGAAAGTCTACGCATGGTTTTCATTTTGATGTGAATTAAGAAAAAAAAAAAAAAACAAAAACAAAAACGAAGAAAAAAAAAATACAGCGGTTATGAAACTTAATCTAGACGTCCATTTGGCCCGAACGTTTTTTTTTTTTTTTTTTTTGCATGTTCCATTGACAATTTTAGAATGACAATTTTTTGACCGTTCATTAACTAGAAGGGAAATTTGTATTGCAGAATTTATCATGAGACCATCCTCCCCTAGCCCCCTCATTTTTTTTTTTTCTAATCTTGGAAATTTTTTTCGATCCCATTTGTTTTGTGGGAAATTTTTTTTTTCCCCCAACTCTTGAACCATTCGCCGTTTACGAAGCACAATTTTCATTATGGATGTAACAGCTGATTTCACCATAGCAAGTGATGTCGGCTTTTTTTCAACTTGAAATGATTTTTTTTTTTCGTTTTTTTTTTTTCCCTTGTTTTTGTTCTTTCGTTGTGCCCCAAGCCAGTTCTCGTGCCATTGCCAAAAATATTCCTGGAAGGTGTTTCATGCCTCGAGACATGCTTCTTCGTTGATCGAATATACAAAAAAAAAAAAAAAAAAAAACCTCATCGAGGGGATTTGAAAACTCAAAAATTGGGTCTACTCTCTTAATTTTTTGTTCATGAGAGAGTTTTATTGAAACAAAAACAAAAAAAAAATCAATCGCTTCAAACTTTCACCGGTTATTCATAAAATATATTTCGCCACTAAAAAGTCTAGCCGGTACTTTGAATTTTTGAGTGAAAAAAAAAAAATTATTTCTGCCGCAACCGAAAAAAAAAATTAATTTTTTTTCCATTTTATCTCGAGAAAATGATAATTGTACTTTGTATTCACATTCGGATCTTGAAATATCCTTTCGACTCATGCGAATGAGCAAAATTTCATTTTTTTTTGTTCCATTTTTTTTCATTTTTTGTACAGTCAAAATAGCGAGTTCGTTCCCTCGTTGTGTGTGTCTTTTTTTTGTTTTTTTTTTGTTTACCCTTTCAGGCTGCTCGTGTTAATCGTCCCAATCTCTCATCAATGTAATTTATCATTTACAATAAACTTTTAATGAAAAACTTAAAAAAAAAAAAATCCGAAGAAAGAAGAAAGAGCAAACGACGCGACGCAGGGGCAGGGGGGGGGGGATAAAAATATATTTTTCGTTTAAAAAAAAGAAGAAAAAAAAAACGCGATAATAGTCGTTCCAATGATCCATTGGCAAGAGACCTCTGGTAACATTGCTAATGAATTTTTTTCTTTTGCATGCCTTTGTTTTTTTTTTTAATTTTTTTTTATTTTTTTTTTTTTTAAATAATATCCAGAGGCTAAAAAGGAGCGGAAGAAGAAGTCTCTATCAGGTGATTAGAAACAAAATTACATTATTCTCTTGGGCAAAGAATTTACGACTTGGTTTTTTTTTTTTTTTTCTTTCTTTCTCGCATCGCGATTTTTCTCTCCGCGCTATGATCTTTCTATTATTTCGGATTATTCGTCACATTTGAACTTGAGAAAAAAAGAAGACAAATTAATGGAAAAATCTTACGATAATTCTCGAAAAAAAAAAAAAGAAAATTCATTCTCATCGCGATCTTGTCAAATCGATTAAACAAAATGTTAAAAATCGACGCAAAATAATTAAATTAATGCATTTTTACTTTGTCTACTTATCATCCACTTCTCGCTCTCTCTCTCTCTCTCTCTCTCTCTCTCTCTCTCTCTCTCTCTCTCTCTCTCTCTCTCTCTCTCTCTCTCTCTCTCTCTCTCTCTCTCTCTCTCTCTCTCAGCTGTTTTATCATTAAACTTAAAAAAAAAAAATTACGTATCACTGACAATCGTTCTTTTTTTTTTTTTCTCGTCAATTCCTTTCGTACATTTTGACACTCATTGTCCCGTTGGGTGATGGATTTTGCACATTGTTAATTCGTCACGCACTCGCCTATTCTTGCATCTCGTGATTGAATTTTCCCTTCTTCTTTTTTTTTTTCTTCTTCTAATCTCAAATTCGCACATCACACAGATGGAATGTGCGGGTTTTCTTTTTTTCCTTTAACAATTTTGTGTGTATATCTATGTTCGTTTTTTTTTTTTTTCCTTTTTTTTCACGATAGTTAATTCACGATTGATTGTTTGCGACCGTATTATTTACGTTATCCTCAATTTATTTATTTATTTTTCATCTAACCAAGTTGTCAATTAACGTTTCTAATTATTCATTGAATGTTGGAAAAAGCTGCCGAAGATTTCGAACTCGAGACTCTCGCTTGTTAATTACCGAAAATTTGAGAACGAAATTTAAAAAAAAAAAACGTGAAACGTTCGTCGAAGTTGGTCAACTCGACTTGAAACCTCAATTTTTATTTATTTTTTTTTTTTTTTGTTCTTTCCAAATCCAAGCAGAGCACACGAATTACGTCAAATTTTTTCCTCTAACAAGCTCGAGCAAGATCACGAAATCTTCGAAACGGCTAATTTTTACCCAAAATACACTGATTTGACGCGTGAATTATTATTTGTAAAAACAAAAAACAAAAAAAAAAACACAAAAGGCGAGGAGGCTGGTGAAATAACGAGCAACAGTCATGCTAGCGGTGGAACGAAGCACGACGGTGGCGAGAATCATCATGCGCCAGCCGCTTCGAGCGGAGGCGGCGGCGGCGGCGAGGGAAAAAAAGACAAGAGCGTACTCCAGGCGAAGCTAACGAAACTCGCGATACAAATTGGCTATGCTGGCTCGATGATCGCCGTTGTAACCGTAATTATACTGGTCACACGATTCTGCATAACGACCTTTGTCGTGGAAGAGAAAGAATGGAACTCTAAATACATTGAAGTTTTCGTGCGTCATCTGATTATCGGTGTCACCGTTCTCGTCGTTGCCGTACCCGAGGGTCTTCCTCTAGCCGTTACGCTCTCCCTCGCCTATTCCGTCAAGGTAATATTATTGATGAAATTGAAAAAAATGTATATATTAAAAATTAAAAAAAAAAAAAAAAACCATTCAAATCTTACGATTATAATAAAATTATTACGATTATGAATAGTATATCTTGCGAGGCCTTGAAAGGGGCTTACCTCCGCGGTGCAGCTTTTAGGGCCTGTAGACGAGAAGTAAAACGTAGTACTTTTAAGATCTTAAGAGACTTTTATGGATTTAAATAGGTCTTTAAGCCTTAAAACGGTCTTGAAAAGGCTTTCAAGGTCTTGAAGGACTTTCTAGAACTTGAAAGACTTTTGAGCAAACAAACATAAAGACTTTTGAGGATTTAAAAAGGTCTTTGAGTCTTGAAACGTTTTTAAAAAGGCTTTTAAGGTCTTGAAGGACTTTCTAGAACTTGAAAGACTTTTAAGCAAACAAACATAAAGACTTTTAAGGATTTAAGAAGGTCATTGAGTCTTAAAACGGTCTTAAAAAAGCTTTTGAGGTCTTGAAGGACTTTCTAGAACTTGAAAGACTTTTAAACAAACAAGCAAAAAGACTTTTAAGGATTTAAAAAGGTCTCTGAGTCTTAAAACGGTCTTAAAAAAGCTTTCAAGGTCTTAAAAGACTTTCTAGAACTTGAAAGACTTTTAAGCAAACAAACATAAAGACTTTTAGGGATTTAAAAAGATATTTGAGTCTTAAAACGGTCTTAAAAAAGCTTTTAAGGTCTTGAAGGACTTTCTAGAACTTGAAAGACTTTTAAACAAACAAGCAAAAAGACTTTTAAGGATTTAAAAAGGTCTTTTAGTCTTAAAACGGTCTTAAAAAAGCTTTCAAGATCTTGAAGGACTTTCTAGAACTTGAAAGACTTTTGAGCAAACAAACAAAAAGACTTTTAGGGATTTAAAAAGATCTTTGAGTCTTAAAACGGTCTTGAAAAAGCTTTTAAGGTCTTGAAGGACTTTCTAGAACTTGAAAGACTTTTGAGCAAACAAACATAAAGACTTTTGAGGATTTAAAAAGGTCTTTAAGTCTTGAAACGTTTTTAAAAAGGCTTTCAAGGTCTCCAAGGACTTTCTAGAACTTGAAAGACTTTTAAGCAAACAAACAAAAAGACTTTTGAGGATTTAAAAATGTCTTTGAGTCTTAAAACGGTCTTAAAAAAGCTTTCAAGGTCTTGAAGGACTTTATAAAACTTTAAAGACTCTTAAACAAACGGACAAAAAGACTTACAAGTTTTGGGACTTGAAAGTACTACTTTACTCCTCGCCTTGCAGGCCGTGTTGCGTAAACCATTTTTTTTTTTTTTTTTTACAAAGTACCAAAAAAAATTTTTACTCCATTTGTATTTAATTTTTTTTTTTTTTTGCGTCTTCTCGTTTTTTTTGTTCGTTTCCCGTCGAGCAGAAAATGATGAAGGACAACAATTTGGTTCGTCATTTGGACGCATGCGAGACAATGGGCAACGCAACGGCCATATGCTCCGACAAAACTGGCACACTGACGACCAATCGTATGACCGTCGTGCAGTCGTACGTATGCGAAAAAATGAGCAAAACAATACCGTCGTTCGCGGAAATACCGAGTCACGTTGGTAGCCTGCTGATACAATCGATATCGATAAATTCGGCATACACGTCGAGGATAATGCCCTCGCAGGATCCTACCGAGCTGCCGATGCAGGTCGGTAACAAAACCGAATGTGCCTTACTTGGATTTGTAATTGCAATGGGCAAGAACTATCAGACATTGAGGGACGAGCAGCCCGAGGAATCTTTCACGCGGGTGTACACGTTCAACAGCGTGAGAAAGAGCATGTCGACCGTTGTACCGAGACAGGGCGGCGGTTACAGACTCTTCACCAAGGGCGCTTCCGAGATCATCATGAAGAAGTACGTATGACATCCGTTCCAACGAAATCTTATTCACGGATAATCATTGGTAAATCATTTCCAAAAAAATATGCCTATTCGTCTATTTTTTTTTTTTTTTTTTTTTTTTACATTCAACGGAGAATCCACGTTTTCTTTACAATTTTTCAATAATATCCGAGCACGCTGTCCAAAAAAGCTTCGTCTCGTATCAAAAATTTCGATCATGCTTGAATGCAATGATTTTGAATTTTTTTTTTTTTTTTTTTTTGTAAAAAGTTGTTGATAAAACCCGCCGAATTTCTCTGGCACAGATAACAACAAAATCAATCCGAAAAAAATCATTCTTTTTATTTCATATTTGTTCAGTTCCATTTGCATTTATTTGACGAGTAGATGAACAAAAAAAATCACTGCATTGTGCAGATTTCGAGTTTAAAACAAAAAAACTTATCGCTCAATTAACCGGAAGATAAGCCCCAATTCTATTCAGATTTCAGTCAGGCAAAGTTGGGGTATTTTTTTTTTTTTCAGCCAAAAGTCAGGAAATTTTTATTCTCGTGGCCATCCTGAAAAAAAAGCTCTTTGAATCGCGTGTCTTTTGATCCCCCCCCCCCCCCCCCCTCTCCCGGGAAGCCCCGATGAACCAAATTTTCGAATCGAACTGTGCGCAAATGATTTTTTTTTCCCCTCCCCCGAATCTTCGGAATAAAATCCATAACAAATTTTCAAAATAATACGATTTTCATGATCAATAAAAACGCGAGAGAGAGAGAGAGAGAGAGAGAGAGATTGATCGTGGCGAAATATATTTTTTGTTTTTCACACAGATGTGCCTTTATTTATGGTCGCGACGGACATTTGGAAAAATTCACCCGTGAAATGCAGGATCGTCTGGTGTCGAATGTCATCGAGCCAATGGCATGCAACGGTCTGCGCACGATATCGATAGCTTATCGTGATTTCGTGCCTGGCAAAGCCGAGATAAATCAGGTTCACAGCGAGAACGAGCCGAACTGGGAGGACGAGGATAATATCGTGTGCAATCTTACGTGTCTGTGTATCGTCGGTATCGAGGATCCTGTAAGACCCGAGGTTCCCGATGCTATAAAACGATGCCAAAAGGCTGGTATAACGGTGCGAATGGTTACCGGTGACAATGTCAATACGGCCCGTTCGATCGCCCAAAAATGCGGTATATTCAAGCCGAACGAGGATTGGCTGATATTGGAGGGCAAGGAATTCAACAGGCGCATAAGAGACAGCAACGGCGAGGTACAGCAACATTTGCTCGACAAGGTATGGCCAAAGCTCAGGGTACTCGCGAGATCATCGCCAACCGATAAATATACCCTCGTGAAGGGTATGATCGATAGTAAAGTATCGGCGTCGCGCGAAGTCGTTGCGGTTACCGGTGACGGTACGAACGACGGTCCGGCATTGAAGAAAGCGGATGTTGGCTTCGCGATGGGTATCGCCGGTACGGATGTCGCCAAGGAAGCGTCCGACATAATACTCACGGATGATAATTTTTCATCGATCGTCAAAGCCGTGATGTGGGGCCGAAATGTTTACGACAGTATAGCAAAATTCTTGCAATTTCAGCTTACCGTTAATGTCGTTGCCGTTATCGTTGCTTTTATCGGCGCTTGCGCCGTACAGGATTCACCTCTGCGAGCCGTACAAATGTTATGGGTCAATCTTATAATGGACACGCTCGCGTCGCTCGCTCTTGCGACCGAATTACCAACGCCCGATCTACTGCTGCGCAAACCTTACGGACGAACGAAACCGCTCATATCGCGCACGATGATGAAGAATATCCTCGGTCAGGCGGTTTATCAGTTGGTCGTTATTTTTACGCTTCTCTTCAAGGGTGAGTCGGGGGGAAATGAAAATTGTTGTGACGTTTGACGATTAAAAAAAAAAAAAAAAAACTCCCATGAAGCATGCGATCGGATTTGGGATTGGGTTAGACGTACCGGGTTGACTTTGAGCATTTACGAACATTAATTTGCGAACATTTGCATTATTGCTAATTCAGGACTGAAAACCCTGAATGGTACGCAGAATCGATTTTTTATCATCGAAAAAACCTTTTCTGATCATGATAAATAAGAAAATAGGAAATTATAATTGAGATTATATTTGAAATTGTATTATGACGTTTGTACTACTTTTGGGCCATTCGAATTACCAGTTGTGGACATCGAGCTTTGAATTTGGGATACGAATGCGCTAAAAACGAAAGATGAAGTTTTGGACAATCGGTATATCGGCAGATTCGAGTTAAAAATAGTTATTTATTTGCGCAACAAACATATTACTGAAATCGTACAAGTGTGCTCTATCTGTCGCTATAAGTTGGTCACAAATGGAACAATCGCGTTTTAAATGATACCCACTTTTGGCCGACGCGTATTTTTCAGGTATTTCAGCTGATATTTCAGATCAATTTTTTTTGTGGTTCTAATCGAAAAAAAATTAGATTTAACTGATTAAATATAAATTGTTCGATGGGGCGGATGGCTTTAGATATGAAAACCGTAGTCTTCTTACCTCGGGATCGATTGACAATTATGACAAGAAAACTACACGCAAACCGCTCAGCGTTGACGCATTTCGTCATATTTCGTTGAAATAAATTAACGGATATTCAATAAATCAATCGACAGTGATGCGGAAATATCTCGGATATGAAAATATTACGCTCGATGAAGTGAACACAGCCTTGAAACTTAAAAAAAAATTCGAGGTAAATGCGGAGCGGCCACTTTGAGCATTTTCGAAAATTCATTTACGAACATTCGCATTATTGCAAATTCAGAATTGAAAAAGTGATCGATGTAACCTAAAAGGTACACAGAATCGAATTTTTATAATCCAAAACCTTTTCTGATCATGATAGATTTAAAAAAAAAATAGGAAATTATCTTGCAGCTGTCATTTTCACCATTTTTTGCGACATTTGTACTATTTTTGGGCCATCCGAAGCACCAGTTGTCGCCACCGAGCTTTTATTTGGGATACGAATACGCTAAAAACGAAAGTTGAAGTTTTGGACAATCGGTATCGGCAGATTCGAGTTAAAAATAGTCAAAAATATTACTGAAATGGTATAAGTGTGCTCAATTTGTCGCTATAAGTTGGTCACAAACGGAACAATTACATTTTGAATGTATCACTTTCGGCCGCCGCATAACTGTCAAGAATTTTTTACATTTGTGGCCATATTGCCACAAATAGAACAATCGCGTTTTGAATGCGCCACTTTCGGCCACCGCGCATTCTTCAGGTATTTTAGCTCATATGTCAGATTTTTTGTGATTCTAATCCGAAAAATGAGCTTCAACTGGTAAAATATAAATTTTTTGATGGGGCGGAATGACTTTTTAGATATGAGAAACCGTAGGCTTCTTACCTCGGGATTCCTTAACTTTTCCGACAAGAAAACCAACCCAACCGCTCAGCGTTGACGCATTTCGTCATATTTCGTTGAAATAAATCGACAGATATTCAATAAAGCAATCGATAGTGGTGCGGAAATATTTCGGATATCAAAATATTACGCTCGATCAAGTGAAAACACACACAGCCTTGAAATTTTGAAAAACTTGAGGGAAATGCGGAGTGGCCACAACTGGTACGTCTATCCTAATCTTGTGGGGGAAAAAAAAAAAAAAATTATTCCTGGACGCTCTGATAGTTGCTGTTGAAATTTAATGCTTGTCGCTGGAGATTTAGGCAAAATTTTTCCTTTCCGACGGAGCTCGGGCAGATTTATCGAGAGAAAATTGTTTTTATTTGACGAAAATTGAATTTTGAAAGAAAAAAAGAAGAAACGTATCTAGGCTCTTTTTATGAATGACAACTTTCGTTTTTTATTAAAATTAATATTAACTAGCTGACCCGAGCGACGTTTTCCTGTCCAAATGCAAAAAATCACAATTCAACTGAAAGTGGACAATTGATTCACTTTGTTCTTACCGTATAACCGTTTTTCACTTCAAAACTTGACCGTATTTCGTAGGTAAATCTGTAAAATTTGTTTGAGATAAAACGACGAAACTTGATTCATTTCATGAAACGATTGCGATGAACTTAATTCAACTGAAAATAAACAACTGAATCAATTGTAACCGATTGGCTTGATTCACAATATTTGCGCGCGTAGCGAAATTAAATTGGAATAGAAATAAAATAACTGCATTTTTTTTGGACGGATCGCGAAACAGCGCAAAAGTTGAAACAAATGTAATTTTATTTTAATCAAGGCTGGAATACGTTTTTCAAGATTTTTTTTTTTTTTCAATTGAAAAACATTCGATTGAATTATTTCCATCCCGGGAGCATAACGAAAAAAACGAGAAAAAAAAAGAATCAACCAAATATGTCGTTCCTATCGTCAGTTATGATCGAGAGTGCATAAAAAAATTATAATTTTTGCAGTTTGTCCGAATTTTCCGACTTTCCTTTGAAATTGTCCCGAATTTTTTTTTTTTTTTTTTTCCTGAAAACTTTTCCAGAAGTCCTGAGTTCATACAAAAATCTCATAGAAAAAAAGTACTTTTAGTTTTTCCCGAATTTTATCAATTTTCCGGGCAACTTTGCCAAATTTTTCTTTCCCCAAAAAACTTATTCGAACTTATTACGAACATTAAAAACCAACGAACAGAATTTAATTTTTATTTGTATAAAAGATTATTTTTAATTGATATAACTATCCAATGATCATTATAAATTTGAGTCATTTGTTGCATATTTTTTATTTTTATTATTTTTAATACGGAAAAGGATGAGAGGGTGACGAGTAAATTTTAGGTCGAAACAATCCGAATGGAAATAATTTTTAAAATACCTTTTTTTTTTTTTTAAATAATTATCTGTACTTTTTTGGAGAATCAAATGATTTTACATTCAAATTGTGCTACTTTGCTCTTCGGATGATTTTCGATATTTACGAAACAAAAGATTTGACGTTGAAAATAATGGAAAAGCAGCGTCGTGAAGAGAATTTAATTTTAATGTTTTGTCCCCTCCCCCCATTGACACGCGAATAATCGTTGCTCATCGAATTTATTGGGTCACAAAAAAAAAACAGGCGACGACTTGCTCAACATCGACACGGGATTGGGTGTCGCGGCGGCTGGCGGAGGTGCGACCCAACACTTTACAATCATATTCAACACATTCGTCATGATGACCGTGTTCAACGAAATTAACGCGAGAAAAATTCATGGCCAGCGCAATGTCTTCCAGGGAATCTTCACGAATCCCATATTTTATTCGATTTGGATTGTAACCTGCGCGTCCCAAGTGAGTCGGTTTTTTTTTTTTTTTTTTAAATTGAATATTACATTTTTTTTTCTCAACTCTCGCTTGTTGCACCAATTGTGCATCTCTCAAATTGCTCAAACTTTCAACACAAATGGACCAGGATACAGGGCATAATTGATATATCGAGCTTCGTGAAAATCGATAGAGAGAGGACTTTGAGAAATTTTGAATTTAGCTAGAAAAATATATTTTGCAAAAATTTTTAGACATCGAGCTGATTTTTGGTTTTTACACGAATAATTGCGAAAAAAAAAAACACACACACAGGGACATTTTTAAATTTGCAAATAGAAACTCGCAGATTTTTCGAGATTTTTGTGCACGAGAAAACCGACATTTTTAAATCAATTTTGGTTTGCTCGAAGAAAAAAATGCCTTTACCGCAAATTTCTCATTTTCACGATTGTTTTAATTTTTTTTTTCGATACAACGAGGAATAAAATTTTTTTTTTGTCAACCAATATCGTTTGACAAGTGTAAAAAAAAAACATTATTTTTTTTTTTTTTTAATCAGGTGCTCATCATCCAGTACGGTAAAATGGCGTTCAGCACGAAAGCTCTGACTCTCGAACAGTGGATGTGGTGCCTTTTCTTCGGTGTTGGCACGCTACTGTGGGGCCAAATAGTCACGTGTATCCCGACCCGCAAGATACCCAAGATCTTTTCGTAAGTCAATAATGCATTTAGTACGCATATATCTCGTTATTTCGATCTTTACAGGATTAAAAAAAAAATTTTTTTCTACATTCCTGCGATATTCTCGATGATCTCAGTGTCTCTCGAACACGCAGACGACGAATATAGAGCGTCGAATTGTTTTGTTTTTGTTTTTTGTTTTTTTTTTGTTTTTTTTTTAATCGACGTTTTTTCCTTTATTCTTTCCCGTCTTGCGATGCTCGAACGGGTTGAATATTCATAGGAAATTTACGAATAACGCAAAGAGGAAGGAAAATGAAATATTTTTTTTTCGTTTGTTTTAATTTGCAAAGAATTTCGACGATACGATTTTTTTCGAAGCGTCATCGATTATCGAATCGCAGCTCTCATTGTCGTTGTTGTTGGGCACTATTTTATTTTTGTAATTCAATCCAATTTTTTTTTTTTTCTCAAGGGGGGGTCTCCACGCTGAAAATTCGTCAAAAATTTTTTGTTTCGTTTAATGCGATAAAGAAAAAAAAAAAAAAGGTCGTATCTAAAATCCCAAGTTGAGCGATCCTTCGAAATACCTTCATGATCGTGTAAAAAGAAAATTCAGAGATCGGCGTGTAAAAATTTTTTAAATCATTGTCTGTTTTCTTTTTTTTTTTTTTTTTTTTTTTTTTTCAAATTATTATGAAAACAAAGAATGTATCACAATTTTTTACGCAACACATTTCTGATTATTCGTCATCGTTGATCGTTGATACTCTTTCGACAATCTTCATTTTTCGAAATTTTCGCTTCCCCTTGTTTTTCGTTTCTTTCGACAAGTTGAGAAAGCGTTTGGAGGATTCCTCTTGATTTAGGAATGGCGTTAATTTGTTCGTTGCTCAATATTTACGATTTATTTATTGGTAGAAATAGCGCGCAGTGTCTATGAGGTCCTCTAGGGCGGTAAGAATACTTGAAAAAACAAAAATATATAATATATTCATATATATATATATATATTTACATAAGAAGCTTTTAGTTGAGCCGATAGCACGATGATATGCGTATAATAATTACCTATGAATATCCGCACTCGTTTTTTTTGTATATATAAATATATTTTCAATTTTTTTGGTCGATATATAATGGATTGATGATAATAGAGAATTGGCAACCAGCATGGTGCCCAAGTTCGTCAACGTTATTTTATTTACTGTTTGTTAGTGTCAAGCCACAAAAAAAAAAAAAGAAATTAGCCTCCGCTAGTTTACGTATAAATCCCTTGGTACATGGTAGAAGGCCTATTGCATGCTAGATTTGTCCCCTGACTCACCGCTAATTTACCCTACACCCGAATTGGGCGATTTATATATATATATATACATATATCAATGATATAAACTTGGATAATTATCCTCAAAGGAAAAAAAAAAAAAAAAAACACCATCATGAAACTCTTCTCCTTTTACCCCAATTCTCGAATATGCCATTGTATTCGAGCTCACGATTTTTTTTCCCCACAACGAAAGAGAGAAAAGTAACGTGTGTCATTTTACACCGATTCGGTGCTTCGGACCGAGAATCATCTTTCGTTCGTATCCAGGTCAGTGGAAAAAAAAAAAAAAAAAAGAAAAAGAATAAGCAAAAAAAAAAATCTGCCCGCAAGATGCGACAGTAGGAATAGTTTGATACCTCGTGCCTGGGTTTCATATTATTGGAATTTACAGCCAGCGCCACTCTCCGAGTGGCGAAATAACGAAGCTTCGGTACTTCTCGAATGACGAAAAATTATCGTCGTATCTTTCAAATCGCTAAAGTTGAAATTTTTTACAAGAAACGAAAAAAAAAAAAAAAAAACGATTTGTGCGCGCTTCGAAAATTCGATAAATGCGAAATTTTGATTGAAATAACTCGTTTTAAAAATGGGAAACGAAGTTGGATAAACGAAAAAACTACTCGAGTACTCGATTGTCATTCCAATTACGATTACTCGAAGTGTTTGAAATTTTTTCTTCTTTTTTTTTTAGTTTATCACAATTATTCGGTGTAATTGTAATTAAAATATACAAAATTAATTACAATTATATTAGATTGTATAATTCAATAGAGAAATATAACGAAAAAACAAAAAAAAACACTTCAGGTACAGCCGATACTTGCAGTTTTGTAGTGAATTTTCTTCGGCAAGTCCAAAGCTTGAAAAATTGGCCGCAACTGGCGCCAGTGACTCGTTCCATCGAGCGAATAAGATCTTTTTCTGTTTTTTTTTTTTTTGTTTAATTTCGGATGCCTAGACGTATTTTTTTTTTCTCACCCCTTACAGTGAATGTTGCATGATTACAATCATTAAAACTATATATATATATATATATATATATATCTCAAGGAAATAAATCTACGTACTTGTTTGTATGCTAACGATTTGGCCGAAAAAATCGTTTAGCGATAAAACAAAAAAAAAACAAAAAATTCTCTCAGACCCACATAATCTTGATTCATGAATTAATGAATCCATTCATTCATTACCATTAATTTAGCAAAATAGCTGCTAGAAGATTTTTGGTGCCGATGAAAAAACAAAAATTAGAGTATGATTCGAGGGGCTCGCGCGCAGTGTCCATCAGTCTCCTCAATAATGTAGTTACATTTTTATTTTTTTTTTTAAATTTCTTTCGTTTATTTGTGCAGTTACCTTTCTCTCTTACGAATCCCTTGATATATCATCAATATTCCCAATTTATATTTCACCTAATATTAATACTCTGTGTAGAAATATATATATTCTAAAAATTGCCTTTCCTTCTTCTCCCTTTACACACTTTCTCTCCCACGACACTCGAAAAACGAAAACCCCGCCATCGTAAAGACACAAAACGAGGCTCGAAGACTCCTTTGTCCCAAGTACAATCCGTGAAACCGTGAATTGAAGTAGTTCAGGTCGATTCCCAAGTAGGCAAATACACAAACCATTTATTCAAAAACAAAACAAAAACACAAGTCCTTGAACCTTTCCACGACCGAGACATGGACAAAGTAGGCCCAAATAAAATTAAAAAAAAAAAAAAAACAATTGAAACAAAAATTTAATACTCCCCACCCTTATTACAGCCTCAGACGCTCGTGGGACAAGCAAAATAGACGATTTAAAAAAAATTCAAAAAAACAGAACTTCCGAAATACGAGTAGGAATGTATAGGAATGTAAGTACCAGTAGGAAATGAGGATGCGTGTGCGTTTAAACGATCGGCGAGGATATCGAGCAGCCATGGATATTTTTGCAATTAATCGTAGGCCAAAACGGGACGGCGAATTTTTTTTTTTTTTTTTCGATTCGCGAATTCTTTCGTAAAAAAAAATAACGCAAAAGCGAGGCGATCTGAAGAAAAGAAAAAAAAAACTTTACCACGCGAGGCCGATCCACTCTCGTTGCCAGTGAGAAAATCGATTTCCATGCAGCAATTAGGCAAGATATTTTCTTTTTTTTTTTGTTTGTTTTAATCAAACGCAAAATATCTAACGTAAAAAAAAAAATATGTTTCCAATCGTTTAATACTAATTCGATATGATAAAAAAAAAAGCGGATTAACATTTATTTAAAACGAACGAGGAAAAACGTCATTATTTGTCATCGTGAAGTTTTATTTTCGAAAAATTCGTCATCAGCCATCGACAATTCTCGCAAATCTCAAAAAAATCTTTTTTTTTTCTTCAAATCACCACATTATCACGAGTCTCATGAAAGAAGAACATCATTGAATTCTCATCTCGAGCCTATCCCGAGTCGTTCATTTTCATTATTTACCAAAATTTACAAATCTTCATTTTTTTTTTTTTTTTTCACTCACGATAATTTATCTTGTATCATTTTTATTTCTCTTCTCCCAGCCTCTGAATCTCATCTCTTAACCTCGTAATCCCCGAAAGAAAATTGCCCCGGAGACCTCAGACCCTCCTCTCGTAATACCGTTAGAGCTGCTGTGTGCGCTAACGAGGAAAAAAAAAAAAAAAAACGAAAAAAACGAAAAAAAGCCCCGAAAAATCTTTCAATAAAGGGCAAGAAAATGGGACGAAAAACCGGAAAATAACGAAGACGAAGTGCATCGCGGCCGGCTACGGAACAAAAAAAAACCATAAAAGAGCCAATTGCAAACAAAAAAAAAACAAAAAAAAAAACAAAAAAACAAAAAAACAAACAAACAAACAAAAAATTGCTTAACCAGGGACCGAGTGATGAAGAAATGGTTTAATGTTTTTTAAAAACAGATGGGGCCGCGGCCAGCCGGATGATATCGGTGCTATCAATCTAGGAGACGAGAGTTACGATCCAGACTCGGATAAAAAGCCGCGGGCAGGACAAATTCTTTGGATTCGTGGTCTAACGCGGCTACAGACTCAGGTAACTATCCCTATCACACTCTCACATTTCATCACTCAAAATTCGAGGACAAAAAAAAACAAGAAAAAAAAAAAAACATTCTCAGTTCCCATCACGGAAAAGTTTTTTTTTTTTTTTTTTTTTTTTTTTTTTACATACACCATCAATTCGTGAGACCCCCAAGCCCCCGAGCCCCATGAAACACCGAACGATGACGGATATCGTTCCTGGTTGTTTTTCATTATTCGTTATTTTTTTTTTTAAACGAAAAAAAAAAAAATAATGAAAGAGAAAAAATCAACTAATTTTCGATAGAAAGAACATTACCATCGAAATATCGTCGAAATTGATATTTCATCGAGAGAAAAAAAAACATACACGTACCCACGAGTATCACCTTCTCTCTCTCTCCCCCCCCCCCCCCCCCCTTTGCCCCCTGAACCAACCATTTTTTATTTTGTTTTTCCTTTCAGTTATCTCGGCTCGCGAATCCGTGAAACTCCTTCAGCTCTCTTTTATTTTTTCTTTCCTCTCATTTTTTTTTTTTTAACTTATTATAATTTTTTTTTTTTTTTTTTTTTGCACAATTAAGAGTTGGGAAAAATGTCTACGGGGAGGAAAGGCCAGAGCTGCTCGGAGGTTCGCGAATTCGCGAGCTTTTCGTCATTGCATTCGATAGGCGAATAAATCCGGGTTGATAAAAAAAAAAAAAAAAAAAAAAATTGAAAAAAATTAAAAAAAAAAGACGAAAATTGATCAGGACGTTGCGTGCCGTTGTTCCGGGTGTGTCAGTGGCACGTACTCGCGTTATGTTTCAGCTCGTTTTTTTTGCTGTAGGGAAAAAGGAAGAAGAACAAAAAAATGAACATCGCGATTTTCGGTTTCGAGAGATTTATTATTATTATTATTATTATTATTTTTTTTTTTATCTAGCGATACGAAAAGCAGGTTTTTAGTGTCAGGTTAATCGAATTCGATACAAGGTAAATTATAGGACGGGTTTTCATTGCCAGGGCGACGAAAAAATATTAAAAAAAAAAAACACATCTGACAAAAACTTCCTCAAATAATGACGATATTACCACCCAACGAATCTTCCCGTGTACATAAAAAAAAAAAAAAAAAATTAAAAAAAAAAAGAAATCTCGTAGCGCGTAGTTTACATAGCGCTTGTACTCCCAAAAAGTATATCGATAGATTTATTTTTAGAGATTATCGTAGATTATGACGCGAAATTTTTTTTTTTTTTTTCTCAATTTCTATGCTCCGACGATGAATTATCGCGAGAGAGAGAAAACGAAAAAAAAAAAAAAAAGAAAATATACATTCTCTACACGACAATTATTGTCCATCACGAAAAATCGATTATCAAATTATAATGGAGGATGAAAAAAAAAATTGATAAGATACGTGCAATCGTCATTATAATTATCCACGTTGCAAAAGGCGCAAGGATCCAGCGTAATTTAATTAAAAAAAAAAAAAATCACAAATTATTAATTAAGTAATTATAATTGATAATTCAAAGATGAATGGGTATCATTGTTTTTCGAATAATAATTAAGGGTAATTATTTTTGTCACAAGGATACATATTTTTGACGAAATAATTTCAATTAATAATTTTCCGGAGAACGATGATAATTATTCTTGAGAATTCGTAATTATTTTGTAATTATTTCGTTGTAATTGATTCGAGTGATTTTTTTTTTTTTTTAATTCGAATAATCGTTGACTCCGTCAACGGACTCGCCAATTTAGAAATGGTCCACGCAGTCCTCGGCCACACTGTCTGATCGTTCTGTCGAAATATGACTTCATCACGAACTTTTTTTCTCTCTCTCTCTCTCTCTCTTTACACAAATACAATTTCCAATCTCTTTCACTTTGCTCTCTCTCTCTCTCTCTCTCTCTCTTCCTAACTCTCTTCTGTCACACTTTTTGTCTGTCCGAAACTCGTTTGCGTATGTGAACTACATGAATAAATATATTATAAATATTTTTTTTTTGTTCCATAAAATCCGAGGATTGCATAAAATGATACTCGAAAAGTATCTTTGCGCACTCGTATTCAAAATACATGTTTTTTTTTTTTTTTTTAAATAAAATATAGAAAAGAAAATGAAAATGTACATAATCCTGGCTACGGATAGGGATAATTTCGTTTATTTATTTATTTTTTTTTTTTTTTTTTTTTTCAATGCAACGACGAAAAATTCCACACAGCCCTCCGATAACTTACTCGACACTTGCAAAAAAAAATAAGGGAAAAAGAAAAAAAATAATCGACGAATTTTGCATCGAAAAATCCAGGATGTTTGCCCGTGTGTATGTGCGGCGTGCACGTGAGAATAGAATGGAAAGATAACGATAATTCGAATTCTTGTTAACCGATCATCGACATTTAATCGTGCTAAAAACAAAAAAAAAAAAAAAATTAATCCCGCAATTACAATTTATCATGAAAACCATAAACGGGATGGAAAATCAAATTTTTCAATTACAATTCCACGATAATCGTTCGACGCGATCGCTATTTTTGCCCTTTGAAGCTCGATGGGAGAGTCGACTGATCTACAAAAATTACTCAAAAAAAAAAAAAAAAGTTGAATTCTTACCTCAAAGGCGATTGAAAAAATTGATTTTTTTTTTCCCCTCCCGCCTAATCTGCTTCTCTCGAGCCCACCGATCACCGTGCTCGATCGACTCACTGTACTACTAACAATTTAACGGTAGGACGAAAAACAGCCGTAAATTTTGAGCACGGTGGTAAAAAAAAAAACAACAACAACAACAAACAAAATTAAGGAAAAAAAATCCTCTCGTGCACAATTTCTCTCTTCCTAAACGATGCGATATCATTTCAATATCGCATCCTCGCGGCGCTTACAAAACTATCACTTGTGCCTTACAGAATTTGAAAAAAAAAAAAAAAAAAAAAACGAAAAAAACGAAATGGAGTATAAAAAAATCCTAGAAAGCGGAAAAAAAAAAAATTATACACAAATTTTACTCAAATATATCGTTATGCAGATAAATTTGTGCGAAAAAAAAAAAATTACGTATCACGCAAACAAGACAGCGACACACTTATGAGGACGAAAAAAAAACAAAATTTGAAAAAAAAAAAAATATATAATTACAAGAATAATAAGATAATGAAATAAAACTGAATATGTAACCTACTTTCAGACGAGCAATAGAACTCTGGTGCAGAATGTATCTGTGACAGGCAGATCCCCCTCTCAGGATTACTATATGGTTAGTCCCTTAAAAACAACTCCGCATCGTTTGACCGTACTTACATAATAATAATCTCTGGTTTATACGTTTTGTTTTGTTTTTTTTTTTTTTTTTTTTTTTTTTTTACATCTATCTCTGTCTCTCTGTTCGATAAGGGCCTTTAGTCGTATTCTCGTTTTTTTAGTAACTGATTTTCGTTGGAAAAAAAAAAAATTTATTCGATTCTCAATCGTTATTCAATCGAGTGTCAATAATTTTTATTTTTTCGTTATAAAAATCGCGTTTAGCTTTATTTTTCTATATTTTTTTAAATTTTTTTTATGTGTTTCCTCGTGTAAAATCATTTTTTTCCTTCACAATATGAATTATTCTCTTCAACTCCGTGTAATTTTCGTGTTTTTTTTTTTTTTTTTTTTTATTTTTTGATTATTCGTATTCTTTTTTTTTTCACGTTTGTACCAGTGTGATTTAATTTTTTTTTTTTTTCGCCGCAATGTCGTGGATCGAGATCGCGTCGATGCGAAAATCTCGCGAGGTTTTCTCGGGGACAAAAAAAAATGAAATAAAATTGGAGTAAAAAAAAATTGCCCGACTCGTTTACGATTCACGACACACGAAATTATTATTTTTTTTTTTTTTTCGTCTTTGTCAAATTCTTTTGTTGCCCAGTCACAAATTTGGCTGCTGTAATCGCTTATCTAATCGAGTTGTTGTTTTTTTTTTTCTTTCTTTCTTTTAATTTGTAAAATCATTTGAATTATTGTCAAGTCAAAAGTTTATCAAGCATGAATTCGCATTCGCGCACACCATGAAGCTAATTTACGAGCGTTTCTTCTTTTATTTATTTTTTTTTCCTTCTCAATGGTTGTTGAAAAAAAAAAAAAAAAAAAAATTCGAATTAATAATTCTGTGTTCGCTTCCTACTGTAAATTTCTGTTTTTTTTTTTTTTTTTTTTTTTTTTTTTAATTGCCACTGTATATTTTTTCTTTCCTTTCTATTCTTTTTTTTTTTTTTTTTTTTCTTTTACTTTCTGGTTAACGCAATTTGGTGTTGCTGTGATATATAAATATATACATATATACTAATTACGATATGAATATATATTTTTATATATTGTATATATGGCATATCGATTTGGATGTACGTACGTACGGATGTGTGTTTATTAACGTAACAATGTGTGCTATTATATATTTATAAAAAAAAAAAAAATTACGTTACATAGTTTAAGTTTTTCGGGCCACTTGATGAAATTATTCTCGCACTTCTAGAATACGCTTGTAAAGTATAAAAAATATTAAAAAAAAAAAAAAAAACTCGGGATTCGTCGCAATGTAAGTTTCACGATGCTTCAGTGTCACGATGTTTTTATTTTATTTTCAAATCTGAAAAATCCAATACAAAATTGTCCCACCGAGGGATTTTTTTTTTTTTTTTTTTTTTATTTCCACGAACATAAAAAAAAATAACAGAGACCGAAATGATTGGTAAAATTTGTTACAATTGATTTTTTACAAAATATTACTTATTTTTACGTAACAAAAAAATTCTTGCACAATAATGGAGTAAAATAATTATGAATTTTCTTCCCAATCGTTTCCATCTCCGGAGGGGGGGAAATTATATAACTACAGAATCATTTTACTTTTTCAATTATCGCTTCAATCGTAATGAACTTTTTTTTTTTCTCAAATAACGAAAAAAAAAAAAAAAAAAAACGCTTCGAGAAGAGATCCTACGAGGAAAATCAACCCGAAGACACACACACACGCGCGATGAGAAGTGATTGAGAAAAAAAAAATTAAAAAAAAAAAAAAAAGTAAAACTCGAATCGCAAGTGTGAAGACTTAGGCCGCGGTTTTTAACGATCCGATATAACTTTCCTCACTGATATTGGTCCATTGATTTATGATTTGTTAGCCAGCGGAACCCATACGTGAGACTGAGGTATAACAGAGCGGCAGTCTTGCCCGTCGTCATACTTTTCCTGTCGGAGTACAAACAAGTACGTAGCTCACCTAGATTCTCCGGTATCTGTCGATTTGATACACGTTGTATGAGACGTTTGCATATTATACGCGTGTGAGGCTCTCTTGTAACAAACAAACAAAACAAAAACAAAAAAGTACACGTCGATAATAACTCACTGGATATTTGAAAAAAAAAAATTTTTTAAACCCCGTCGAACCCATATCTTATGACGCGGGGTAAAAAAAAAATATCTTTATCTGTAAATATAAAATATTTTATATAAATATGTATATTTTATTTAAATATTTTATTTTATATTTATATATATATATATATAAATTTATATTTATATAAAATATATATATAAATAAATATAATATTATATATTAATTTTATATTATTATATAATTATATAATTATATATTAATATTATAATTATATATATAAATATATGTAAATAAATATAATAAATAAATATATATATAAAATATATATATATAAATTTATATTTATATAAAATATAAAAAAGTATATATTTTATATAAATATAAAAATAACAAAAAAAATAAAAGTTGTCCAATATCCAGTAAAGTATTTCGTTCGTGTTTTAACTAAGGCATTTTTGGACTTTTTATGTTGGATGATGAACGTCGTTTGCAGACGGATGACGTTGATTAATGGTGACATGATAATTCATTTTTTTTAATTATATATTTATATATATATATATGAATATTATATATATATAAATATATATATATATATATTTTTTTTTTAATGTGGAAAATGATTTATTGCACCGATTGCAGTTTTTTTGTTTTTTTTTGTTTGTGTGGCGAGGATGGGACGATGAGTTCTCTCGGAAAAGAAATTTTGTCGAAAAAAAAAAAAAAAAACAGAACCGAGGAAAAGAAATGTCCAAGCATCCCCGCTTACGTAGTACTTAGCTGTCTGAGTGTGCTGCGTGTGTTACGTACTCCAAAAATAATAACAATAAAAATTTGACTTAAAGCTCCTCTCGACGGATTCGATAACAACGAAAACAACAAAAACGAACAGTTTCCCCCCAAAAAAAAAAAAATATTCGTGGGTGATATAGGGAGGGGGGGATGAATTTTTTTTTTTTACATCTCGTCCCTGGACGAAATTCTTGAGAAATTTTTTACTCCGTTACTGGAATTTCGAGAGAAAAAGAAAAACGGAAAATTGGCGTCTCTGGAATTTCGAGATATCCTTTGGGTATCGATTTTGAAAATTTTTTTTCACAGCTCGAATTTTTTGTGATTCTTTCGCGCGACTATAGCCAGGAGTTGCGAGATTTTGGGGGAAAAAAAAAAAATTTGCAAAATTTTCCCGTCGTATAAACATTTTTATTCATTCCTTCATTTATTTAATTTTGTCATTCGTCAATATTGTGCTCAGCTTTGCGAAATATCGACGCATCTTTCTTGCGAGCTATTCGCTACGTTTTAGCACGAATAGCCGAATATTTTATCAATTTAAAATTAGAAAAATTGAATTTCAAGAAATGGGCCAATTTTTAGTTTTTTTTTTTTTTTTTCTCTTTCGAGTACAACGAAGTTTCGGTTTTCTTTAATTACCCGCACATTTCATACAAGTCTGCGTACGCTAATTTTTTTTTTTTTTTTCGTTGAAACATTTTTGCTGTTTTTTTTTTCCAAAATTATGGCAAAACTTTGAATTTTTTTCAAAATTTACGCAAAATTCATAGGGTTTGCCGAATTTTTGCGGCGAGAAATTTTTCAACGCGCATAATATTAGCGCAGACTTTCCCGGACTCGTATAAAAAAGAAAAACATTTCGTTCTACAATCTGCTCTTTTTTTTTTTTTTTTATTTTTCAAAAAAAGCCCACAAATATTTCAAAAAAACACGGTTTTTTGTTTTGTTTCATTAATCACTCCGAAGCTCATAATTTTCTTTCCCCTCTGCCCATTTTTATCGTCGTTTAACACCGGATTGTGTGGTCTTAATTTTTTTTTTTTTTTATTAATTTCATATTTTGAGTGCAATTTTTTGCCGTGATGATTTCGTTTCTTCTTTAAACATACACCCACACACACACATATATATATATATATAAATATAAATATACATCGTTTCGTACTAACACTTGTGTTACATTTGTGACAACGATGAGTTATAGGACACAAAAAAAAGCTCTTTGGGGCTGTGGGCTACTCTATTCACGTAAGTCACGACAATCAAAATACACGAGTCTCATTTACATTGACCCAAAAGCCTCGAAAAAAAGTGGAAAAAAAAAATGAATTTCCTTTCCTTCAACCCTCTCGGAAGAAAAAAAAAAACAAAACGAAAATAAACACTTTTTAAAGACAAATTTGTGACGCAACGAGAGAGCGACGTGACAAAAAAAAATAAGTTTATTAAATTTTTCGTGAGTAAGTGAACCAGCTGCAAAAAAAAAAAAAAAAAATTAGCCGAGACAAACGGGGGGGATATCCTGAAAAGAAAAAGCAACATCAGAGACGAAAATGCCATTCACCGCATCGAAGTTTAATTGAAAATAATTGATTAGAAAAAAAACAAATGGCAATCTTGGATTTAAAATGAAAAAATTAACAATGTACGACAATTCGGGTGTCTTAAAAACCATGCATCTTCATAAAAAAAAAAAAATTCTTACCATACATCGTCCTCCTGCCCTGCTTTGGTGTATCACATACTCACACACAGTCCTGGCCTGCAATCACACGAGAATCGCTCGTAAAATAACACGCGGCATAGTAAATCTTTAGTTTTATTTTCGATTTTTTTTTTTTTTCCCCGTGTAACACCATTAGCGATCCCAAATTTTGTCATTTTAGGAATGAATGTTTCTTAGGCTTCTGTGTATACGTGCGATGTTATAGATTAGGTTTTTTTTTTTTTTTCATCATTATACTACGCACGCCATCGTAATACATTTATCGTGATGTATTATAATTTACGAAAAAAAAAAAAAAAAAAATGCCAATAATCGACGACAAAAAAAAAATCCATTAAAAACCAAATGAGCTTTATAACAATGTGTGCACCGATGTGAGATTATACGCCTAAGTGCCTCGATATTGCGTGATTATACTGGCTTAGGCTTCGCGTAGAAAAGTCGTTGTGATTTTTTTTTTTTTTTTTTTTTTTTTTTTTGGCACGATAACGCGAGAATGATAATTTCCTAAGACCCAGCCCGTGCATCCCTCACCCCTCGAACGAGCGATTCGATAAAAGGAAGAACAAGAAGTAATAATTTTGAATGAAAAATTGAAATTTAAAATGGAAAAAAAAAAAAAAAAAAAAAAAAACAAAAGAAATGTGATCCGAAGAACTTGTTTCAGAGGCAGAAGAATCACAGAGTGAGAGCATGATTGATCGTAAAAGAAACAAAAAAGAAAAATTGAAATGACTGTGAATGATAGAATTTTCGACAATATTTTCAACGAATTATTCGTGATTAATCTCAAACTCATTCGTTTCTCTACTGACCAACTATATATATATATATATATATTTACATCTCTGTCTCAATCTCTGTCTCTCTTACGCTCTCGTCTCCTCTCTCTTCTCATGGCTATATCTCTCTATCTTCACGATTTGCGTTTTAATGATTTTTCAAAAAAAAAAAAAAAAAAGCAATGTCCTTTTTTTTCGTGACTACGATTTTCCGGACTGTGGGGGACCATTCCTAATACGATTTTTTTTTCTCCCGGATGTACGCGTTTTTTTTTTTTTATCCACGTAACGACAGAGGGATTCAGTCAGCAATTCAACGAGAGAGGAGTATTTTTTTTTGCCAATATCCTTGGTGAAATTTAGGTTTGTTGTTAATTTTTTTTTTTTTTTTTTTTTACACCGAGACAGAGATGTCAGCATCGAGAAATCGTGTGATTAGTCGATTGTCGAATTGTGAGCGAATTCGTGGGAGAAAGATTCGTCCGCAGGGTCAGATTAATCGAGCAGTAAACGGAAAATAATAATATTTTAACGAAATAATTATGTTTTAGATGGGAAAAAAATATATATATATTCCGGAAGAATAACTTTTTCATACTCCTGGTTTTTTTGTTTTTACATTTTTGGTAATAATTTCGCGTTCATGCATTTAATTAATTAGTAAATCTTTTAAAATTACTTTTACGACAAATAATTTTCCAGTTATTCTCAACGTGTCAAACCGACTAATAATGCAAAAAAAAAAAATGGATTTTCACCCATCACAGAGAGTTCTCGTCTCCCTGCAACGTCACTTTTCTCAAAAAATCCAACGATTCTTTATTTTTTTATTTTTTTTCAAATCTGCTCGATCGATCTGACTCGTGTCATCGAGAATCCTCCTGGGGGGTGAAAAAAAAAAAAGCAGCAGCAGCAGCAGCAGCAGAAGAAGCAGCAGCAGCGGCAAAATAAAAAAAAAAAATTCACTGCCAATTAATTCGATCCATCGAGAGTCCACGAGCGACCGAAGTGATTTCTCGATGAGAAAGAAAACAAAAAAAAGAAAGAAATAGTGGCAAAGAGAAAGGAAGCAAAAAAAAAAAACATAGTCCAAAAAGAAAAGCCACGATTCGAGCAAAAAAAAATTCTCTCGATCGCGGAATAACATTGCTAAAATAATAATAATAATAATAATAATAATAATAAATACGTATTTATAGACAAACGTAGACGACGTATATATTTCTGTCGTGCGGCTGTGCCAAAGTGACCAACTTGGCTTGAGAAATAATTAAAAAAAAGAAAGGGGGAAACTAATCCGTAAAACTTGCCGCAAAGTGTATAGATGCAAGACTAGAGAGATATCTGCTGGAAAACAAAGAAAGAAAGAAAAAAAAAAAAAACGATAAACCGAACCAAAAAAAAAGACCACCACGCGAAAGAAGTTCGAAAAAGCCAAAAAAAAACCAACCCATGAAAAAAAAAAAAAAAAAAAAAGATGCTTGGCTGTGTTCACTGCCCTCTCTCTCTCTCTCTCTCTCTCTCTCTCTTTCTCTTTTCTTTTTCTCTTTGACACGTCCCCTCTCGGCCTCCTGATTAGAACGCCCTCTTCCCTATTTTTTTTCAGCTTCGAGTAGTCAAAGCATTCAGGTCGAATCTGGAAGATCTGGAGGATCGTCGTTCTATCCATAGTTTGCACAGCTTGCTTAGCTTGAGAAGCGCGAGAAGTCTAACGGGACCCAGACCGTCGTCCGACATCACTTACATCGACGAAGATCCGACAAATCCAATTTTTTCAGCCGGTAGAAATGGCGGAAAAATAACAAACTCGAGCGCATACGAAAATATACAGGATAATGATAATCGTGGAACCGGTGCGAGAATAAATGTCATCAATAGTCCGGCATCGCCGAATTTACTTAACGTGCCCGGTTCAAATCATCATCGCAATATAACGAACAACAATAGAGGCTCGAGCGGCGTAAATGACGAGCAAAATAACGTTACGGGCAGCGTTGATTTATCGAGCAATCGTAATCACGAAACTTTGACAAATTCACCGTCCTCGGCATCCATCGAAGCCCTTCTGCCTGATCCATCAAAAATCGTTCACGAAACGAGCATTTGAGCTAATTTTATCTCCCTCGTCCTTCTCCCATACCTCCTCTCCAACTCTATCCTCTTAATTTTTCCCGTTTTGTTTTGTTTTTTTTTTTTTTCCTCAAACTCTATGTGTGTGTGTGCAGAAATGGAGATGGACGAAACATTGGAGAATACTTTTTTTGTTTTTTTTTTTTTTTTTTTCTTAATTGATATAAATCACGAAAAAAAAATATTTATATATTGAAGAAATCATTATTCTCAATTATTTTCAATAATTTTGAATATATATATATATATATATATATATATATACATATTTTTTTTTTTTTTAATTATTCACAATCATTTAGTCGAAAATTAGTATTTAAAATGGCTCTTCTTTGGGATTGTGCCAGCCCTATGTGTGTCTGTTTGTGGGTGTGTGTGTGTGTGTGTGTTGCTCTATCAAGCTTTTACTCGCTAAACTTTGAGGGGGACAAGAAAAAAAAAGAAAAGATTTTTGCATCTTTTATGAAACTCGATTGATTTTTTTCGTACCGTATTTTGCTCGAACTTGTCTCTGCTCAAGTAAACTTTTGAGAAAATCGATTGACTTTTTTGAAAAATTTAATTCAGTTCTGTGGAACTTTTTTTTTTTTTCAAGAAGATGGATTTTGGATTTCTCGATGCTGGAGTTGATTTGATAGATTTGTGATTTTGGAGTAATTTTTTTTGTTTGTTTTTGCTTGTCTGAGACAGTTTTCTCGAACGAAATACAATATTATGAATCTTGATTTTATAGACACTGTTTTAATGAAAAAAAAAAAAATATATATATATATATAACATTCAAACTGCGCTTTTCTAATGAAATAATTTCAAATAAGTTTTACTAAGGATAATAATAAAATAATAGTAATTATCGATAATAATTCTTAATTATTCGAAGGAAAAAACAAAAATTATTTTCACGACAATTAATTCGTTATAATAATAATGAGTGGTTTTTTTTTTGTTTGTTTATTCGAGATTCTCGTCAACAAAGTTTAAGAAAAGTGCAAAAATCATATTTTTCGATTGAATTCGACTAGGAATTGAAGGCAATAATTCCTCATTGCCCCCCCCCCCCCCCCCCCCCCCTCATACCCTCTTTATAATTCGTATTAAACGCTCTGTGGCCTCGATATATACACACACACACACACACAAATATACATCTATATATTTTTTTTAACAATTTAAATCATCGTGTCATAGTTAATCGATATTTTTCGAGTCCCAGAATTTTAAGTATTGAATATAAAAAAAAAAAAAATGTGCACAAGCCTCCCTATACATATTTTGCTCGGATAGCACAAAAAAAAAAACG
The DNA here is from genome assembly GCA_963564615.1 of Rhorus exstirpatorius. Taxonomy (NCBI): domain Eukaryota; kingdom Metazoa; phylum Arthropoda; class Insecta; order Hymenoptera; family Ichneumonidae; genus Rhorus; species Rhorus exstirpatorius. Next base: position 11,264,584 of record OY751318.1, read on the forward strand.
CCAGACTTTTCGAGTCAGCTCGTCAGAGTACTTAATTCAACAATTTCTTCTTTACATTCTTTCTCCTATTTTTGTAAATAATATTTCTCATCCCGCCTGCCTCTTTGTTATCTCCCGATCTGACAATCATCGATGAGAAAATATTTTAGACAACGAACCCGGTGGGGAAAAAAAAAAAAAGAAAAAGAGTCGCGACCAATTTTGCTCTTCGCTGCTTAATCGCTCTGCTTAAAAAAAAAAAAAAAAAAAAAAAAAAAAAAAAAAAAAAAAAAAGTTTGTCCGGAATGTGAGCGTGGTAAATTTTTATTTTTTTCATGCGAGCAAAAAAAAAAAAAAAATTGTACAAATCGGTGATTCTCGAATATGGCTGTACTTAAGGATCATCACGAATTATTGAAAGCTGTTTTTGGAGATTTTTTTTTTTCCATATTCACGCTTTATCTTCTATCTTCGTCGTTCTCTCTCTCTCTCTCTCTCTCTCTCTCTCTTTCTCTCCTTTTTTTTTTGCATTAATCAATGTTCCAATTTACCTCTGAACAATGCTAATTCCTGATGTTTTCGTACGAATATCGCTTTTACGTCACTTTCCATACCGTACTTATCGAATCAAATCCTTAAACCCTTAAAACAACCCCATTTTCTGTTTTTTTTTTTTCTTTCCCCCCCATCAACACCGTTCCCCATCTCACCGTTTGTCTGCGTGGCTGTCAAACCCTCCCCCCCTCTCCTTCCCCCTCGATATACAAAACACACAAGCCGATGGCAATTGCCGAGGAGTTTGGTGGAAAAAAAAAAAAAAATAAATAAACCACCGCTAAAGACAATTACGATGAAAAAAAAAAAAAAAAAAAAAGAGCGAAGAAGAAAGAAGAATGATGAAATTGTTTATACACAATCGACACGGGACAGAGACGATGCCATTTTTGTGATTTTCAAATCGCGACGACACAAAAAAAAATGACGTCAAATAAACCACACGTTAAGAAAAACAACAACAACGGCAACAAAATTATACACAAACACTCTCGTTTTCACTTTTTATTTCATAATTTATGTATTAATTTAATTTTTGTTTTAATTATTTTTAATCGTATGAAACTTTCATCTCTCCATGCCCTTGCCGTAATAGGGCTCGTTTAAAAAAAAAAAAGTATATATATATATAGATATAAAGGCAGGGATAGATGAGACTCGGTAACTTCCGGTTTATCCCATGAAAAAGGCGTTTTCTGTTTTTTTTAAATATATATATATATATATATATATATATATATATATATATATAGTTTTCTCAAAACTATCACAATCCGCTGTGTCCTACCTCACACCGCACACGGTTTTTTTTTTTGCATTTTTTTTTTTTTTTTTCATCTTTTCCTTTTGAAACGCGACTTTTGTTTATTGGTGCTATTTGAGAATTCTATTACATGCAAACCTGACGGAGTGTCGGGCCGAACAGGCAGTTTCCCCAGTAAACTTTGTAAAATAATAGCGTTAAAAAATACGAGAACCTTTGATTTTTTTTTCTTCTTTTTTTTCTTCTTTTTTTTTTTTTTTTGACGAATCAGTGATCGACCGAGGCACATTTTTTTTTGTTGTTTTCGTTCGATCACCAATAATCGTGCGAATAAAATAAACCGCGAGGATCGTGCGCGCCCGGTAATCGACGAGAAGCAAGAACAAAAATCAATGAATCCTGTAATCGACAATTGCCCCAAACGCTCTCATCCTGGCCTACCGGATGCGGAGAGAACGAGGAGAGAAAAAAAAAAAAAAAAAGAAAAAACGAACGAAGAGGAAAAAGAAAATCGAAGATGTACTTATTTATGGGGGAAAAAAAAAAAAAAAAAAAAAAAAAAAAAAAAAAATGAGTAAAGAGGGAGAAACAAAGAAGCCTCGAAAATGATAATGGCGATGTGTTCATTGCGGCACTCGACGACTTACGTGAAATTTGGTCGATCGATTGTGAAAGGATAAGCAAAAAAAAAAAAAAAAAGGAAGAAAAAAAATCCCTGCCGGAAGTCAGGACAAGGTTTTTGGGGATGTCGAAGATTGATCGAGGGAGCGGAAAAAAAAAAAAAAAAAAAATCTTCGTGCTCCTGCAATGTTTTGTTTTATCTTATGGCTTAATCTAGCAACGTACGATACGATCGTTTTAAAAATTAACTCAAACGAAGATGAAACAATTAATCTTTACTGATATCCAAATATTTACTACTGCCACACACGCGCACACACACACACAAACACACACAGAAATACACACTGTTAAGATTATGTTCGAGTATCAATAAAAAAAAAAAAAATAAAAAAGAAAATCGAAAACGAAGAAGATGACTATATTGAGAAATTACGACGTGAAGATAACCCGAGATAAAAGAAAAGTGATGCCAGAGAATCGGGGACGTTGCTCGAACAAAATTGTCGACAGTTGTGAATTTTCCTTTTTTTTTTTTATCATCCACAATATCAGAGAAATCTGAATTGTTTTATTCTACTTTGTATTTTGGTTGAATTGCCTTTTTTCGATTTTTTTTTTTACAATAACGATTGAAAAAGCAAAATTTGACAGCTGGGCGAGTGATTATATTTTGGAGCAACGTTTTCAACGTTCCTGCATCATGGGAGGAAGACACTGAATTTAGGGGAAAAGAGAAGAAAAATTTTTTTCATGCGAGCACCCAAATCTTGCAATTTTAATTGTGTTTAATTTTTTTTTTTTTTTTTTTCAGACAAAACTCTTACCGATCTTCCTCGACGATTTTTTCATACGATTTCATATTTGATTTATCCGCCTTATTTGACTATCATATCGACGACGAAACGGCTGACATTTTCTCAAATCGACATTTTCTATCGACCAGGGAAAAAAAAAAAAACCCCCCAAATCACATCAACGAGAATCTTTGAATCGATGAATTATTTTGGTCATTTATAGGATTTTTTTTTTTTTTTTAATTGACTCGAAATTATGTTCCACATATATGCACGAACGCGTCGAATCTGTCGGAAGTATCATTGCACAAATTGCAAATCGACGATTTGCAAATTTCAACGTATTAACAGCCGCGAGCCTCGTAACGAAACATCTTTTTTTTTTTTTTCCTCAAAATGTCCCGAAAGCAAAATAACCCTAAAATAAAGACCCTCTAGGGAATAACACCCGAGATATTCGATTTAAAAAAAAAAAAACAAACAAATTAACCAATCGCACGAAATACGCGTTTTTTTTTTTTTTTTTTCTTTTCTTTCAACGTTACTCTCGTCGAGCCACGAGAGTAAAATAAAAATAAAAGAAGAAAGACGCGATGGAGAAGCTTAGTTCTAATGACGAGATCTCGTTAGATTGTTATTGAATTATAGTTGATATCCTAGATAAATATCGATTTAAAGATTATAAAATACACAATATGGGGGACATTTTGGAATTTGGAATTTGTCTGAAATATATTTTTTTTTTCCTTGCTGATTTTTATGCACATCCCCTAGGAGGATTTTTCGATCTTAATCGTCATTCGGTCAGGACAGTCCATCAAAGTTTCTCATAAAATGACAAACAGGGCCAATTTTCGAGGAATGAGAATTTGCAAAAAAACTCAAAGAACAAAAAATAATAGTTTTTTCACCTACATTCGAAATAAAAATTAAAAAAAAAAAAAACGACAATACAGCAGAACAAAGTGGGAAGAAAATAACCACTTTATTTTTGCCTATTGAAAATACGCCATTTGTTTCATTTTAAAAACTCAAATATAGATTTCTCAAATAATTCCGCAACTTTTCAGCCTAATCTGGATCGTGGTCCCAGCTGATCTTCGATTTTATCGCATGATTTTCAGCCAAGTTATACACGGAAAAAAAAAACCAACGAAAAATCTATTGATTTTTCGTTGAATGAAAATTATGCAATAAAAATCGAAGATCGTCCCGGACCACGTTCAGATTAGGCTCAAAAGTTGCGCAATTATTTGGAAAATCGTTGTATATTTGAGTTTTTTCAAATGAAAAATAGCGTATTTTTTAGTAGAGCGCAAATATTTGCCGTATATTTTTTTTTTTTTTTCGAAAGTGGGTGAAAAAAAATAGCAATTTTTGTTCTTTGAGTTTTTTTTTTTACGAATTCTCATTCCTTCTGCTCGAAAATTTGCCTTGAATGCCATTGTGTGAGAATCTTCGACAGGCCGTCCCGACTGACTGAAAATGAAAACCGAAAAATCCTCCCAAGGTTGTATTTTATACGCAAAAATCCGTAAAAAAAAAATAAATATATATAGAGAAATTTCAAATACCATGGTCTTATGATGTCTCGTTTTTTTTTTTTTTGTGAAGTACATAATAAATTTTAAGACCCGTTATTGTAATGTTGCGTATTTATTGACTTTCAACGATAACAAAACGAACCAAAAAACAAATAAATAAACGGAGCAAATGAAAATTAACGACACGGTGTTGTCGCTGCTGTTGTTTAAAAAAAAAAAAAAACAACGACATATGTGATTGACAGAGGGGCGGGAGGGGAAAAAAGAAGATGCGAAGTAGGAAAACAAGCAAGGAAAACAGCCGAACGGAAGAGAGAAAGATAGCGAAACCGGAAGTGACTAAATACCAATGTTTTTCTTTCGCCTTTTTTCTTTTCTAACTTTATATATTCAACGAAAACTCGTAAAGGTGAAAAAAAAAAACATTTTCACGATATATAATTATATATCGACAAATTTGAGGCAAATTATTCTCCTACGGAGGCTCAATAAGGTCAAAAAAAAACCATACTGTATCTTTTTTACAGAAGCTTTTGGTTTTTTTTTTTTTTTTAGTAATACTTTAGGGAAATTTGAGGATTTTAGGGATCAAACGATTTTTTGTTTGTTTGTTTTTTTTTTCCTGGATGAATGGAGGCAAAAAAAAGATCGATAGAAATTCAGCCGGGAAGCAAAAGTCCTCGTGATTGAATCGCGATTATTTTTTTCTCAATTCGTTAAACGTCGTTCCGAGCATTCCCAAGCCCCGATTCTATTTTCAATCGTCACGTATTCACGATTTACAATTTTATCTCGTCTCCCGCACCTCAAAACTCGTACACACACACACACACACACATTTATACATATATATATATATATCTTATTTATAAATAAATAAATATATATATATATGCGTTTTTAAATTATTTTTTATTTTTTTTTACAGCGAGACGAGAGCAAACCAATTGTATATAATGTGTATCAGTCATTTGGGACTCTTCGAACTGAAAAGAAAAATTTTTACGGCCTGAAGTAAATTTTTTTTTTTTCTTTCGAACAAGAGAAAAAAAATTCGATTTTTTTTTCTTTCCAGAAGATTTTTTGTCGTTTATAATGCTGATTCATTTTTCTTTCCAATGCGAACAGCGAGCATAAAGCTAGAACAGACAGAAGTGAGGGAAAAAAACAACAACAACAACAACAAAATCTTGAAATGCTTTTGCAGAATTTAAATTTGCGAAATGAGAAATGATAGGCTTGAAATAAAAAATTAGCAATAATTCATACGATCATGAGGCTCTCATTTTCATCGCTAAAAAATTAATCCTCAGAAAAAAAAACAAAAAAAAAAAATAATTGCTTGCTCCTTCTCGCTCATTCTCATCTTTAACGACCTCGCCAGGAAAAAAAAGCCCCCTAATCTTTCTCTTTCTCTGTACATCGATATATATATATATATACACTCATCATTCAACGTACTCACCGTCTGCCTCACTAAAACTTGACTACTTTTTTTTTTCCTTACTATTCGTGTGTTACTGTTCTGTGCCCTATATCTTGCGTTAAAAAAAATTTTTTTTTTTATTTCCGTGCTACCCGTGCATACGTGATGGTGCCCGATTTGCATCTTTACGACTCTTTGACTTTTTTCCATCTCTCACTCATTCACTCTTTCTACCTCTCTGTCGCTCTATCTCTCTCTCTCTCTCTCTCTCTCTCTCCCTCTCTCTTGGAAATTGCAATTCAAAGCTTTAAAAAAAAACTGAAAAATATTTCCTACCATTAAATTCTTCTTGCCAATTATTCTTTCTTTTTTTTTGGTTTGTATGTAAATATTTATTGAAAAAATCCATTATTCGATTAGTTCGAGCACCATCGCGAGTGTACGCGTCCTCGTGTAAATTTCTTCCCTGTACAGAAATACAAAAACGTCGAGTCGAAGGATCGATGAGTCGAGCGAGATAAAAAGAAAAAAAAAAAAATCGTCAATTGCAATGACGAAGAAAAAAAAACTTGCTCCAAATTGACTATTATTGGTAAAAAAAAAAAAAAAAAAAACTCAGCTAGTTCTACAATTCTGTTTTTGAACTTGTATGTGAAAAAAAAAAAATGAAATATCTTTTGAGATTTTTCTATGAAAAATCATAAATTTGAGTAAAAAGCTCGCTCGTACATCGATGATCTGACGGAAAAAAAAAAACAAATTAACCCCTCAAACGATATATAGCACCATGTAATAACCACTAAAGTGGCGTACGGAAAAAAAAAATTGTCCAAAGTAGACTTTGTGCTATGGAAAAAAAAAAGTAATCACATTTCTGCTCATGCCATCCTGTTGTAACCATTATATTACCCTTTACTCTTGAAGGTGATAGGTGGCGAGTTGCAGGAACGTTTGATACCGGTACCCTACAGCAAGAGCTCGACAGACCAAGCTGTAAGCGCTCCTCTCTTGCTCTCTCTCTCTCTCTCAAACTCTCTATCTCTTTCTCTCACTCTCTCTCTATCTCTCTATTTCAATTTCGAACTGTTGATATCTACTCTCTGTACTTATCGCTTCAGTCTATATTGTATTCTTCATCAAAGCTTTCTCGAAAATCCTCATAGATTCAATTTCTTTTATTTTATTTCCCCATTATTTCTTTTATTTTTCCACGTTTTTGTTTTTTTTTTTTTTTTTTCAATTGAAAAAAAGTTTTTTAAAACCAGAAAATCTGACTTTTCTTCATTTTTTTTTTCCCCACTTTTTGTTTCTTAATTTTTCGTTCCTACAATACTCTGTGTCTGCTGCATATATTTATATTGATCGTATACTCGTGTGCCCAAAGCTCTCGCTTATCTCCATACTTAGCGAATTGCCAAATTCATTTCCCCCATTTTCGTGGAAAAAGTTTTTTTTTTTCTTTAATTTTCCCCTCATATTTATTTTCCATCTCTCGGGGCGGGGCTTGAATCATTGGAACTTGATTTTTGAATTTCTCGCTCCAAAAATTTTATCCTCTTTGTGCAATGTAAAAAAAAAAAAAACTTCTTGCCCATGGATCGCTCAGGGAGATTGAACATTATTTATTTCAGCTCAAAATTGCATAATTGAGGCAAGAGGCCGGATTGTTTTATCGAGACACTCAATTTTCATTGAACATGAAAAATTAATTAATTGCATCGAACCTAAAAATACGAATTTTTACGAAAGTTACGGAGCAATGAAATTTTATTGCGAAAAAGAAGGGCAGGATCGAACCAGCGATATGAATATAATATATAAATTTTGTTGAAAAAAAAAAAAATTATTTTCGATCTCTTCGAGCGATCTCCAAATATTTTTTTATCCCGCTAGATCCATTGCGAGGATTTTTTTTTTTCTCACGTATAAAGAAAATAAATAACGGGGAGAGTAATATTCTTTTTTTTTCCCTACTTTCTCGTGTTTCTATGTCGCATTCGTACTATTCACAATGTTCCGATAGACATTTTTTATCCTTTTTTTTTTCATAAATTTCTGGCTCAGCATCGCTTTATTGGCTTTTTCGCAGAATTTCATTAGTCGAAACTGCAATTTTGGCAGGGCTCGCTGCTATTTTTTTGTTTTTTTTTTTTTTTTTTTGCCAATTTATCAGTTACCCTGAGGGCTTTTTCGTGTCGTGAAATTTTAATCGACGACGAGACATCGAGAAGAATTCCGCGATAGAGTCGAGTGAGACTTGAGCAAATTTTTACACATTTTTTTCGACAGAAAATTCATAAAGATAAGCAGAAATTTGGACTGAGGAATGTCTGATGTTGAAAAAAAAAAAAAAATCTTTCTCAATTATTGGCACAAAATGCATTATTTTTTTTGGTAAATTTCTTGTAAAAAAATATGTGTTAATAATTTTTCAAGTTGCAAGACACGAAAAACCGTGACTAAATCGCAGGAATCTTGACTGTCCGGGCAAAATTTTATTTCACGAAGAAAACACAATCTCTCTTTTTTTTTCTCCATATTTATCTAATCTTCTCCATCACAGCGATTAAATTAAATCTCTTCGTTTCGATATCACGTCTCATTGTTCCATCGCTTCGTCATTGCTCTCTCGATTCGTCATTTTTTTTTCCCTATCATTCGCCATATACAAAAACATACGGCTGGTTCATTTTTCAGTTTTTTTTTTTTCAGATTTTTGTTGTATCCCAAAATACTCGGATGACAAAGAATCTTTAAAAAAAACAAACTAACCAATAGACCAATGAACCGAATGAATTTTGAGCAATTGTAAGTTAATTAAAAAAAAAACTTAAAATTGAACCAGGCCTGAAACACTTGTATCAAAAAAAAAAAAAAAAAAAAAAAACCCCCACCATCATCGCTTTGAAACCGCGCTAAATATCTGAAATTAGTGCTTGAGCATTTTGTCAATGGCTAATAGAAACGCGAATTGCATAGAAATTTATAAATATCAAATATATCGAGGCCATTCACTCTGCCAATTCGACAATTTTCCAAGCCTTGGATCCTTTTTTTGTTCTATATCGTCGCTGATTTTAATATTAAATTTCTCTCGAAATTTTCCTTTCGCGTCATTTGGTCGTACAACAAATTTGTAATTTTTATCGACAAAATCAACGAACGAATCATTGAAATTTATTTATCAAAAATTAAATACTCATTCCATCATTGTAATAATGCAAAATAATGATAATAATATTTTTAGATAAATCAGCAACAATGTTAAAATGCCAAGGAACGAATTGGCATTGAATGTCTCTCGTATGTAATTTTTTTTTTTTTTTACATTAAACAGGTACACGTGTCTTTAGACCTTCCATATACATATATATTATATATAAATATATATTATTAAAGAATAACGATTTAAAATGAAAATATATTTTTTTTTAAATATATCGCACGAGTGAATGAAATAGTATTTTAGTTTACGTGCAATCGTGCAGTTATATAAACGAAAAGAAAGAAAAAAAAAAGATTTACACAGCTTATACGTCATGCAATCCACATGAAATCACTGCTGAAGCTTCGAGCTGTAGTGAAATTTGCGAAATAGACGTGAATCGTTCGTAATCAGGCGAGAGCAGGGAAAAAAAATTAGACTAAAAAAAATATCCTCCACACAGAGAAATCCATGAAAAAAAAAAAAAGATCGCAGCCCATAATTATTCGTATATCAGGCACCCGAAACGATAATCGTTAATTATTTCAGGCAGTGCACGATGACAATTAAAACTAGGGCACAAAAAAAAATCACAATTATCTCCAGCGTACATATATATCATTACTCCAAATTGAACGTGTAAATTAATTTGTTTAGCTGGGATGGACGTAAAAAAAAGAATTGCAAAAAATTGAGACGATCGACCGAGCCTCATCAACCACAATATTTTTTAAAAAATCCCTACAGCAACGATTATTATCGAATCTTCTGCACATAATTAAAAAAAAAATATACAGTCTGACACTCCTTCAGGACACTTTGATTCATCTCCGTAATTATACCACTTCCACCAATTGTCCTCTCGAAAAAAAAAAAAAAATATTCTAATTCAAAATTTCCATCGATTGGCCTTGAAAAAAAAAATCCAATTTATAATTCGGATCTTATTATCCTTAAAAAAAAAGACATCGAACATCAAGCGAGTCGCTCGAACCAATTGGACCTGCCAAAATCAAGATTGGACCACAAAATCCTCGTTCCACTTCGCATACTTTAACGCATTTGAATAAAAACTAAAAAAAAAAAAAAAGCAAATAATAATAACAATAACGATCGATGAGAAATGATTGAGCATAAAAAATTAAGAATCAAGGTTCGTGAGACTTCGTGCATGGTAAAATCCGTTCTGGTCAACCCAGCGCCAAGTACCCACCTACCCCGAAGTGTGTATGTATAAAAGCTCGATGGATCATTGAGATGTGAGACCAACTTCCGGTTTACCTTCTCTAATTAACTGGCTATCCTCACACACACACGTCCGTTTTATCGTGTAAGTATATTAAAAATATCCTCGAAAATCGCTCAGCAGAGAGAGAGCCACGTATTTCCGTTAATACAATGTTTAATGAAATATTAAAAAAAAAAAAAAAAAAAAAAAACATTATTACAAAGGGCGGTGGTTGTGCTGGCGGTGTGGTGTGATAATTATTGAGGTTTGAGCAAATTAACGAGAAAAAAAAACAGGATGGAGAGATTTATCAATGAATTGTAGTTGATGCCTCGTAGTGACGTAGAAAAATTGTTTAAAATTTTTATCGAGAAACGTTGAAAAAAATATATATTTTCCTCACAGATTTATTACAATTAATACGATACTCGAGAAAAAATTTTAAACTACGAATGTTGGTGAAACAAAAAATTAAAATCGTGCATATCGACTGCTCGTTGCATGCTAAATATATCCTCAATTATTATTGTTGTTTTGTGCAATGATTTGTGTGCAAGTTGATTGTTCGATTGCCTATTTGTATAGTTCGTAAAAAAAAAAAAAGCTTTATACGTAAATATTGAAAATGCAATAATAAGTATTGAAATTTTTTTTTTAGATATTTTATTGTATTGTAGTGTAAATAATTCACATATTTTATGTCGCAGATCACGAAATATCCATGTCAAGAAAATCTTGATAATTTACTGGCTAATCGACAATTTCAAAGTCGTTATAAATTTTTTTTTTCCTTCAATCGTATCATTTTATTTTAATTATCGTCCAAATTCTTCGATAATCATAACAGCAAAATACTTTCAGGTCTTCTCTACGATTGATTTTTTTTTAAATATATTTATTCATGTGATTTTGTAAGAAATCACGCAAGAGCATGATTCCTCTATAACACGTAAAATTTTTTACAAATCTACGAAAAAAAAACCAGCTAAAACTGCTTTCTCGTCACTCGCTCGCTTTAACAGTTCGTCGATTTTTTTTTTTTTTTCGTTATTACATGTATGACATTGCCCGCGAGGGTAATGGATTCATATATACACTCGCCTCTCGCTAATGCGCTTAAATGTGCGTAATATTTATATTTATTACTTCTTCATATTGTTAATATTACTATTATTATTATCTCTGTGTAAAAAAAAAAAATATGGTGCAAGGGTATATCGCAGACGTTACTCAAAAAAAAGAATTGATATACTCGATGCATCGAGAGATGAACTCGAGACGTTTGATTTCTCTCAACGATGCACAGAGTCGAACGTTTATTTTTTATACATTTTTTTTCCTTTACCCGAAAAAAAAAAACCTTTCGTTGAGACAATCACTCGTCTTTTGAGCTCGAAATCAATGTTCGATGGGTGCATGTGGTGTTTAAACGGTCAATGTACGTTATTGGTACTAATAATTGGTAATTTGATGAAAGTAATTTAAAAAAAATATTATTTATCATCGTTTACCGATAATTCGACCAGCCAATCGACAATGATGCTCACATGAAACGCGAGCTGCGCGTCAATGGAGGTTAGAGCGTCTTGTTCATTCGATGGCGTCACTCCAGAGGGCGCTGTCGTCGAACAATAAAGGAATTATGCACTTTTGAGATGGTTAAAGCACGATCTGTCAGTCGAAACGAGACGTAAATGTGAAAATAATTTTTTACAGATTCACAGGGAATCGATTTACTGCCAATTTTATTACTTCGATAAATAATGAAATCGTGCTGCAGCTATCTCGAAGGATTTTAGTTCGAGAGCGTCACTTCAGAGCGCGCTGTCGTCGTTCGAAGCTATTTGCAATTTTTCTGCGGAACAAAAATGGTTGAATGGTGGTTTTTTTTTTGTTTTGTTTTCTTCGGCAAATATTTTCGTACAATGAAAGCAATCTGTCGTGACAACATTCTTTTTTTTTTGCCTTCTTTCTTCCCTTTATTGTTACACGATGTCAGAGAATACTGCGTACTGACAGTATGACAATTATTCCAATTCCAAGTCCTATTAAAAAAAAAAAAAAAATCCACCAGAAAACTGTCTTTTTTCCCTTCCCTTGAAACCTGCATTTATTATTATTATTTTTACAACTCTTATTGTTATTTCGATTCGATTTACGATACACAAATTCTCAGACACACAAACACACACACACACACACAACTTATATTTCTATCTCTTTTGCTTGCTGCAAACGCATGAAAGCCTTAACGCAATTAAAAATCGCTTCAACACATTTTGCGTGTGTTTGTCTAACATTCACTACGTCGATTCGATCGACTATCGAGAAGACCAAAAAAATTAAGTACGTATTATTATTATTATTATTATTATTTTAATTCAAACTATTCCTCACTCTACAACTTCAATATATAATTTTTACTCCAAAACTATGCTTCATCCAAAAAAAAAAAAACGTCTCTATTATTTTGTTTTCCTTCCCCATTTCAATCAACACGATCTTACGACACCTGCTTGATATTTTATTTTGAAAAAATTCCTCAAAATCTTGCTCCAAATTCTTTTCTCGCCCAAAATCTCTGTATATCTTCAGCTCCGAAAATCCTTGCGAAAAAAAAAAAAAAAGAAATTGCCAAATAATCCCCACGAGTTTGTGTATTGTGTGTATGTGTGTGCGTAACGTTGATGAAAAAGAGGAAGAAGAAAAAAAAAACGAAAAAAAAATATATATATATATATATATATATATATATATATATACATATACATGCATAACTTGCTCGTATTGTCTTACAGATCCGCGTAGTGAACGCATTTCGGCAGGGCCTAGACTCGCGATACGGCGAGCACAGCACCGTTACCCTGGCGGAGGTACTGCGGAAGCAATCGAACCTGAACAAACGAATATCACAGACGAGCAGCATCGATTATGCGGACAACATACCGGACGAGCTAACAATACCGGAAATCGACGTGGAGCGTCTGTCGAGTCACAGTCACACCGAGACAGCGGTCTAGACGACGAGGAAGAGACAGCAAGAGAGGGAGAGAGAAAGAAAGAGAGAGAATGAGAGAATGAGAGAGAGAGAGAGAGAGAGAGAGAGGAGAGAGGATTGGATGAAATAGAAAAAATGATAAATAGTTACGATTATAAATAATCACGAATTAAAAACGAAGCTATGCTTCATTCTAGTTGCGAATGAAAGAAAGAAAGAAGAAGAAGAAGAAGAATTGTCATCTCTTCCTCCCTCCTTCTCGCTTCATCAAGCCCGGAGTCCGTCCTCGTGGCGATCCCCGAGGAGCCAACGATCAACGCGACGATTTTTCCCAAAGTCGATTAACTGATCCTACCCCTCCCGATTAGTCAGTAAGCCCGCGGGGGACTTGAAAAAAAAAAAAAAAAAAACCAGAAAAGAAAAAAAGAGAAAACTCAAAGAATGATGAAGAAACGCACGAGAAAGAGGTGTCGTCGCGTCGAGTCAAATAAAAATGTGTCGAAATAGCCTTGTGGGCTTGGCTATGGAAGAAAAAATAAAACAAGAACTGGGACAATGAGGAAGAGTCGATTGATTGGAAAGAAAAAAGAAAAAAAAAAAAATTAAACCACTCCGGGGGACTGCTTTAATGGGAAAGGCCACCGATAGTCAGCGTGGACTTACGAAAAAAAAAAAAAAAAAAAACACACACACACATACAACAGGTATATACGTGTATACTAATATCCTGTGGTTCGCGAACGAACGAAAAAACAAAAAAAAAATAACGTTAAATCGAAGAAGTGAACATTGCCGAGCCGCAACAAAAAAAAAATACTAAATAAACAAAGGAAAAAAAAAAAATCCCACGTATGTTAAATTAAAATATGCGTCACCGGGTGCGGAACTTTACACCGTGAGACTCTCCCGCCGAGCCAAGAGGAGAGAAAGAAGAAAAAAAAAAATTTGAGGGGAGTTTAAAGAAAAAAAAAAAAAAAAAACAAATTAACGAGAAAAAAAAAATCATAAAATAACGATGAAATCTTGAGTGTCATTGCTGCACGACTGGACCCCGAGATCCGAGCGATTCACTTATTAATTAGTAATTACCAAAGTAACGCACCACTGCCTCCCCTATTTAGTCGTTACGATTTTTTTTTTTTTTTTTCATCTTTCGAAAATCTCATTTTTTTTTCTCCCTCCTACCATCATATTACATAAATGTTCTTTCTCCCCGTCTTTGATAATTTCACGCTCCACGATTTTACCATCCGTAAAATTTCACGTTTTTCCTTCATCCCCATTTTCGTTTCTTCCTCCAGGAATTTTTTTCCTATTTCCCCCCCCCCCCCCCCAAACCATGCGATGATCGATGATTCATGAATTCGTTAAAAACCACGTTGTCTAGTCGTTCGTCCATTCATCAACGTGGTTAGCAATCACGAAAAAAAAAAAAAAAATGAATTAATGTAAAAAAAAAAAAAAACAAGTGGGCTAGTTTTCTCTCCTTGGCGATTTTTTTTTGTTTTGCCATCGCGAATTTTGCACATGGTATACAATAAGGCAATTGAGCATTGTCATCTTCCGATTTTCCCTCTCTCTCTCTCTCTCTCTCTCGCTCTCTCTCTCCAACTCTCTTGCATTTGAATAAAAAATCCTTTTCCCGTTTCTCTCTCTTTCTCTCCCTCTTTATCTTTATCTCTCTCTCTCTCTCTCTCTCTCTCTCTCTCTCTTTCTCTTTATATCTGTCTCTCTGAAATATTTGCGATCGAGGCCACAGCGTTACGTGACTTAAGGATTTATCTAGTCATTTAGTTTGTATTAACGTACTTCCGCATATAATTCTGCACTGGGGGTGCCTTACCGCGAATAAAAAAAAAAAAACAAGATACATAAAAAAAAACACTCAAAATGAAAAAAAAAAAACAACAACAACAACAATAACAACCTTATGAGGATTATTGAAATAACGATGGGTACTTTTTGAGAAAAGAAGAAACGAAACAAAAGAAGAAAAAAAAAAACAATCCGATCGTACCTAAGTGACGCCGGCGAAGGCGAAATTTCGTCATCTCGACTATATATATATATATATAGTCCCTAGTTGTGGTAAAAAAAAAAAAAAAAAAACAAAAAGAAGAAAAAAAATATCCGTGGGTCAACGGAAAATGAGGAGGAGGAAGAAGAAGATGAAAAAAAAAAAAAGGAAAAAACGCCGTAAACATTACGCTTAGGATATTTTTAATTTTAAATGTGCAAGTCCAAGCGCCACGGCGACGAATACATGAGAAACAATGATTATAAGACGTTATTTAATGGTAGAATTGTGTCGAGTGCTTTAGAATGATGAAAACAACAACAACCAACACGCAAATACACACACACACACACATACAGAGAAGTGAGAAAAGGAGAAAGTAAAACGAGACAAAAAAAAAATTATACACACACATTTACACACAAGTAATATTTATGAAAGAGAGGAAGAAGAAAAAAAAAGTAGGGAGCACAGCTTGAAAAAAAAAAAAAAAAAAAAAAAGGCGTGCACGAAGTACCTAGTTTGATGAGCTCGAATTTCGATCAACTACCGTAGATGAATTAAGATTGTACTAAGCGTTTCTTTTTTTTTTTTTTTTTTTCTCGACGTTTGTACCTTGGTTTCTTTTCTTTTCTTTTCATTTATTTTTCCCTGCGAAAAATCTCAAAGCGCAAGCGTCTATTCGTAAATGTTACTCGGAGGTAAAGGAAGAAAAAAAAAAAAAAAAGAAGAAAAGAAGAAAAGAAAACGTCAAAGCGCGAACGAGTATAAAAATAATCATAATAATCGGATAAAACTACGAACCTCTGACAATTTGCAATCAACTCGTGCATATGTTGACTCTGCAAAACGACATTAACGCGCGAACGGATGAAGAGGAGGAAGAAGAAGAAGAAGAAAAAAAAAAAAAATTGTGACAATCGTCGTTTAATTTTTCCTCTTTTTTTCTCTCTCTCTCTCTCTCTCTCTTTTTTCGTTCTCGCTTCGTCGCATTGTTCTTTTTTTTTTTTGTCCATTGTGTATACTAATAATTCCCTCCCGACACCCCTGCGAACACCAAAAGAGCTTGTTAAATTTGTATTTTTGACGACGAACGTGCGGGCGTGTAAAGAATTTTTATTTATAAGTTGCCGTGGAAAAAAAAAAAAAAAAAACGCGAGGAAGAAGAGGAAAAAAAAAGGAAGAAAGTAGAAAGATAAAGAGGAAGAGAAAAAAAAACAAATATCCATTATATCGAAATGTTCAAGAGGGTGAATTTTTTTTAACGAGATTCACCATCGTTATTAATTACTATTACTGTTACTGTTATGATGCATATATTATAATTATTATTACCAATTATCGCCATTGATTCAAGACCACTGATGAAAAAAAAAAAAACCAAAAAAAAACAAATCAACCCCTCGGTTTTATCGTGTTTATTCTCATTCATCGTCCTTTTTTTTTTTTTTTTTTTTAATTTTTCTTTGCAAATTCTTACGACACTGAAGCGTTTAAACTACTGTGCCATTGCCCTGACACGGTCGACGTCCAAGACTCTGTGGCCCTTCATTTATTTAATTTTTTTTTTTTCTTTTTTCTTTTCGTGAGTGCTTCGAGGAAAGAAAAAACGATCGATTGAACATGGTTTGACTACGGAGTGGACGTTTAAAGTTAGATATTTTCGCAAGAAGATGAGGCTCTTCATTCCATATACCCAATCTATATATACACGTGATCCGTGGTAGCATCTTCTAACATTGCCCATTATTCAAATTTCAAACTTTCTTTCATATTAGATATTGCATAGTGGGTTATCAATTGAGTTGGCTGATTTGGCGCTGGGATTATTAATGAGAAAATTTAAAAAAAAAAAATTCCCTCTGGCCATTCGAGCAAAACTAAATCCTCAAAAATTACAAAAAAAAAAAATATATATATATATATATATATTCATGGAATTGAGGGGACGATACAATTACTCGAGCTCGCTATATCTCTCGCTTCTTTCGATAGCGGAAAATAAATTTAAAAAGAAAAAAAATTCCATACGCGAGAAATAACTTGAAAAAAAAAAAAAAAATAAAAATAAATAACAGTGAGCAGACGATAAGTTCTCGACGTTTCTATCTAACTGTCTAAATCTTTCGTCTCTCTCTTTCTCTCTCTCTCTCTCTGTATCTCTCTCTTCAGAGAGACAGGGAAAAGACGTATTGTGTAGGCGAAGAAAAGAAGAAATAATAAGGAAATAAATATTTAAGAATATATAATTCACCACTATGTGTCTTGTGGCTCGGTGATCGAACTAGTAAATTATCATAATAGATAACAAGACCATTACATAGGTATTTATATTATTATTATTATTATTATTATTATTATTATTAGTTGAATAGTTGAAAAAAAATATATATATATATACATGAATCTACGAATATTCATTAAAAATATTCGAATGCAAGATTTTATCACTCGCTAATTTAACAATTAACTCGAGAGTGCTCGAAGAATAAAAAAAATATTTAAAAAACATTAAATAATAATAAGAATACCAGCTGCTGCTAATTAACTAATAATGTTACTACTATTTTATTGTTATTCATATCTCACTACTTATATATGAATATATATATATATATATATATATATATATATATATTGCATAAAAAATCGTTAATTTTACTGCAATTCTATATACTTTATCTGATATTTATGAATTTAATTCAACATGAATTGTATTATTCATAAATTGATATTTTATCAACGTCATTGCCATCTCAACTAAAGTAGATGTGATTTAAAAAAATTATATATATTTATCTCGGTCTCTTGACGCTCCGATACGATAATATTCCCCATCAAAAAATCAACGCGGTATCCTGTCGAGAACGTAATTTGAATTTTACTCATTAAAAAAAAAAGGAACGAAAAGTGTGGCAGAAGAATCGATTTGTAAAAAACAAAAACGTTCCAGTGGACAAAAGTAAACAAAGAAAAACCAACAAATTGAAATTTAAAAATTAAAAAAAATAGAAATTCGTTATGAACCCTGGTAACCTATTATTTACCCTCAGGCGGTCGTACATAGTTTTTCAGGTCGACGAGTTTCATTGCTCGATAAATTGTCAACAGCTTGGTATTTTTCGATTCAATTACAGTGAAATCGAAACGTCAGACTATGACTGACAATGATAAATCATATGCCCGGGCAAAAAAAAAATCATTTTTACGAAAATTATGACCCAAACAAAAAAATTTCGTGAAAGTTCAGTATTTTGGTCGAATCGTATGACGGTGCTGGGGTTAAAAAAATATATATAATTGTCGTTTATATCGCGCTAACTGTCACACGATACGATAATATAGCATAGCTAACCGACTCTTCGGAATGGTCTTGTGCGAAAAAAAAAAAAAATTGAAAAATCATCAATGACAAAAATAGGTGTTTATTGAAATTTGTCTCGCTACGGTTGGGACCAAACGTGTCGATAGTCTCTGCTCGTCCACCTTGTAATCCTCTCTCCGTGTCAGCTTGTCAACGAGAGGATAAACAAAACTTAAAAAAAAAAAACCTTTTTTTTCTTTGAAAAAGAAAAAACGCAAAATAGCTCCGAAAAATATGTTTTTATTTATTTTTTTCTCCATAATTGTAAAGCGAAGAAAAAAAATGTCCTCGCTCTCTAGACCACGACTCGGAAGCATCAACAGCGTTGAGAAAAAAATAAACGGCAACAATAAACGACTTTTATGAAGTGTGGAAAAAAAAAAAAAAATTCGCTAAAGCTAAATTTTTCTTTTGCTTGCATCGTTGAAACTTGATAAAAGGATTTTAATAATAAGAATAATAATAATAAACGTGACGACACGGGTGTAATTAACGATCGATCGGATAATCGTGAAGCTAAAAAAAAAAAAAATTACGTATTTTGGGAATTTTTTCATTTTTAATTATCCACGCGAAACATTTTTGTTTTTATTTCATTTCTATTAGAGTATACAAAAAAGAAATAAAGAAAAACAATAATCGCGTAATCTCATGAATTCGAAAATGTGCGAAGGTAAAAAAAAAAAACATTAGGATGAAATCGTTTTGAAAAATTATATTTTCACCTGATTTACGGGCACGTCATTTTATCTTCTAGATAATTCAATATAGTTGAAATGCTAAAAAATAATAATAATAATAATAATAATGGTAACAAAAATTAAGTGATTGATTCGATTAATTCGCAAAAAATTTGAATTAAAAAAAGTAATGATAATGGGGTGTGTGTGTATTCGTCTTATACATATGCATGTACATAAGATATTATTTGTGTATACACTTAATTATTATAATTGCGTGTAACGTGCGAAATTCAGATTCCTTATAGATATACACAAATAAACACCTACATATGTAAATATTATACGACTATACATATAAATATACTATATACATATATATATATATATATATATATATATATATATATATTATATAAGAAAACGTATCCAGACGGCTGATATGCATATTTTAGCCTCTAAGGCCCGAGACCCTTGGAAAAAATGAAGAAAATGAAAAAAAAAAAAAAAAAAACATTTTCAAAACTCATTAAAATGGCATATATTGTAAATTTTTTTTATGGCTAAACATTACTATGTTCATACATGTTGGCTGTTACTCCTTAGCCAACACTATTATATGAAATAAGACGATTGTTCTTTTTTTTTTTTTTTTTTTCTTCGGCCAACGTTGCAAATCTTAACGAACGAAGGAAGTATATACATGAGTTTAAGAAGAAGACCAAAAAAAAAACACGTTTTTTATGAATCTCAAAATGTTATTGGCTTGAACTCGATTTATAAGAGCAATTGCATCTTCCCCTCGTCTCATCTCGTTCCGGCTGGAATTGCAAATAAATAAATAAAAAAATTAACGACCCTAATCTCTCTATAATTGAAACAAAACAAAAAACAAAAGTTTCTACTTCAAACGATCGCTGTGTACACCGAGTGTTTAATTGTAAGAACATTGCGAAACCGCAGCGATAATTGCGGACAAAGCGCGCGCGAAACAGCCCCGCACTCGACGACGATGCCCTCTCGTGGAATAGTTCAAGCGCATTACTACAGATGAGGCCCTCTCGCGGAATAGTTCAAGCGCGTCACTACAGACGACCCTGAGGGATTGAAAGAAAGATAAAGACGTTTTTCGTGTCTCTGTCGTTGTACTCGTCATTTTTTGTACTTATTACGATCGAATAATCGTGTGTTTATACTGGGAAAAAAATGCCTCATACCCTCTCACCCCATCTTAACGACGCAAAATGTGTGTGTGTGTGTGTGTCTTGTTTCTCAGATTTAACGAAACGTCCTCAATATTCTCTCTGAGTCAACGATAATTGAGAATTTCACTTTTAGCAAGAAAATAAAAATAAAAGTTAACTATTATTATATGGCAGCAGAGATCTTGGGAGGATAAAACGTGTTAATCGTTGTACCATCCAAGCCACACACATACATACACACAAGATTGCGATGAGAAAGAAAAAAAAAATTCACCATTTGTTACGAGAAAAGAAAAAAAAAATTATCGAACAAGTTTCCTATTCTTTTTGTTGCTTACGTAATGTTTTTCTTTGTTTTTTTTATTTTTATTTTTTTTTTTTTTTATTGTCAGAAAGAGTATAATATGCGTGCTCTGTCGTCTATGAGATTTCACATTGTTCGTGGAAACGAGAGCTTTCCTGCAGAGAACAACAGACGTGTTCTCCAGCTTTTAAAAAGCTGATATGAAAATTTAAATAAATATAAATAAATAAATAAATAATAATAATGTTATCCCAGGAGACCCCATCGCGAAGTGTACAAGAGTAAGAGATAAACGAAATTATGATAATCTTCCTCGTGAGTAAAGTGAAAGCGTGAAGAAAAAAAAAAAAGAAAAAATACACAAAGAGGAAGATAACGAAAGATTTGAAGCGTAACGAGGATATGGAGATAGAGAATAACTTCGTTAATCAGAGGAAAAATCATATTTTTCTGTCGTTACTGTTATTAATTAGTGTATCATAGTCATATTTGAAGTAAATATTAAAAAAAAAAAAATTACAAACGGATGAATGAAAAATCATAGCTCGTTATCGCAATTATTGTAAAACGAGAATGAGAAAAGAGAGAAGATGGAGAAGAAAAAAAAAAGGTTCAAGTACTCGATGGTTTTCAATCGAACACTTATAATATAGTTATCGATAACACAATATTAAAAAAAAAATCACACTTATGTATCCAATATTCGCGAAAGAAGTAAGCTTATTGACTTTATCAGGAAAAAATAAAGGGAAAATAATATAATAATAATAATAATAATAATAATTTTCTTCTACAACCATTTTTAACCGATCGTTTTTCGTCCAGAGCTTAAAACTCACGAGCTCATTTTAATTTTTTTTTGTCAATTTTTTATTTTTTTTTTTAATTTTTTTTTCGTTCGCCAAAAAAAATTATTATTTCCTCACGAGTATTTTATACGAAAGAGCACAATTTTGTTCGATGATATACATCCGAATTATCATCCAGACCACAACTCTCCGAACGCACGAAATCCGAAGAAGGATTTTTTTTTTTCCTTTCAATCCTGTACAAATCGATTTTTCGATTTTATTTCAAAATAAAAACTCCAAAATAATTTCACCGATCATTATCAAAGTTGTGCCATGAAAATTTGGCTAAAGGTCATGAACTTTACTTTTTCAAAAAACGGAGTAAAAAAGATCATTCTTTTTTTGAAAATAATTGTATTACTCATTTTGGAAAACGAAATGATATTTCTTTGCAAATAAAGATATTATTATTATTTGTTTTTTTTTTTTTTCAAATTTGAGAATCGACGATGCAATTGAGACTTCCGTTATTAAAAAGAAAATTAAAAATACACACACACACACACACACAGACACAGACACACACAAAACTCGTGATTAAAGACATAAAGATGAATTAGAGTAAAAGAAAAAAATGCTAGGAAAATGAAAAAGTACGACGAGAAGATGAATACGAAAAAAAAAAAAAAAGAAAAATGTTAATGCCGTGGGCTCGGTCTTGCCTACGTTGTACATAAAGCACTGCCCCACTTATACCTGACAAAAAAAAATTCATAAAAAAAATAAAATAATATTAACTGATCCACGAAGATCGAGATTGCTCGAAGCAAAATACGAGAAAATTCATTATTTAGATAATTTATTCTCGCTCGTCTCGATGAAAAAAAAAAAAAAAAGAAAGAAAGAAAAAAAATCGGAATAAACGGAAAAAAAAACGACGAAAAAGCTTCATTCAATGTTCGTTGAGAAAACGTAATTAGCTTTTCGAGGCTAAAGTTTCCGGTTACTTTTTCGATTATAATAAATTGATAATTACTTGAATTTAAAGAGAAATTTAAATTTAAAGAGAATTCAAAGAATTTAAAGAAACGAGAAAAAAAAATTAATCAACTGAATAACGAGAATAAATAAATTAATTCATTAATTAATTAAGAGAGGACTTGGAAAAACTGTATTGCAGATAATTGCGAGAGGCAAAGAGGTCGAGTGAGAAAATTATTATAAACGATTAACAAAATCCTTGTGTATGATACGATGAATGAAAAAAATAAATGAAAAAAAAAAAAACCAATTAATTTAATGAATTGTGACTGGTTGAAAAAGAAAATAAAAAAAAAAAATTATCTATGCGGAGATAAAAAAAAACACACAACTCGTTGTGTCGAAGAATTATTATAATTATTAATGTAATTAATAAATGAAAAAATAGACATTATTATTGAATTATGCTCTCATTTTAATTCGTGAAATAATGTTTAAAGAGGGGAAAGAAATTTGCGAAGAAAAAAAAAACGTCTTCAGAGAACGTTGACATGATCGAACGGAAGTGAAAAAAAATTTCGTTGCCAGATTCGAGATAAATTTTGCCCGGAACTGACCCAAGCTCGTGAAAGAAAAAAAAATGAATCGAATCGAGCAATCGTACGACGGAATATTTTTTTATAGAAAAATCAAAGTGAAAAGCAAAGAAAAAAAAAAAATTCTCTTCACAAACTCAACTGTGGAATTCGTGAATTTCATTTTTACGACTTTGGGTATACGATGAATAATTATAAATATGGAATTAAATATATCGACTTTCCGGCGCACGAATTTTCACTTTCTTCGATCGAGAAAAAAAAAAATCATTGACTACATTTTTTGAAAAAAAAAAGATGAAATACGGAAGAAAAAGAATACGAAAAATATACATACTAAGTAGTGCACGAAAATCCCGATAAACAAAAAAATTAGTTGCCCATTGATCTTTACGTTTTCAAAAAAAAAAAAATCATGATTCGTATTTGTCCAACGATATTTTTTCCTGAAAATCGAAGAACGCATCCACTTGTGATTCGAAAAGGAAGAAAAAATACTAAAAGGACAAAATTCCTGCCCTATGTTTGAATTAAACGTTAAACTCGTGGAACATTGTTTAAAAAAAAAAAAAAATATATATATATATATATATATATATATATATCTGAAAAGTCACAAGTGGAAGCACCGTTTACCATAGGGACAAAAAAGAAATTAAGAAAAAAAAACCCAATTCGTTACGAGAGCACATGTAATTTTTTGGCAACTGAGAGAGGCTTTCTCAGGATTTTTTAAAATATGAACAGAACGAGAGAAAAAAAACCTCATCTTCATAAATCGAGAAGATATATGAGAAGAATTAGAATAACTATTCTCAATTTATAGGGATAGAAAAAAAAACGCAATTCACGATTTAACCAAAATGCGTATGGAAATATAATATTAATAATGATAAATAAATAATTATAATGCATTCTGTTATACGTGAACTTGTATGGAGGTATTTCCGTTTGAAAATTTCAGCTGCCCTTGTTTTTTTTTTTTTTTTCTTTTTTTTAAATAATGATATTTGCGTCACCATAATAATTAATTATTAATTATCGGAGCGAAGAATTTAGCGAGTTTGATATATCTCATTTAAAATTGCATGGAACTCGAATTTTTTGTTTCATGGAAATAATAACGTCGTGTAGTGTCATTTATCTTATATGTATTGAAAAAAGAAAAAAAAACAAAAAACAAAAAATACCCTCGCCCTCGCAAAAACGACGCTAATTTTTTTCCCTTTCCCCCTGCAATGAGATTTACGAGCCCCTCTCTTAACTTCCGCTATTCTAGACGATGAAATAGTCATGTAATACCTTGTATGAATATGTATATATAAATATATATACTTTAACGATATGAATAATATAATTTTAAAAAATTACTATTACTATACAACATTGGCTATAAGGAAAAAAAAATATATATATATACACAATAACGCCTGTACTATATGCGTGCTGGCAAAAGGAATATAGCGAATTAAGATTACCATTATGATTATTATTAAAAAAAAGAAAACTCGTACATTCGTTTTTTGTTTCGTCTCTGAAACTTTGTTTTTTACGTTTCCTTCCATTCGCTTTCATGGCAATTATTATGGAGCTTTTAGATTTTCGGTTGAAATATGGAAAATTTTGAAAATTCATATGGTAAGTACAAATGTCATTTATATTTTCAAGTATCAACTAAAAGAGTTCAGATGTTAAAATCACTAATAATCATTATGATATAAATATTCTAAATGTCTTCATTCACTTTGAATCCAAAATTTGCATTAATAAATTCTTCTTGACATATAAATCTCTCCAGTCAGGGGGAGTTTTATTTCTTTTTTTCAAAATTTGAAAATCAAGTTTAAAAGTTAAATATTCCGCGAATATTGTGCTTTAGATAGAGGGGGGAAAGTCGCCTCGAACATCGGGATCAGTTGCTGCTTTCACCGCTAGGGCTGACTTGTTTGTCCGACGTGTTGGACAAGTCGTTGCTTGTCCTATTTTAATACTACGATCCTCCGAGATGGGAAATATAATTTACCATCTCCATCGTGAAAATGTGAAATCCGAACAGCCGTTACGAAGTTATGATTTTTACAAAATTGAGAACTTATTAAGGATGTATCTCGGACGTACCTTACCAACCGAAAGTGACTATCGTCGACAATATTACATACTTCATAAGATAAAAATCGGAAAAAATTGAACCACAATAAAGACGATAAGAAGATTACTGCTTTTGAATAATAATAATGCCAAAAATTTATCAATAAATTGTTGAGACAAAACATTGTTTAACAAATTTTTAGGGAATGTTTATTTTTGTCATGTGAAATGAATTCGTTGATTTTTCTGACTAAGAAACGCCGCTTTGATATTTTAATATTACTTAAAAAAAAAAAACTCTCAAGTCTGCTCTCCCCCGTAAAAATATCGAATTAAAAATTTATTTTGAGGTAAAACCTTTTTTTCAACCCTCAATGTCCTTTTTACGTATTTTATCGAATTTCTTTACGAAAAATGAGCTTTTTTTCAACTGAGACTTTTTTTCACATGCAAACTCGATCAAATATGTTTTCGAGATTGATTACAACACAAAATATTACAAATAAATAATTTCCTCAAACGATAATTCGAGAATCCCTGAAACGAAACTCAAAAAAAAATCTAAAAAAAAAATAATTCACAGTCTCGTCATTCGAGGTTGCAAGGTCGTGATCGATACTTGATAAGGTGGCTGATAGATTCAATTTTAATGAACAATAGAAAAAACGATGTTAATTGTTCGGTGTTATGGCATTGAGATAAAAAAAAACAGTATGTTTGCTGCGCCAATATGAAAGATTTGTCATTCTTTTAAACAATCACGTATGCTCTTTTCCAAAGTCCAGCCCTAAAACGAACACTACAAATATCATCGTTATTCTTTAATTGCTATTCGTTAATTATTATTATTTACGATAATTATCATGAAATTTTGAATTCATTGATTTAAAAAAATGATAATAATAATTACAATAATTCGAACCCAGGAAAATGTCAAAGAAGAGGAAGTAATAAAAATAATTATTTCAAGTATCATCGTTATCACTGATTATTCGTTAATAATTATGTATGATAATTTTCATGTAATTTCAAATTAATTGGTTTAAAAAAATGATACTAATAGTTACAATAATTTGAACTCGGGCAAATGTCCAAAAAGAGGAAGTAATAAAAATAATTATTTAAAATATCATCGTTATCATTGTTTAATCGTGAATTATTATTATTTATGATAATTATTATCATGGAATTTCGAATTAATTGATTTTTAAAAATGATAATAATAATTACAATAATTCGAACTCTGGCTAATAATGTCAAAGAAGAGAAAGTAAGAGGTGGTTCGTTGCTTCATCATAGTTTTCGAAAATTTACAAAAAAAATTCCCACCGTCAGAAAGCCAAAATCGAGAAATCATATCTGACATTGTTTTTTTTTAATTTTTTTTTCTCACCTTCAAGCTACATTCGACAATCCACAATTCCTTGAGATTATTCAATTCTGCGATGACTCGTCATAAGGACGTAATTTCCGATTGTCCGATGACAATGACCGTGTGCAATTTTTGTTGCATATATGCAACAAAAAGTCAGCTGTCGAACGTGATGTGTCATAAAATATATATTGAACTCTTAATATTGCTCTTTATCACGTTTTTTAATTTTATTTCATTTTTCTCGAGAAATTTTTTCTACTGATATCCCAATTTAATCGCTATATTGGTCCATTTTTTTCAATCTTTTTTCACTCGATAACTCTCCCTTAAATGCATAAAATGTGTCAATAAGCTTTTTTTCGAGGTTTTTGGATATTCTTGATTGCAGCTTGTTGCTTGGCATTTTTTTTAAAACAATTTCGAGTCAAAATAATTTAGACGTTGCAAAAAGAAGAATTAAATATTTAGCAATAATTATAACGATGATAATTATAATTAACAGTTATAAACATCATGTTAATTACAATTTCATGTGGAACAAAAATATAGCGCGCGAGGCAGTAACGGGTGAGCGCGTGAGGGAGCGAGGAAGTGGGGGGTACGCGTCAACGTGCGCCGGTGAGGTGCGTAGCGGGGAGTAGGGAAAGGATGGAGAGAGAGCGAGAGACAACTCAGACAACCGTCAGTCGTCAGTCGTCAGTCGTGGATCGCCCATTGCTTGTGTCTGTGTCGAGTGTCGCGTCTCGCGCATTGTCGTATGAGGCGAAGCGTTAACAGAAAAAAAAATAGAAATGTTTAACACGCGATCGCTACATAATGAAACAATTTTAAATAATTGAAAAAAAATTAATAATAAAATAATTTATATGAATAATAATTAACGTTAATTTATTTTAAAGTTCACCAAGCAGTAGTAGAGTCGAGAGAGAGAGAGAGAGAGAGAGGCGATAGTACGTACCGCGCACACCGTCAGTCGCGGATCGCCCGTTGCCGGTGTCGGGTGTCGGTTGTCGAGTGTCGCGTCTCGCGCATTCTCGTATGAGGCGAAGCGTTAACAGAAAAAAAATAGAAATGTTTAACCCGCGATCGCTACATAATGAAACAATTTTAAATAATTGAAAAAAAATTAATAATAAAATAATTATAAATTAATAATAATTTATATCAATAATAATTAACGTTAATTATTTTAAAGTTTACCAAGCAGTAGTAGAGTCGAGAGAGAGAGAGAGAGAGAGAGAGAGAGAGAGAGAGAGAGGCGATAGTACGTACCGCGCAGTGACGCGGCGACGCGTGACGCGCGGCGTGACGTAGTACGTCGTAGAGCGTCACGTGTTGCTCGAAACTCGAACAATGCGTATTTTTCGCGTTTCCTCGATTTCACGCAGTTTTTCTTTTACCTCTCAACATTTCGAGTGATCGCGTAAACAAAAGTGCGTTATTCTTCGAGAAAGGTTAATCCGCGAAGGACCGCAGTCTCGTGCTTCGCCCTGACGAAATTTCCTCGTGAATCAACCACACGTCGAGAACATAACCTGCCAGACGTCTTTACTACTCGTGTCTTTTTTTCTCCCCACGATAAGCCGGATTATCGTTGACAGCTCAGGGTAAGTGACTATCTCGTCTCCAAGACTTTTCATTATCCTTATTATTTATTTATTCATTTATTTTAGAAAATATCCTTTTTTATTTTATTTTTTTCTCTTAAATCGTACAGAAGTTTTTGGCTCTTACGCGTCCTCTCGATCCTCTCAATTTACATATCAGATTAAACTTCTCGAGATTCCCTCGAAATTTTTCATTTGCCTTGTCTCTGCGTCTTTCACGCCACTCTTTCCGCTTGTAGTCCCAGAGACGGAGATCATTCCTGTTACAATTTGGAGCGGGCTCGGTTTTTTATATTCACTTTTGCCGGGAAACTTTTTCGGACATTCCCAAGAATTTACAGAAATGACGGAAGCTCTTTTACCCTGCTAAACGCCTAATCTCCGTCTACTCCGTGACTACTTTGTCGAACAAGAGCGATAGAAACTTCCTACGAGGCCAGATCCCAATGGATCGAATATTTTTTATTACGATTATCGAAAACTTGCTCGATGCCATCTACCGGCATCTTCTGAATTTTTCTCATTAAAAATTTTTTTTATATTTAAGAAAATAAGAGAGCCAAATTTTATAAAAAAATTTCCGAATTTGCGAACACAGATTGGACAAACGGACGCTCATGTTTGATACTGAATTTGATCGGAGATAACCAAAATGTGGTCCACGTTTTCCAGAATTTATGGATTTATTTTTATCTATTTTTTTTTTTTTTTAACTAAAATTTGTGGATCTCATAAATTTGTAACTAAACGAGAGAGGTGCGGTAATGAGAAGAAAATTTTGAATTTGTACTATTTTAATTTATGATGGAATTATTTTTAATAATAATCATAAAAAATTAATTGATAGCAATAAATTAATTATCATTCATTCGGATAATAATTAATTTAATTGTTCATGATTCTTCATTTTATTATGATCGATGGTTTTTAAAATTTTACAAAGCGGGTTCCAAATCGGCCACCTCCACGCGGCGGAACCTGGGAAATTCATGCTTCGACAATATTATTTATTGTGAAAGCATGTATTTGCTAACGGCTGAATTCACGTTTTTTTTTTAATTGTGCCTTAAAATGGCTGGTAATCATACCATTAAATAATTTCAATATGCGACTCTAGCATGCTTGCTACGGAAAAAACTCGATATTTTATATATATATATATTCCATGTAAATTTCTTGAATCGTTGGGGTTAATTTGCAAATGATTCTATTTTTCAGGTTATGTTTCACGCATTGTAGGTTAATTTTTACTATTACCATGTTGCATCTATTTCCTTAGGTTACAGGTTATTTATGTCATGTTTTCACTATTATACGATGTATACAACATTTTTCCATCGATCATGTTCTTCAGAACAAAACGTTTTAGGTTTTCACGTTTTTTCATTGCTCCAGGGACTCTTCCTTAGATCTAAGTCAGCCCGTTGTGCCTTAATGTTAAAAGTTCGCTGTCTAAGTTCAAGCTAGCATTAAGATTTCTCGTTGATTGATTAAATATAATATTTATATCCGGATATAGGCAGGTATAAGTATAAGGTTGCGACTCTCAATCGGTATAAAATACCAACCCCCTATATCTAAGTTAGTCCGTTGCGTATTAAATTTAAGAAATTCTCATTGCAATTTAAGCTAATATTAAGGATTTCTAGTGAACTCAATATAATATTTTAATGCAGATATAGGCAGGTATAGGTATAAGGTTGCGACTCTCAATCGGTATAAAATACCAACCCCCTATATCTAAGTTAGTCCATTGCGTATTAAATTTAAGAAATTCTCATCGCAATTTAAGCTAATATTAAGATTTATAGTTGACTTAATATAATACTGATATCCAGATATAGGCAGGTATAGATATAAGGTTAAGATATCTTAATATAAATACCAACCCTCTCCGTCGACAGAGAGGGTTGGTATTCAAACAAAGCGGGAGCTTTTTTTTTTTTTTGTTAGTTTCTGTAGCACAATGAAGAAGAGATTGTTCTGGACCATTGAAGCTAAGATTGGGTTAGTTCCACCTTCATAACGATTCTCTTTGACATTGCTGGTATTTTCGTATTTTGGCGAAAATAGAAAATACCTTTGCTATCCTCAATTTCCTAATTATTTCCGCTTTGTTTCTTTTTATCCCGTTTAATTTTAGTTTCCAAAATTAGGCAAATTACGTATTAAATTTAAGAATATCTCATCGCAATTTAAGCTAATATTAAGATTTCTAGTTGACTTAATATAATACTGATATCCAGATATAGGCAGGTATAGATATAAGGTTAAGATATCTTAATATAAATACCAACCCTCTCCGTCGACAGAGAGGGCTGGTATTCAAACAAAGCGGGAGCTTTTTTTTTTTTTTGTTAGTTTCTGTAGCACAATGAAGAAGAGATTGTTCTGGACCATTGAAGCTAAGATTGGGTTAGTTCCACCTTCATAACGATTCTCTTTGACATTGCTGGTATTTTCGTATTTTGGCGAAAATAGAAAATACCTTTGCTATCCTCAATTTCCTAATTATTTCCGCTTTGTTTCTTTTTATCCCGTTTTATTTTAGTTTCCAAAATTAGGCAAATTACGTATTAAATTTAAGAATATCTCATCGCAATTTAAGCTAATATTAAGATTTCTAGTTGACTTAATATAATACTGATATCCAGATATAGGCAGGTATAGATATAAGGTTAAGATATCTTAATATAAATACCAACCCTCTCCGTCGACAGAGAGGGCTGGTATTCAAACAAAGCGGGAGCTTTTTTTTTTTTTTTTTGTTAGTTTCTGTAGCACAATGAAGAAGAGATTGTTCTGGACCATTGAAGCTAAGATTGGGTTAGTTCCACCTTCATAACGATTCTCTTTGACATTGCTGGTATTTTCGTATTTTGGCGAAAATAGAAAATACCTTTGCTATCCTCAATTTCCTAATTATTTCCGCTTTGTTTCTTTTTATCCCGTTTTATTTTAGTTTCCAAAATTAGGCAGATATAGGTAGAGACCGCGTTTCCATTGGTGGAGTTGCTACAATTATATTGCTACAACCCCATCGGTGTAAAGGTAGTCAGAGTGGATTAGGCCTACAGGGGATACCACTTAAAAAAAAACGCGCCCACGTTTGCTCTACCTCCGTGGTGGGTGTGGAAATGAGCAAGTCTCAAAACTTTCATTAGCTCTAGGGGTTTTGCATTTCCATGTATGAGAAATCAATTTATATAATAAGAATGTGAAATTATTAATAATGTAATCGGTGTAATAATAAAAAAATTTTCATACAAAATTTTGTTTACATTTTTTTTCAATGGATTCGATGTACAGTCGAATTTGGTTATAAGCAATCTGGTTATAAGCAATTTCCCCTCCGATTTTTTTTCGAGTCCGCTCAGCGCGGTCCCCCACCACAAGCCAATTGCTTATAACCAGCAGCATTGCGCATTTCACCGACGCACTCACACACATTAAGAACGCTACATTGATGCGCTGTAGTGGGGGAGCCAGATTTTACGACTCTTCGGCGTTTTTTTTTTCCCCTACAGCCCCGAAGGATTGCTTATAACCAAATTCGACTGTATATACGCATTACTATAGCGATGCACATATTTATTCTAATGTATGGAGATTTCGGCCGCGGGAAGAATGCTGATCGACCGAGACAGGTTTGATTCAATTAGAACAGCATATCATACATATTTTTTATGTCTTTTTTTTCATAGTGATTACTTTGTTCTGATATTAATATAATTTATATTATGTGTAATACGTACTTCGTTAACTCTGTTGATAAAACACCCATATAACAGGCACAGTTGTCGAATAAATTTGAAAAAAAAACTTTCAGTTATCCCCCCCCATCCGACGATATCCTTTGGCTTTTACATATCCCCTCAGTCCTCTCAATTTCTATAATTCACTTGACTTCTCAGGATCCTCCATGAATTTTTAATTTGCCTCTCGTCTCCGTGTGTTCCATGCTGCCCTTCCCGCTCGTAGTCTCGGAGACAGACACTGTCTTACACATTTGAGCTCGATCTTTATTTTGCCATTTTCTAAAAACTTTTCTCGGCAATCCCCCAAGATTAACAGAAACGACGAGGAGTCTTTAGTCATCCTAGACGCCGAATCTTGCAGCTAGAGGGTTACGGGTAATTTTTCCCAATGGTATGACTACGCTGTCGAATAAGAATGATAGAAACGTCTTGCAACCCAAACCCAACGGAGTTGTATCGTCTCGATTATCGAGATCCTACATGACGTCTCTACAAAGGTTTCCTGAGTTTTCATTTATTATCATACATTCCGTTGTGTGAAAAAATAAGACAGCCAAATTGGCGAAAAAAGATTGTCTATTTTGTGGGCAAGGGGATGATCGTATTTTCAAAAACATCAGATCGGATTTACAAAGAGAATTAATTTTTTTTTCACAAAAGTTAGTTGACGAGCTTGTACATTTTCAATTATATGAAAGAGATGGGATGGCAATTTTGAATTAGCACGATTTTTTCGTTATGCATTATTAAAAATTAATGAATTAATGGTAACAATTAATTGAATATAATTACTTTCAATGATAATTTAATATGTAATGATTGTTCATTTAATCATGCTTGATGATTTTTTTTTATTTTTCGTAGCGGGTTCCAAGTCAGCCACCTCCACGTGGTGGAACCTGGGGAATTCATGCTTCAACAATACTATTTATTGTAAAAGCATGAATTTGCTAACGGCTGAATTTACTTTTTTTTAAAATTGTGCCTTAAAGTGCCTGGTATTCATACCACTAAGTAATTTCATTACATGACTCTTGCGTGCTTTTACCACAGAAAAAACTGTTTTCATGCATTTTCTATATGTTCCTTTCTAATAATGTGATTCTATGCATTTTCTTTTATTGCGCTTAAGATGTGTGTGTATATATATTTGCTTGATATGTTTATTTTTCAGGTTATCTCACGTATTGTAGGTTAAGTTTCACTATTACCATGTCGCATATATATTTCTCCGGTTACAGGTTGTTTATGTGTCATGTTTGCTCTAGTACACGACGCATAAATTTTTTTAATCGATCGTGTCCATCATTGGGAAAAAACGTTATGGATTTTCAGGTTTTCTTACATCTAAGTTAGCCTGTTATTAGGCCTTAATGTTAAGAGGTCGCTTTGTAAATTTAAGTTACAATTAAAGATGATATCTATAGCTTGATTTAATATAACATTTCTATTAATATACAGGCAGATTATACGTGTATAAGGTGCAATTTTCAATCGGTATAAAATACCAACCCCCTAGATTTAAGTTAGTCCATTGCGTATTAAATTTAAGAAATTCTCATCGCAATTTAAGCTAATATTAAAGATTTCTAGTTGAATAAAATAATATTTTTATCCATTTATAGGCAGGCATAGATATAAGGTTAAGATATCTTAATATAAATACGAACCCCCTCCGTCAACAGAGAGGGTTGGTATTCAAACAAAGCGGAAGCTTTTTTATTTTTGTTAGTTTCTGTAGCTCAATGACGAAGAGATTGTTCTGGACCATTGAAGCTAAGATTGGGTTAGTTCCACCTTCATAACGATTCTCTTTGACATTGCTGGTATTTTCGTATTTTGGCGAAAATAGAAAATGCCTTTGCTACCCTCAATTTCGCAATTACTTGCGCTTTGTTTTTTAATTGGCCTCAGGCTTTTAGGTAAGCAGGGTGGACTTAGGCCAATATGGGATACCACTTGAAAAAAAACACGCCCGTATTTTGTAGTTGACGTGGTTTAATATATTATTTCCATGTCTAAATATAAGCAGGTATACGTTATAAGGCTAAGATTTTCAATCGGTATAAAATACCAACCCCATAGATCTAAGTTAGTCCGCTGCGTATTAATGTTAAGAGATTCTCATCGCAATTTAAGCTAATATTGAGATTTATAGTTGACTTACTATAATATTGCTATCCAGATATAGGCAGCTATAGATATAAGGTTACGATATCTTAATATAAATACGAACCCCCTCTGTCAACAGAGAGGGTTGGTATTCAAACAAAGCGGAAGCTTTTTTATTTTTGTTAGTTTCTGTAGCACAATGACGAAGAGATTGTTCTGGACCATTGAAGCTAAGATTGGGTTAGTTCCACCTTCATAACGATTCTCTTTGACATTGCTGGTATTTTCGTATTTTGGCGAAAATAGAAAATGCCTTTGCTACCCTCAATTTCGTAATTACTTCCGTTTTGTTTTTTAATTGGCCTCAGGCTTTTAGGTAAGCAGGGTGGACTTAGGCCAATATGGGATACCACTTGAAAAAAAACACGCCCGTATTTTGTAGTTGACGTGGTTTAATATATTATTTCCATGTCTAAATATAAGCAGGTATACGTTATAAGGCTAAGATTTTCAATCGGTATAAAATACCAACCCCATAGATCTAAGTTAGTCCGCTGCGTATTAATGTTAAGAGATTCTCATCGCAATTTAAGCTAATATTAAGATTTATAGTTGACTTACTATAATATTGCTATCCAGATATAGGCAGGTATAGATATAAGGTTACGATATCTTAATATAAATACGAACCCCCTCTGTCAACAGAGAGGGTTGGTATTCAAACAAAGCGGAAGCTTTTTTATTTTTGTTAGTTTCTGTAGCACAATGACGAAGAGATTGTTCTGGACCATTGAAGCTAAGATTGGGTTAGTTCCACCTTCATAACGATTCTCTTTGACATTGCTGGTATTTTCGTATTTTGGCGAAAATAGAAAATGCCTTTGCTAACCTCAATTTCGTAATTACTTCCGTTTTGTTTTTTAATTGGCCTCAGGCTTTTAGGTAAGCAGGGTGGACTTAGGCCAATATGGGATACCACTTGAAAAAAAACACGCCCGTATTTTGTAGTTGACGTGGTTTAATATATTATTTCCATGTCTAAATATAAGCAGGTATACGTTATAAGGCTAAGATTTTCAATCGGTATAAAATACCAACCCCATAGATCTAAGTTAGTCCGCTGCGTATTAATGTTAAGAGATTCTCATCGCAATTTAAGCTAATATTAAGATTTATAGTTGACTTACTATAATATTGCTATCCAGATATAGGCAGGTATAGATATAAGGTTACGATATCTTAATATAAATACGAACCCCCTCTGTCAACAGAGAGGGTTGGTATTCAAACAAAGCAGAAGCTTTTTTATTTTTGTTAGTTTCTGTAGCACAATGACGAAGAGATTGTTCTGGACCATTGAAGCTAAGATTGGGTTAGTTCCATCTTCATAACGATTCTCTTTGACATTGCTGGTATTTTCGTATTTTGGCGAAAATAGAAAATGCCTTTGCTACCCTCAATTTCGTAATTACTTCCGTTTTGTTTTTTAATTGGCCTCAGGCTTTTAGGTAAGCAGGGTGGACTTAGGCCAATATGGGATACCACTTGAAAAAAAACACGCCCTTATTTTGTAGTGACGTGGTTTAATATTGCAATGATAATCTCTTAAGAGATTATCATTGCAATTTAAGCTAATATTAAGATTTTTAGTTGACTTACTATAATATTTCTATAAAGATATAGGCAGGTATAGATATAAGGTTAAGATATATCCTAATATAAATAAGAATCCCCTCTGTCGACAGAGGGGGTCGGTATTCAAACAAAGCGGAAGATTTTTGTTAGTTTCCATGGCACAATGACGAAGAGATTGTTCTGGACACTTGATCCTCGACTCTTTTGTTGGGGCGCAGCTCTATAACGAGACTCTTTGTCGTTGTCGGTATTTTACATTTCTCGAAAATATAAAATGCCTTTGCTATCCTCAATTTCGTAATTACTTCCGCTTTGTTTTCTTTTTATCCCGTTTAATTATAGTTTTCAAAATTAGGCAGATATAGGTAGAGACCGCGTTTCCATTGATGGAGTTGGTCTGTGCTTTAGCATGAATGTGACAGTTCGATGATGGAGGAGTACGTGTTCTGTAGCAATCATGCTAATGCTGCAACCCCATCGGTGTAAAGGTAGTCAGAGTGGAGTAGGCCTACAGGGGATACCACTTAAAAAAAAACGCGCCCAGATTTGCTCTACCTCATGGTGGGTGTGGAAATGAGCGTTTCGCAATTTTCATTTTAGCTCTACAGGTGTTTTGCATTACGATGCATGAGATATGAATTTATCTTATAAGAACGTAAAAAAACTATTAATAAAATATGTATAACAATATAAGGTTCTTCTACTACAAGATCGTGTGAAATTTTTTTTT
This sequence comes from Rhorus exstirpatorius, assembly GCA_963564615.1. Classification (NCBI taxonomy): domain Eukaryota; kingdom Metazoa; phylum Arthropoda; class Insecta; order Hymenoptera; family Ichneumonidae; genus Rhorus; species Rhorus exstirpatorius. The sequence continues at coordinate 11,300,943 of OY751318.1, forward strand.
TTTGTCAATTACATATGGTTATATGTAACTTGCTGTATATTTATTTAAACAAATTTACATTTTTCAGCATTTTATTGTCAAAATTCAATACTCGATAATAAAGAACTTGCATGTAAACGATTTTCTCCTTTTTTTTCATTATCATTCTGTTACAGTTAAATGTTTTTTTGAAGTTAATAAACATTGCATCAACTTCTTCAAGCAGGTAAATTATTATTTCTTAAGGTGTAAAAATTGCAAGAAATTTACGGGCTCTCTGCGGGCCGAGTGACGTCGCAACACCCCTCTGTACTATAGGGCAAAAGGTTATGCTCGGATTTTTCACCTAGGGTTATCTTCTGGATAGATGAGTTATCAGATAGATAATCCATGTTAAAAGCATACGATATTCATCAGATAACTTTATCCGTCGGTTAAAAAATTGGGGAAAATAAATCATTGGTGTGTGTAATATAAATTACAGCATATATGCTGTAACTTGAAAAAATAATCAAGGATACATGAAAGCGACATCTGCAAATTTGCCAAGAACAGAGTTAGAGATGTCC
>OY751318.1:11301690-11468403 GCA_963564615.1 Rhorus exstirpatorius
GAATAGTTCCATTTACCGTCGTCTCAGGCGAGAAGATTTCGACGTACTTCATCAGCATTGGATCGTTAAACCGGAACCTATTCTGAATTTGTGCGCACAGCTCTATATAGAATTCCAGTGCTCGAGTCTTAAAATTGTGAAGATCACCAGCTTCAATTTTCTTTTCGGCCATTAAGAGCTCGACTTTAGCTCCAAAATACATATTATCCAGTGGCTGCCTCACTTTGTAATTTACAAAGTGAGGCAGCCATATTGAATTTTTTGTCGCGCTCAGATGGGATATGATCACGGTCTTGTGGACATGATTGTATAGGAATTTATGGTAGCTACAATTAATCAATATACTGTCTTACCGAGAAGATAATATCTTATATTTGATATTTGACATATATGAACTGTGCTGCATTATTTTTTTTTTCATTTCATAACATTTTTCATTCATATTTCGAATTACGAGTTTATTCGTGTACGAAATCGCCGCGTAGATGGCAGTCTCGGTCGACTTCCGGTGTCATTCCAAGTGACATTTTATTTTCGAATGCGTCTCCAAGGCCTTTATTTTAAATGCATCATTTTGACGGGACTAATATGCAATTCTAATAATAACAATTGATTATACAATTATGATAATGATTATAGTTGTTGTTGTCATTATTTTTTGTTATTTTTTAAAATTATTTGTTTGTTGTTAATCGAACTTTGGAGTACAATGAATATATGCCTCATGGGTGATGACGAAATATTCTTTAAAAAATCAGTAATTCGATGATCAAATTAAATGATTTTTTTAATAATGCCAGCGAGTAAAAAATGTAAAAATAAATTATTATTCAACAATAATAATAATAATTATACTGGAGCACAAGGGCGCGTAATGACTCTTTATAGTCATTCCGTATAATAATTGAAATTATAATAGTCATCATAATTGTATTTTTTATATAGTACAATACGACAATTAAATCAAAATTCAAATAATAATTATAACTTGAATAATATTTGAATATCATATTTTAATAAAAAAATATAATTGTATATGATAATTATATTAGCCGAGGCCTCGAAACGCTCATAGCTCGGCCGTTATTGCGAGTGGAAAAATCTCGGCTTGCATCAGGATTACATGAGAGCCGAGGAGGTATAGGTTACGCGGCGCGACTTGCTACCTACTCCTGTGATCCGGATACAAGCCGAGATTTTCTTGCTCGCGCCACGGCTGGCCTGAGCATTCCGCACGGCGTAATTGTTAAAAATTCAATTAATAGTAAGGAAATTAATATTTTAATTTCATTAGTACGTTATAATGAATTATTCATTAATTAGACCTATTCGTTGTACCAATTTAATAGTTTATTATTATCGATTAATGCTATTTCGAACGAATAATCATTTTTAATTAATTTTTTGTCACATTCATTTGTTTTATCAACAAAAAACAATTGTCTGTTATTATGCTTTATTATTTAATTGCACGAACAATTTTTATTTAATTTAAAAATAACAATAAAGGATTAGGAAACAAAATTTGAAGTGAGGAAAACCCATTTGTTTAAATAAATTTAAACATTACTAATAATAAACCATGGTGTTTCATTAATAACAAATATGAATATAATAAACATTTAATGATAATGAAGAAATTCATAACAAACGAAGAAATTTTAAAATACCAATGAACGATTAGTAAGAAAGATGTGAATTAAACAAAGTAATTTGTTTAAATAAATTTAAACGATAGTAGAAAAAAAATATTATTGTGGTAATAAAACAAATGGAAATATTGAACAAGTAATTGTTTGCGATGAACCAATAAATATTGGAATAATAATAAATGATCAATAACGAAAAATTGTATTATATTAGTCAAAAAAAGTACATGTAATAAACAAATAATTAATTTTTACAAACGAAGTAATTTACAAAAAAACTTATTTGCTTATTATTGATTAATTGGATTTTCGACAATTACCCCGTGCAAAATTGCTCAGGCCAGCGTGGCGCGAGCGAGAAAAATTTCGGCTGGTATCCGGGTCACAGGAGTAGGTAGCAGGTCGCGCTGCGTAACCGATACCTCCTCGGTTCTCATGTAACCCTGATACTAGCCGAGATTTTCTCGCTCGGAATACGGCCGCGCGCTGTGTTCTTTGAGGACACTCACGGGACAAATAATGCAATTATGATAATTATAATCAACTATACATTGATTATCATTATTATAATTTCGATTATTATAATAATTGTAGTTGTCGTTATTATTATGATTATTATTATTGATTTTTTTTTTTCAATATTTCGTTACCACACACGAAGCAAGACAGAACAATACCTCTATCAAGCTGATGGCACCGCCACATGCGGAATATGAAGTTTATCCTATGAAATAATTATGAGCGCTAATTAGATGCTAATTAAATGCTTTAATTCCAAATTTGTCTCTCCGCATTAAAAAAAAAAAAAAAAAAATCTGGCAGTGTCAGCTTGGATACAAGCTGCAGCGCAACATCGAAAAATCAACTAAGGGTAAATTCAAAAAGGTAATAACACGGTAATTAATTGTTAATTAGATGCTCCAAGAATATCCTAAGCCCAAATTTGATGCTCATTGTTTTCGATTTCTTTTCGACTTTTTCTTTTAAATTTGTTGCTCCGTGTTAAAGAAAAAACACGTGAAGCGACAAATTCGGCATTACAGCATTTAATTAGCATCTAATTAGCACTTAATTATTTGATCGGCTTAACTTCATGTTTCTCATGCGTGGGTCCCAGTTTGATAAAGGTATTGGCTTCATGAGGTTCATCGTGCCGCGTTAAACGAAATATTAAAAAAAAATAAACAAAAAATCGATCATAATAATCATAATAATAATTAAAACGATAGTCACGATGATAATTAAAATTATAATAATGTTTATAACTGTATAATCAATTGTAATTATTGTAATTTCATTATTTGTCCCGTAAGTTCTCAATAAATGCTCACAGCGCGGGAGCGAGAAAATTTCGCTGGTATCAGGGTTACATGAGAACCGAGGAGGTATCAGTTGAGCGCGACGACCTCCTCACTTCTCATGTAACCCTGATACCAGCCGAGATTTTCTCGCTCGGAATATGGCCGCGCTGTGTCCTTTGAGGACACTCACGGGACAAATAATGCAATAATGATAATTACAATTAACTATACAATTATTATAATTATTATAATTTCAATTATTATAATAATTGTAGTTGTCGTTATTGATTTATTGATTTATTTTTTTTTCAATATTTCGTTACCACACACGCTGCATGTCAAAACAATACCTCTATCAAGCTGGCACCGCCACATGAGAAATATGAAGTAGCCTATGAAATAATTGAGTACTAATAGATGCTAATTAAATGCTGTAATACCGAATTCGTCGCTCCGCGTATTTTTTTCTTAAACACGGAGCAACAAATGAAGAAAATATCGAATAGAAATCGGAAACGACGAACATTAAAGTCGTGCTTTGGATATTCTTGGAGCATCTAATTAACGTTTAATTACCGCGTAATTACTTTTTTAAAATTACCCACACTTAGTTGATTTTTCGATGTGGCGCTGGTAGCTTGTATCCAAGCTGACACACACACACACAGGTTTTTTTTTGTTTTTAAACGCGGAGCAACAAATTTGGCATTGAAGCATTTAATGAGCATCTAATTAGCACTTAATTATTTCAAACGATTAACTTCATATTTCTCATGTAGTGGTGTTAGCTCGATATGGTTTGTCGTGCCTCGTTTGTGGTATATATATAATGAAATATTTAAAAAAACAAATCGACAATAATAATAATAATAATAATAATAATAATAATAATAATAATAATAATAATAATAATAATAATAATAATAATAATAATAATAATAATAATAATAATAATAATAATAATAATAATAATAATAATAATAATAATAATAATAATAATAATAATAATAATAATAATAATAATAATAATAATAATAATAATAATAATAATAATAATAATAATAATAATAATAATAATAATAATAATAATAATAATAATAATAATAATAATAATAATAATAATAATAATAATAATAATAATAATAATAATAATAATAATAATAATAATAATAATAATAACTAAAATTTTAATAATCATTATAACTGTACAATCAATTGTAATTATTGTAATTGCATTATTTGACCCGTACGTCTTCAAAAAATGCACACAGTATTCCGAAGGAGAAAATGTCGGCTGGTATCAGGATTACATGAGAATCGAGGAGGTATCGGTTGCGGGCGACGACCTCCTCGCCTCTAATGTAATCCTGATACCAGCCGACATTTTCTCGCTTGCGCCACCCAGCCTGGCCTGACCATTTTGCGCGGGTTTTATGCCGAAAATTCAATTAATAATGAACGAATAAATTGATTCAATAGCTATTTTCAATTATAATTAATTATTTGTACATTGCATTGATCTGTTTGTTCATTATAATACCATTGTTTATAATGACTCGTTTAATATTGTGAACGATCCATGGGACGATAATACGATTATAAAAAATGCAATTGACCATATTCATAATTAGAGAAATGAATTTTTAATGTAATTATTATTATTACAAATTGACAATGTACAATTCGATAAAAAAATAAACAAATAATCGATGCTGATCAATGCACAACGTTTAAAATAATAATAAACGATCAATAATACACAAATTAAATCTAAAACATTCGTCTGTCTATTTTCAAACTGATTTAGCGACACAATTAGTTTGACTTCTATCAAACTGGCACCGCCACATGAAGAATATGAAGTTAAGCCTATGAAATAATTATGTGCTAATAAAATGCTAATCAAAAAATGCTGCAACGCCGAATTTGTTGCTCCGCGTTTGAAAAAAAAAGCCTGGGGTAGTGCCAGCTCGGATACAAGCTATATAGCAGCGCCACATTGAAAAATCAACTAATGGTGGGTAATTTCAAAAAAGTAATTACATGGTAATTAATTGTTAATTAGATCCTCAAAGAATATGCAGAGCCCGAATTTGAAGCTCGTCGTTATCGATTTCTTTTTGATTGTTATTTTTTTTTATTTCTTGCTCCGCGCCTAAGAAAACAACACGTGGAGCGACAAATTCGGCATTACGGCATTTAATTAGCACCTAATTAGCATTTAATTACTGTGTAATTACATTTTTTAACCCTACCGCCTTCAGTAGATTTTTCGATGTGACGCTGCTAGCTTGTATCCAAGCTGGCACCGCCACAGGTTTTTTTTTTCTCGGAGCAATAAATTCGGCATTAAAGCATTTAATTAGCATCTAATTAGCACTTAATTATTTTATCGGCTAAACTTCATGGTTCTCATGTGTGGGCGCCAGCTTAATAGAGGACAAAATATTCAGAAAAAAATAATAAATCAATCATGATGATCATAATAAGAATAAAAACTATAATTACTATGGTAATTAAAATTATAATAATGATTGTAACTGTATAATCAACTGCAATTATTATAATAGCATTATGACTGTAACTGTATAATCAATTGTAATTATTATAATTGCATTATTTGTCCCGTAAGTCCTCAAAAAACACTCACAGAGCGGTCGTATTCCGAGCGAGAAAATCTCGGCTGGTATCAGGGTTAAATGAGAGGAGAGGAGGTCGTCGTGCTCAACCGATACCTCCTCGGTTCTCATGTAATCCTAATACCAGGCGAGATTTTGTCCCTCGGAATACGGCCGCGCGGTTAGTGTTTTATGAGGACTTAGGGTGACTCCCCACGGAGCGTAACTTGCGTACGCGTAAGATGATTCGACCAATCAGGACGTCGCATCTAGGGATCCGTTATTCGCTTCGACGTCCTGATTGGTCGAATCATCTTACGCGTACGCAAGTTACGCTCCGTGGGGAGTCACCCTTACGGGACAAATTAATTCCATTTAATAATTACAGCTGATCATATTATAGTTCTAATGAAAATTACAATTTTAATTATTATAATAATTATAGTTGTTTTTATTATTATAATTATTGTTATTGATTTGTTTTTTTTTTCAATATTTCGTTACCGCACACGAGGCTCTATCAAGCTGGCACCGCCACATGAGGGATGTGAAGTTTAGCCGATGAAATAATTGTGTGATAATTAGATGCTAATTAATTGCCGTAATCTCGAAATTGTCACTTCGCGTGTTTTTTTTTCTTAAACACGGAGCAACAAATTAAAAAAAAAATCGAAAAGAAATCGAAAATGACGAGCATCACAGTCAGGCACAGTGGATATTCTTGGGGCTTCTAATTAACAGTTAATTACTTTTTTGAAATCACCCACCCTTAGGACATTTTCCATTGTGGCGCTATACTGGCTTGTACCCAAGCTGGGATCGCCACAGGTTTTTTTTTCTTTTCAAACGCGGAGCAAAAAATTTGGAATCAAAGCATTCAATTAGCATCTAATTAGCACTTAATTTTTCATAGGATAAACTTCATATTCCTCATGTGGCGGTGCCAACTTGATAGAAGTATTGGTTCATCGTGCAACGTGTGTGGTAACGAAATATTGAAAAAAAAATCAATAATAATCATCATAATAATAACAACGACAACTACAATTATTATAATAATTGAATTAAAATAATGATAATAATTGTGTTAATTGTAATTATCATAATTGCATTATTTGTCCCGTGAGTGTCCTCAAAGAACACAGCGCGCTCGTATTCCGAGCGAGAAAATCTCACCTGGTATCAGGATTACATGAGAGCCGAAGAAGTATCGGTTGATCTTGACGACCTCCTCACCTTTCATGTAATCCTGATACCAGCCGAGATTTTCTCGCTCGAAATACGGCCGCGCTGTGTTCTTTGAGGACTTTACGGGACAAATAATGCAATTCGGATCATTACAATTAACAATATACAGTTATTATAATAATTGTAGTTGCTATTATTATTATTATGATTATTGTTATTGATATGGTTTTTTTAAATATTTCGTTACCACACACACGAGGCAAGACGAATCCACACCTCTATCAAGCTGGCTCCACAACATGAAAAATATGAAGTGTGACCTATGAAAATGAAATAATTAAGGGCTAATTAGACTCTAATTAAATGCTTTTATGCCAATTTTGTTGCTTCACGTTTAAAAACACAAAAAAAACCTGTAGCTCGGATACAAGCTATATAGCAGCGCCACATGGAAAAATCAACTAAGGGTGGGTGATTTCAAAAAAGTAATTACACCGTAATCAGTTGTTAATTAGATGATGCAAGAATATCTAAAGCCCGCGTTTGATGCTCGTCGTTTCCGATTTCTTTGCGATTTTTTTCTTTTATTTGTTGCTCCGTGTTTAAGAAAAAAAAAACACCTGGAGCGACAAATTCGGGAATACGGCATTTAATTAGCATCTCATTCGAACTTAATTATTTCATAGAATTATCTTCGTATAATCCTCATGTGGCGGTGTCAACTTGACAGAAGTATTGGTTCGTCGTGCCGCGCTGTGTGGTAACGAAATATTGAAAAAAAAAAAACAATTTAACAATAATAATAATAATAATAATAATAACTGCAATTATTATAATAATTAAAATTATAATAATTGTATAGTTAATTGTAATAATCACGATTGCATTATTTGTCCCGTAAGTGTCCTCAAAGAACACAGCCCGGCCGTATTCCGAGCGAGAAAATCTCGGCTGGTATCAGGGTTACATGAGAACCGAGGAGGTATCGGTTGAGAGCGACGACCTCCTCACCTCTTATGTAATCCTAATACCAGCCGAGATTTTCTCGCTTGCGCCACAGCCTGGCCCGATCATTTTGCGCGGGTTACATGCCGAACATTCGATTAATGATAAGGAAATTAATTTTTTAATTTCATACGTACGTCATAATGAGTTATTCGCTCATCACATCTATTTTTAATACCAATTTAATTGTGTATTATTATCGATTAATGTTATTTAGAACGAATAATTTTTTTTCAATCGATTTTTTTCATTAAGCTCGATTATTTTTTCCCCACATTCATTTGTTTTACCAATAAAATACAATTGCCTATTGTTATTCTTTATTATTTTATTATACAATCAATTTTTATTGAATTTTAAAATAACAATAAACGGTTGATAATAAAAGGGTGATGTAAGAAAGAACGCATCTGCTTAAATAAATTTAAACATAACTAATACCTAATAATAAACCATGGTATTTTGTTAATAATAAATATGAAGATGATAAACATTTAATGACGATAAACAAATAAATAATACATATACAAACAAATTTTGAAATACTAATAATACATTAATAACGATGTCGTGAATTAAGCAAAATCGTATGTTTAAATAAATTTAGACGATGGAAGTAAAAATTTTTTATTAGGGTAATAAAACAAATAGACATATTAAACAATTAATTGTTTGTGGTTTACGTACATATAAATATTACAATAATTATAAGCGATCAATAACGAAAAATTGTAGTTTATCGGTCAAAAAAGTTCACGTAATAAACAAAAAAGTTTCCGTAATGAACAAATAATTAATTTCAATAAACAAATGAATTCTTTTAAACTTATTTGCTTATTATTCATTGAATTTTCGACAATTACCCTGTGTTTGCTCAGGCCAGCCGTGACGCGAGCGAGAAAATCTCGGCTGGTATTAGGATTACATGAGAGGCAAGGAGGTCGTCGCGCGAAACCGATACCTCCTCGGTTCTCATGTAATCCTGATACCAGTCGACATTTTCTCGCTCGTAATACGGTCGCGTTGTGTTCTTTGAGGACACTCACGGGACAAATAATGCAATTATGATAATTACAATTAACTATACAATTATTATCATTATAATAATTTCAATTATTATAATTATTGTGGTTGTTGCTATTATTATGATTATTATTGTTGATTTTTTTTTTATATTTTGTTACCACACACGAGGCACAGCTGGCACTTTTACATGAGGAATATGAAGTTTATCCTACGAAATAATTAAGTTCTAATTAAATGCTAATTAGATCCAATTAGCATTTAATTACGGTGTAATTACTATTGTGAAATCACCCACCCCCATAGAGCTGGCACCACCACAAGTTTTTTTCTAAACGCGGACCAACAAATTCGGCACTAGAGCATTTAATTAGCATCTGATTGGCACTTAATTAATTCATAGGTCAAGCTTATCATGTGACGCTGCCAGCTTGACAGAGATCGATATAACTGTATCGCTAAAACAGTTTAATAGTAGAACAAATTCAATAAAGATTTGATCCGTGTATTATTAATCGTTTATTATTATTTTCAAATTTATTCTTTGATGAGCATCAATTATTCGATTATTTTTTATCGAATTTTACATTTTTAATTTGTTAATGATATTAATTACAATAATTATAATTATGGTCAATTGGAATTATTATAATTGTATTATCATTCGATGGGTCGTTGATAATATTAAACGACTCATCATAAACAAATGTATTATATTAATAAAACTAATCATTGCAATGAACAAATTATTAATTATAATAAAAAATATTAATTTAAACAATTGATTCGTTCATTATTGATTGAATGTTCGACGTGTAATCCGTGTGCACAATCCCAGCGTGGCGCGAGCGAGAAAATTCACGCCTGGTATTAGGATTACATGAGAACCGAGAAGGTAGCGGTTGAGCGCAACGACCTCCTTGCCTCTCGTGTAACCCGGATACCAGCCGAGATTTTCTCACTCTCGCCGCGGCTGGAGCATTTTGCGCGGGTTGTATGTCGAAAATTCAATTAATTATGAACGAATGAATGGTTTCAATTGAAATTTTTTATTATAATTAAATAATCATTTGTTTGTTGCATCTATTTGTTCGTTTAACATGATAAAATTGTTTTTTTATCATTTATTCAGTCAAAAGTTTAAATTTATTCAATCAAATTGCCCTTTGTCTACCCCGCATGTTCATTACCATTCGTTTATTATTATTTTCAAATTTATACGTTCATTTGCATGAATTATTTATTTATTTTTAATCGAATTTTACATTTGTAATTTTTAATCATGATAATGATATTAATTTACATTTTTTATAATTATTTAATCGTTCTGTAGGTCGTTAAAGACAATAAACGATTGATAAGAAACAATTGTATTATATAAGTAAATAAAAATATATGTAATAAACAAATAATTAATTGTAATAAACAAACGATAACGACGAGCTTCAAATTCGGGCTTTGCATATTCTTTGAGGATCTAATTAACAATGAATTACCGTGTAATTACTTTTTTGAAATTACCCACCATTAGTTGATTTTTCGATGTGGCGCTGCTAGCTTGTATACAAGCTGGCACCGCCCCAGGCTTTTTTTTTTCAAACGCGGAGCAACAAATTCGGCGTTGCAGTATTTTTTAATTAGCATTTAATTAGCAAATAATTATTTCATAGGCCTAACTTCATATTCTTCATGTGGCGGTGCCCAGTTTGATAGAAGTCAAACTAATTGTGTCCCTAAATCAGTTTGAAAATAGACAGACGAATATTTTAGATTTAATTTGTGTATAATTGATCGTTTATTTTTACTTTAAACGCTGTGCACTGATCAACATCGATTATTTGTTTATTTTTTATCGAATTGTACATTGTCAATTTGTAATAATAATAATTACATTAAAAATTCATTTCTCTAATTATGAATATAGTCAATTGCAATTTTTATAATCGTATTATCGTCTCATGGATCCTTGACAATATTAAACGAGTCATGATAAACAATTGTATCATAATCATCAAACAAATCAATGCTATGTACAAATAATTAATTAAAATAAAAAATGTCTATTGAAAAAATTTATACGTCCATTAATAATTGAATTTGCGGCATAAAACCCGCGCAATATGCTCAGGCCAGGCTGTGGCGCAAGCGAGAAAATGTCGGCTGATATCAGGATTACATGAGAGGCGAGGAGGTCGTCGCCCGCAACCGATACCTCCTCGGCTCTCATGTAATCCTGATACCAGCCGAGATTTTGTCCCTCGGAATACGACCGCGCTGTGAGTGTTTTATGAGGACTTACGGGACAAATAATTCAATTATAATAATTGCAGCTCAACATATTATAGTTCTAATGAAAATGACAGTTTTAATTGTTATAATAATTATAGTTGTTATTATTATTATAATTATTGTTATTGATTTGTTTTTTTCCCAATATTTCGTTACCACACACGAGGACACGAGGCACTCTATCAAGCTGGCACCGCCACATGAGGGATGTGAAGTTTAGCCGATGAAAAATTGTGTGATAATTAGATGCATCTAATTATCACACAATTTTTCATCGGCAATTAATTACCATGGTAATTAATTGCCGTAATCTCGAAATTGTCACTCCGCGTGTTTTTTTCTCGAACGCGGAGCAACAAATGTAAAAAAAAAAAATGGAAAATTAATCGAAAACGACGAGCATCACAGTCAGGCCTTGGATATTTCTTGGAGCTTCTAATTAACAGTTAATTACTTTTTTCAAATCACCCACCCTTAGGAAATTTTCCATTGTGGCGCTATACTGGCTTGTACCCTAGCTGAGACCGCAACAGGTTTTTTTTTTTCTTTTTAAACGCGAAGCAACAAATTTGGCATCAAAGCATTCAATTAGCATCTAATTAGCACTTAATTTTTCATAGGATAAACTTTATATTCCTCATGTGGCAGTGCCAACTTGATAGAAGTATTGGTTCGTCGTGCCGCGTGTGTGGTAACGAAATATTGAAAAAAAAAAAAAAAGAAATAATAATCATCATAATAATAACGACAACTACAACTATTATAATAATTTAAATTATAATAATGATAATAATTGTATAGTTAATTGTAATTATCATAATTGCATTATTTGTCCCGCGCGTCCTCAAAAACCCGTATTGCGAGCGAGAAAATCTCGGCTGGTATCAGGGTTACATGAGAACCGAGGAGGTATCGGTTAAGCGGGACGACCACCTTGCCTCTCATGTAATCCTGATACCAGCCGAGATTTTCTCGCTCGAAATACGGCCGCGCTAGAGAATGATCCTTGTATGCCAAGCCCTCTCATTGGCGCTGTTGAATTAGGTCTAAAACATGGCTCCTATTGAGGAGCTCGACTCCAATGACCAGACTCTGTTTTTCAGGGACTCTAGGCCGCGCTATGTTCTTTGAGGATTTACGGGACAAATAATGCAACTATAATCATTACAATTAACTATATGTACAATTATAATCATTATTACAATTTTAATTATTGTAATAAATAATAATTATAGCTGTTATTATTATGATTATTGTTTTTTCTTTCAATATTTTGTTACCGCCACGACGAGACCGCTATCAAGCGGGCACCGCCACAAGAGGAATATGAAGTTTATCCTATGAAATAATTAGGTGCTAATTAGATGCTAATTATATGCATTAAAATTTTTGCTCCGCGTTTAAAAACAAAAAAAATCCTGTGAAGGTGTCAGCTTGGGATACAAGCGCTAGCAGCGCCACATCGACAAATTTACTAAGGGTGGGTGATTTCGAAAAAGTTATCACACATCTAATTGGCAGTTAATTAATTTATAGGCTAAACTTCATGCTTATCATGTGACGGTGTGCCAGCTTGATGGAGATCGAACTAATTGTGTCGCTAAATCAAATTAACAATAGTCGAACAAATTCAATAAAGATTTAATTCGTGTATTATTAATCGTTAATTATTGATTTTAAATTTATTCATTGATCGGTATGAATTATTTGCATATTTTTTTATCGAATTTTACCTTTTTTAATTTGTAATAATAATAATTACGATAATAATTTTTTCCTATAATTATAATTATAGTCAATTAAAATTTTTATAGTTGCATTATCGTCTCATGGGTCGTTGATGATAATATTAAACGACTCATGATAAACAATAGTATTATATTAATGAAACTAATCAATGCAATGAACAAATAATTAAATTATAATATAAAATATTAATTGAAACGATGTAGTCGTTCATTATTAATTGAATTTTCGACAATTACTCCGTGCGAAATGCTCTAGGCCAGCCGTGGCGCGAGCAAGAAAATCTCGGCTGATATCCGGATCACAGGAGTAGGTAGCAGGTCGCGCCGCGTAACCGATACCTCCTCAGCTCTCATGTAATCCTTATACAAGCCGGAATTTTCTCGTTTGCAATGCGACCGCACTGAGTGTTCTTTGAGGACTTACGGGACAAATAATGCAATTATAATCATAGCAATTATTAACTGTACAATTATAATCATTATTACAATTGTAATTATTATAATAATTATAGTTGTTATTATTATTATGATTATTGTTTTTTTTTTTCAATATTTTGTTAACGCCACGTCGAACCTTAATCAAGCTGGCACCGCCACACGAGGAATATGAAGTTTATCCTATGAAATAATTAAGTGCTAATTAGATGCTAATTATATGCATTAATGTAAAATTTGTTGCTCCGCGTTTAAAAACAAGAAAAATCCTGTGAAGGTGACAGTTTGGATACAAGCTAGCAGCGCCACATCGAAAAATCAACTAAGGGTGGGTGATTTCGAAAAAGTAATTACACAGTAATTAAATGCTAGTTGGATGCTAATTATATTCCGTAATCCCGAATTTGTCGCTCGGCGTGTTGTTTTTTTCTTAAACGAGGGGGATTAAATTCAAAAGAAAAATCGAAAACGACGAGCATCAAATTCGGGTTTTGCATATTCTGAGAGCATCCAATTAGCATCCAATTACGGTGTAATTACTAATTTGAAATCACGCAACCCTAATGCTGCAAATAATACATACCACACACTGTAGGTGGCGGTGCTGTAGCGAGTTGCTTACTCGCCAGATGGCGATGAAAGTTGAAGACCGACATAGATGAAGACCGATACCGATGAGGGATGAGGGTGCAGTCACATGGCGAGCCAAAAACCACGGAACGTATAGAAAATCTAGTGAATTTTAAAGACGGAACGGAAAATCCACTAGATTTCGTATACGTTCCGTTTCGTCCGGCTCGCTATGTGACGGCAGCCTCGGGTCTGGATTTGGAGTACACGATTTATTTTTTTATTTTGTTTTAGGTACATTTTGGATTCAAAAACTTTTAGTACGGCTAAAATTTGAAAAACGTACTAAATTTGTCATCGTCGTACTAGCGTACTGAACAGTAGACAAAAGTACTAGATCTAGTACAATTGTACTAACACTGGCAACACTGCCTGCTCGCAGCAGGATAGTATGCATTGGCATCGGTGAGCCGTCTGTGTACACAATCATACAGCGCCACGAGCGCCCTCGTCAACTAGGGGACCCGAACTACAGTGGGGGACTGACTTCACGCCAAGCATAAGAAGTATAAGAACTGGGCTTCTATGTACGTCTGACTTCGTTGCCGGAAGTTATGTCTTCATTGGTACTAGCGTGCTGCGATTTATTTGAAAAGTATTTTTTAACCCTTGAAAACTTCTTGTTAGTCTCACTGCAACGTTTTTCGAATGTAAATCGTAAATCCTTCTTAGTTAAGAGCTTATTGCTTTTATTGACGATATAGTGGATCGCTTGACTAATTCACGGCAAAGTTATCTTATGGCATGGCCTTGTTTATCTGTATCGATGTGTTTATCTAGCTCGACGCAATCAATCGATATGCAAAGAAGCGTGGGTCATCTCGCTAAAGGTAAAACCTTTCGATAATTTAATTTCTTCATACTTTTTTTTTCCGTAAAATCCAGTCGGGGCACAGCTCCTCTTTTACAAATAAAACGAAAAACCATCATTCGACACCAATCATAACACAAAATATCGTCTGCTAGATTTTCGCGTTAAATCCTTCGATTATACGTCAAACCGGCTCTCAAGGCCACACAAATACACGCACACATACACGCCGATCCGAAGGTTTTTAATCGGTAAATGCAGATTTTTCAAGATTCAACCGGTATCCGGATAATTTCAGCCTCGTTGAACGGAAAAAAAAAAAAATTTGACACGTTCATACATAGGTTAGTTACTTTTATCCCCTCATTTTCGTAAACAAATATTCCAATCGTTTGCGATAATTGATAAAAGCGAATAATATGTTTATATATATAATTGTGTATTATGAATACGAATTCATCTTTCGACGTTCCGAGACGGAGATTGAGTGAAAAAAAAACGAACGCGACAATCCTCTTCGATTTGTCATAATAAAAAAACGTTCCATATGTGTCTCGATGCGATAAAGATTGTTTCGTACCTCTTCGGACAGAGAATCGGATTTCATTCGCATAGACGCGCGACGTTGCGTAAAACCGAATCGTGGAAGGCCGACGCATGGATCGAAAGAGCCATGGAGGCAAGCTACGACGAGGACTTGTCGAAGAATTTATTTTTGCAAGTTCTGCGTCGCGAGTACGGCGCCCTGTTCGAGCGCGCGGTCAGCGAGGGTCTCGTCGTTTGCGTACCGAGATGCGGAAGTTTTGCCAAATCGGCGCTCGTAGAGGACGATTTCCTCGCTCATATACTCGAGCCCGTGGAAGAAACTCGCGAGCATCGATTTCGTACACTCGCCGGCAAAGAGGTGAAAGTTTCCAATCGCGTACTCACCATAGAGTACGACATAGCCAAGCCCTGCTCCGCCCATCTACTGTTCGAGGAAACTTTTTACACCGACGAACGATCCAAGTATTCTCTTTGGTAAGAAATTTTTTTTTTTTTTCTTTCCATAAACTTTGGGACGTATCGCTCGATCAACGATGGAAAAAAAAAAAAAAGGAAACAAAAAAGTAGAAACAAAAGTTTTGGAAAAAACTACTATTAATCATGAAAAGCTACTTAATAGTAGAGAATAGTGCTTAAAAATTCCAAGTTGAAAAGACTTTCGAGTTTTTAAAACTCCTTTATTATACAATCATTACTATATTACTATGAAAAATTGATATCAAACTCCATTAAATAAATAAATAATAAAAAAAAAAAACTACGATAGCTCAAGCAACGCTTTTATAACAGAGATGGTCTACTTCAATAAGCTTGTTAATGATCTGAAATCATTGAACTTCGGGAAAAAATACTAAAAAAAAAAGAAACTGGAAAATTGGCTTACCGATATGAGGAAATAACACGACTTTTATTTTTATTTAGCTATCTATTTTTTTAAAAGTTCTTTCCACGCCGGACCCGTGTTTAATCACCACTATAGGATACGATGCTCGAATATTTCTCATATTCAACATTTTATATTCTCGCTTTAAACAAATAAATAAATAAATATTAGCATCAGTTAACAACGTAAGATTTATCTAGATCATTGATAGCCTTGTATTTTCATGGACCCGAGCCTATACGGAAGATATTTCAAAAAACGAACCCAACGAAACGATTCGTCTTAAAAACAAAAAGTAACTCGTACTCGTTACGAATCTTTGGGACAATCCCAAAAATCTTCTATTCAATGTTTTTTTATACAATTGCTGAATCATATCTAAAATAATAATCTACTCGAAAAGGCAATTCCGTTGAAAGATACTTTTCTGTTGGCATAAAATGCTATAATTATATTGGGCCGATAGTAGCAAACTGTCTCACTCCTGTTTATCGTCAACTAATATTTACCACAGTCCCCAAAAAAATGTAAAAAAAAAATTATAGAAGAGGCCGTTGCAAATATTCCAAATAAATTATTATCAAGTGCTTCAAACTAATTGAAATAAAAACATACTTGGCGTAACGCAGCTTAGGTGCGAAAAATTTATAAAGTGTATGTAAATACAGCGCCCGCGCACCCAAAGAAAGTGTGCTTTAGTTTAAGATGGTGGATAATACGTGGAGTTGCGGACAAGTGAAAATGCGCTTTTGCAGCTCGATGTTAGTCTTTTCAGCGGTATCCTCATATTCTTTCACTAGCGTATTAATTCAAGTGAGAATATATTTTACTGGAAAATTATACGCAATTCTGCAGGCAACTCTGTATAAGAATATTTTGTATACTCTCAAATAAATAAATAAATAAATAAATAAATAAATAAAGAGGAACAAGGAGAAAAAAAGGAACAAGGAACAAGGAGAAAAAAAAGAAAATGTTTTTAAAAAATTCAAAAAGTAGGAAACACAAGCGGGTGATCCTACGAAGGGACACCCTCAAACTAGATATACATACATATCGAGGGCTTAGGACCAGAAAGGCGTAACCCACAAAAAACGGACTATACTGCCATAAGGGCGTATCCCCAACTTTAACACGGAAGTTCCATAAGAGCAAAATTAATCAGCCTACAGCCAGAAGGGCGTAAGCCCACACTACAATACTGCCAGAAAGGCGTGAGCCACGAAAAATAAAAAAAAAAAGTGGCTTACGCCCGTCTGGCAGATCATTCATCATTTTTTTCCCGATTTGAATCGCCTGATTACAGCCAGACGGGCGTAACCCTCTTTTTTTATTTTTCGTGGCTTACGCCTTTCTGGCGAATAACTGGTCAGTTTTTTCCGAATTTCG
Source organism: Rhorus exstirpatorius (assembly GCA_963564615.1). Taxonomy (NCBI): domain Eukaryota; kingdom Metazoa; phylum Arthropoda; class Insecta; order Hymenoptera; family Ichneumonidae; genus Rhorus; species Rhorus exstirpatorius. The sequence continues at coordinate 11,319,206 of OY751318.1, forward strand.
ATCGTCTACTTACTGCCAGAAGGGCGTTACCCCAAAAAAATTGAAAACGTGATGTGTGTGTGTGTGTGTAAAATTTTGAAAATGTTGAATAGATTTGAAAATTTTTGAAAAATTTGAAAATTTTGGAAAATTTAAATATTTGAAAATTTTGAAAATTTTGAAAAATTTGAAAATATTGAAAAATTTGAAATTAAAAAAAAAAATTTTTTAATTTTGAAAAATTTGAAAATTTCGACTATTATGCGACAACGACTAAAATATGCGCATGCAACCATTTTGCAAATGATATATTTCGTTTTTGTTTATATTTCGCATTAAAAAATATTAGCAAATAGCAAATAGTTTCCTGACCAGCAACTGCCGAGTTTTTCTGACCAGCAACTCGTCAGTCTGCCAAGACTGGCACTGAACAGATTTGCGTTACACACCTAGTCTGGAACTCGACAGTTTACTGGCCATCAACTGGCCAGAAAGATGGAAAACTGGCCAGCATCTTGCACACATCGCGTTTTCAATTTTTTTTTTGGGTAACGCCCTTCTGGCAGTAAATAGACGATCGAAATTCGGAAAAATCTGACCGGTTATCAGCCAAAAAGGCGTAAGCCACGAAAAATAAAAAAAAAAGAGGGTTACGCCCGTCTGGCTGTAATCAGGTGATTTAAATCCGGAAAAAAATGATGAATGATCTGCCAGACGGGCGTAAGCCACTTTTTTTTTTTTTTCTCTGCGGGTTACGCCTTTCTGGCAGTATTGTAGTGGGCTTACGCCCTTCTGGCTGTAGGCTGAATAATTTTGTTCTTACGGAACTTTCGTGTTAAAGTTGGGGATACGCCCTTATGGCAGTGAGGTAATGAAAAGTCGGAAAACAGTGGGTTACGCCCTTTTGGTCCTAAGCCCTCGATATATTGCTCATACATTGTTATGAAAGATCAGATATATTCTTCTGTTATATACTCTTTATACCCCATATTTTATATTTTATGTTCTAATATTTATTTATTAAAATTTTTACCACTTGCTGTACAACTACGCACAGGCACTTAGTAGCCTATCTTTGTAGACTGTAGCAGCGCACTAATTGTACCTATTTACACTTATTTCAATAAACAATTCATTCATTCATAAATGAATACTTTACAGGTGCATAGAGCGTCCTCTCGAGCAGAGTATAACGGCGTCGCGAGCTGACGTTCTCGCCGTGACGACGCTTCGCGAAGCCCTCGATTTTCTCTGGACGGAGATTTACGACAAGGATATAATAAAGAACATGACAATGGCGATCGAAGAATTTCAGGATATTCACGATAATTTGTCGAACGAGACGATAAAAGCTCAGCGCGATCTCGTTGGTGAACTTTACGCGAGAAATCTTCGTATGCTGTTGCATGACGCTCGTTTGCGCATGAAAACCGAGTCGAATCGTAATTTTCTTCAAACAATAAAAATCGCTACTGAAACATACACCCTTCACGGCTTGAGAAATTCATTGCCGTTCTCCGTCTCGGCTGGAACATCGCAGGACGACGCGATGCTCAACAAAACGATCAAGAATCTTCATGATCTGCAATTGCGCGATTTGGGTATACGGGCGGATATTTACGACGGTATATTGCGCGGTAAGATCGAATTATCGCGTCTGAATGGTCATTCGACGGTACTCGGTAAGATTGGCTGCTTGAAAAAATCCGTAAATCACATATCCAGGGGCGTCGAGCATCTTTCGTCGGACGATATACTTCCGGTGCTGATATTTCTCGTTTTACGCGCCGGTCTGGCAAACTGGTGCGCCCAATTGATCTTCATGAGGCAATTTCGTTTTTCCGTAAATACGACGAACGAAACGGACGAGGCTGATTTTTTGATAACATCCCTGGAAGCTGCGATCGAGCACGTTAGATCCGGTGTGCTCGGATCATCGATCGATCGTCACGCGAGCGATGTTTGCGCGGAAAATTCGCAGAATTCCTCGTGCGCCAAGCGAAACGACGAGTTGCTGGCAAATTTTTTCCAATCCATCAGAAAATCCATGCTACCGGAAATCGAGAGAATAATCGCGCGCGACAAAGGCTCGCCGATAACGATGAAAGATCCGAAGCTTTGCCATCCGTTGTGCGCATGTGAGATTTGCGTGAAAAAACTTGCCGGTGATTCGTTCGAGCATTTGCCGACGGTGAATTCCCGCGATGATCGGGGAATGACGGCTTTACACGTTGCCTCGTTGCACGGCGATGTGAGAATCGTTGATTTTTTACTCGATCACGATGCGGATCCTAATGACGCGGACGCCGATGGAACGACGCCGCTTCATTGCGCGGCATCGCGAGGTCATCAGAACGCGCTTTTGTTGCTTTTGCACGCAGCTGCCGATCCCGAAAGAACGGATTCGCGGGGCGATAGGCCGTTGCACGTTGCCGCCGATCACGGTCACGAGGGTTGCGTAAAAGCTCTCGTATATTTCACGGAACAGATGGGCATCGGTTTCAGCAAAAGTCCCGTAAATTCGAACGGCGAGACGCCACTTCATTGTGCCGCGAAATGGGGCTACGAGGCTATCGTTGAGATTCTCATGGAGCACGGAGCAAATCCAGGCGTTGCCGATCGACGTGGTCAAACACCTCGGGCCATAGCTCACAATTCACGAATCGTCAAACTTTTGGACGCCTTGCCGTTTGTTTCGGTGACGTCGCGCGTAATAACGTCCGGCGATTCGGGAATATCGACGAGGCGTACGAATTCGGCACGCGGCAAGATCGTCGACGTGACGAACGTTTCGATCGTGGATGAATCAGGATTAACGGTCAAGAGCCGAAAAATCGACAGACTATTGGCCGCTATAGCTGAGAATGATTTGCGTCTGGCTTGTTATTATCTCGGCCTCGAAGGACCGAACAAGACTGCGCTCAATGAAATTTCATTTTTGTGTCATCCGCTGTGCAATTGCGAGAATTGCTGCGCCGCTAGCGCGGACACGACGTGTCGCGAGGATGAAAAATTTACGAGCTTACTGGGCGTGAATAGCTCGAACGAGAGACGCGAGACGGCGCTGCATGTAGCGTGCGAGCATGGAAGAGATGAATTCGTTCGTATACTCCTGGATGCCGGTGCTTTTGTCAATTCAACGACCGTTCATGGTCGCACACCGCTGCATCTTGCCTGTCAAAATGGCTGGATCAATGTCGTCAAGCTTTTGCTGAATTGCGGCAATTGCGATGTAAATTCGCGCGACGTTAGCGGCGATAGTTCGCTTCATATAGTCGCGAGAAATGGCAATTCCCGAATCGTACAATTGCTCGTTAGACACGGGGCTGATACGAAACAACGAAATTCACGAGGCTCGTCGGCCCTCGAGGAGGCGAAAAAAATCACTACCAATGATATATTCGCGAGATGCAGTCGTACTCGGGTATCGTGAAAATGTTGAAAAAATAATCGAGCCGCAAAAGCGCGCCGCAACGATGGGAACAGCGAATGGATAAAAGATTCGAAATTTTTTAAATTTCATTTTATACTTGGATATTATGGCTTTTTTTGGTTTTATCGAGAGAGAGAGAGAGAAAAAAAAGTCTCGGGAACATCGTTTTATTTGTCAATATAAATTATTTATTCGCATTATGGCAATATTAATTTTATAAGAGACATTTTTTGAGCAAAGTAGACCAATATTTGTCTACGCGCGTGAAGTCGCGAGGATCGCTGATTCGACCGACAGCGCTCGCAGTGGCGATAAAACGAAAGTTATTAAATGTCCGGAAAAATCCTATTGGCTGGCGCTGACGTCGGAAATGCTGCGATTTGCGGGCGTCTATTGGCGCCGGGTAATTTAAAAATTTTACGTTTCAATGCGTTCGCCACACCGTCGACTGTGCGATAAATTGACGGAAATATCCCGTTTTTAATCGTATCTGCTTGACGATAAATCACTTTTAATCGAGCCAATTCGATGATTACCGGAAAACGTTTAAGAATTCTCATTCAGCATTAATCATTTGATGACTCTTGGAAAAAATAATAACCTGAGCCTCGAGTATTTTTTTTTGTTTGTTTATTCATTCGATTATCGGGCCGCGACGATTTACGTGCCCGATAATTGTGTAAATTGTAAAATATTCAGAGATAATGTACACCAGATTATTATTTACAACGACAGATTCATAAGAATTAATATATATATATTATATAAATACATCTTTATAATTCATTTATGTATATTTTAAAGATAACATTCGTTCATAAAATATATATTATATATATATATATATAAATATTTTACACTGTTGTATGAAAACAAATTCTACGTGTCGATGATTTTTATCATTTCCTTGGCTAATCTTTTTTTCCTTTTGTGCCTTGACCAACGCGTCATCGTGTCACACGGAGTATGAATAATGATTGAAGATGCATAGGTGCTTCTGTGTCCGTTAAATTATTAATAAGTACTGTAAGAAAAACGGAAAAAAAAAAATGTTTACACCATATATCTTGTACGAATTCGGATAAGCCGTGTCGTTCATCGGATAGAAAATTAATTGAATTAATTCGGGGCTGGAATATCACAAATCATCGCGAAATCTTGATCCCAGTCGTAAACAAGTATCCTTAACTAATTGGCTGTTTTTTTTTTTTTTTTTTTTTTTTTTTGTAAATACGTCCAAGTGCGGCTCCAGCTGTGAATCGTTCGTGGATTTTTGTATATGATCAATAACCGTTGGGGAAAAAGCTGCAGAGGCGTCGTTCAAGACGGGGGAAGTCCTGTAACGGCAAAAAAAAAAAAAAAACATTCCTGTATATTTTCCATTTTTGCACTGGTGATTTTATACCGCTTGATTTTGTACTTGTGTACTATAAACGCTTGTACAAGTGTACATGCGTATATGAACGACGATGATTCGATAGGTGGTATACTTTTCGAGCAATGGTTCACGACGAATATTTTGCAGCGCTTTTTACAAGCGCTACATGTGCACATATCGGACGTACACCTTCCCAACCCAAAAGTGACTTTCGTCGACAATATTGCGTACTTCATGATAAGATAAAAATCGGAAAAAATTCAACCACAATAAAGACGATAAGAAGATTACTTTTCAACAATAATAATGCCGAAGTTATCAATAAATTGTTTAAACAAAACATTGTTTAACAAATTTTTGGGGAATGTTTTTGTTTTGTCATGTGAAATGAATTCGTTGATTTTTCTGACTGCACACGTGAATTTTTTCAAAATTTTCATATCATTTTGAAATTTCGATTTTCGGAAATTTGCAAAGGTTGTATTCACGAAACTATTCGTTCAATGCCCCTGGAAACTTCTTAATTGTAATATACAACGTTTTTACGAAAAAAAACATATCCCAAAATTCACGATTTTTCCTTCATTTTTCAAAATTACAAAAATTTTTGAAAACCGAAATTACAAAATGATAAGAATTTTTTTTTTTTTTTTTAAATCACGTGTAGTCAGAAAAATCAACGAATTCATTTCGCGTGTCGAAAAAAAAAACTTTCTCTAAAAATTTGTTCAACAATGTTTCGTTTGAACAATTTATTGATAAATTTTTGTCATCATTATTATTCAAAATTAATCTTCTGCTCGTCTTTATTGTGGTTGAATTTTTTTTCGATTTTTATCTTATCATAAAGTATGCAATATCGTCGACGAAAGTCACGATTGGTTGAGAAGGCACGTCCGATACAAAGGAAAAAAAAAGGCAAGGACATTTTGTTAGCGATTGGATCGCGGATCTTATGTTCCGCCGGCGTTATAAATGCATTATTTTCGCATTATTTTTTTAATTTACTTCATTCGTTTATTTCATTCGTTTTCCGAACCGAAAACGAAATAAAATCGAAGAAAAATTTTGACGCCGCTGCAGCCCCATCGGTACTGATCATATGAAAAAAATCCACGAGCAATTTACAGCTGGGGAGCCGCGCTTCGACATATTTACCTTTTTTTTTTTTTTTTTTTTTTTTTAGATTATTCAAACCCTGGTCCGCGCAACCGTCCTCGAAAGTTTTCTACGTAAAATCTTTCTCGGGAGTTTAAACTTGTTTTTTTTTTTTTTTTTTTTTTTTTTTAATTTACAGTCAACGGATCAGCCTCGATGAATTTATTCGAGAAACTGTTTATCGAGACACAATGACTTTTTTTTTTTTTTTTTTTTTTTTTTTCACCGGGATACACCAGCGAGCTCTAGCTCGCTGGTGGCAATGTCCAAACAGCTGGCTCTTCCGGCTTTCTTCTGTCTTGCTTCCTTCTGGCGCCCCGAAATCTCGCTCTGTTCGGGCTCCAATCGATCGCACCGCCCCGAACTCGCCAGGATGGCGTCGGTCCGATCGCGGGATACGAAATTCTCTCGGCGATCTCAACGTTCTCCGGATCGTAAATCGGGCTGAACAAAAAATCCCGATTGTAGTACTCGCGTAGGGTTGGCTCGTTGCGAAATTTTTGCATCGAGCACCACGTGTGCGAGAGCAAGAGGGGAAATCTCGAGAGCCAATATTCCGTAAAGGCGATCGGTATCTCGCCCAGGCTCGCCTGTGCCTCCCGAGTCAATTCTCGATAATGATGTTTCTGAAAAATCAAAGTTTCTCTTGTTTTGTTTGTTTGTTTTTTGTTTGTTTGTTTGTTTGTTTGTTTGTTTTGTTTGTTTGTTTTGTTTTGTTTGTTTGTTTGTTTGTTTTGTTTTGTTTGTTTGTTTTGTTTTGTTTGTTTGTTTGTTTTTTGTTTTGTTTGTTTGTTTTGTTTGTTTGTTTTTTGTTTGTTTGTTTTGTTTGTTTGTTTTGTTTGTTTGTTTTGTTTGTTTGTTTTTTGTTTGTTTGTTTTGTTTTGTTTGTTTGTTTTGTTTGTTTTGTTTGTTTGTTTGTTTGTTTGTTTGTTTTGTTTGTTTTGTTTTGTTTGTTTGTTTGTTTTGTTTGTTTGTTTTGTTTGTTTGTTTTTTGTTTGTTTGTTTTGTTTTGTTTGTTTGTTTTGTTTGTTTTGTTTGTTTTGTTTGTTTTGTTTGTTTTGTTTGTTTTGTTTGTTTTGTTTGTTTGTTTTGTTTGTTTGTTTGTTTGTTTTGTTTGTTTGTTTGTTTTGTTTGTTTGTGTGTTGGGGGAGAGGAAATTCTTGTGATCGCGATTCGTTGTTCCCTATTTTGATTATTTCTTTGATTGGCTGAGATGAAGTCTGTGCGAACTGTTTTTTTTTTGTTTCCCCCTACTCTTGATAAATATGATCAAAGTATTCAAACTGACGATGCAAATAAAAAAAAATTCACCTTGTTTCTGAGTGCTCTGAGAAGATCTCTCACGCTCTCGCCCCGATAGCTTCGATACTTTCGAAGATCGCTCGCAACTTCCTGATCGATGTGCATCCTCCAGTCACATTTGACGACCCCGCTACCGCCATTCTCGAGTGCCAGCAAAGCCGGACTATCCGGCTCATCCTTCTCCACTCGATCGCTCACGTCCTGCGAATTAAAAAAAAAAAAAAAAAATAAATAAATTAGCATTACAAGAGATTGATTAATTTAAGGATGTATCGGACGTACTTTCCCAACCAAAAGTGACTTTCGTCGACGATATTGCATACTTTATGATAAGATGAAAATCGGAAAAAATTCGACCACAACAAAGACGAGCAGAAGATTAATTTTGAATAATAATAATGCCAAGAAGTTATCAATAAATTGTTTAAACAAAACATTGTTTAACAAACTTTTAGGGAAAGTTTTTTTTTGACACGTGAAATGAATTCGTTGATTTTTCTGACTGAACATGAATTTAAAAAAAATTTTTTTATCATTTTGAAATTTCGGTTTTCGAAAATTTTTTAAATTTTGAAAAATCAAGGAAAAATCATGAATTTTGGGATATGTTTTTCGTAAAAACGTTGTGTATTACAATTAAGAAGTTTCCGGGGCGTCGAACGAATAGTTTCGTAAACCTTTTCAAATTTCCGAAAACCGAAATTTTAAAATGATAAGAAAATTTTCAAAAAATTCACGGCTAGTCAGAAAAATCAACGAATTCATTTCGCATGACGAAAAAAAAAAAAAAACATTTCCCAACAATTTGTTGAACAATGTTTTGTTTAAGCAATTTATTGTTATCTTTTGGGCATTATTATTGTTAAAAATTAATCTTCTTATCGAGGTTGAATTTTTTTCAATTTTTATCTCATCATGAATTATGCAATATTTTCGACGAAAGTCACTTTTGGTTGGAAAGGTACGTCCGATACATCGTTAAGGGGACTAGGCAGCGAAAATTTTTGAAATTTTTGGATTTTTTTTTTCGTCTTCCGTTACTACAATCTCTTCCGTATATTTTGGCGCAAGAGAGCCATAATACTGCGGTAATCCGCTAACGGTCAAGTGCTGCGCAAAAAATTTAAACGCGTTTTTCTCGAAATGGCATTTTGCCACGATAATTCAAGAACCGTTGAAGATATCGCCTCAATTTTTTTTTTTTTTTCAACGAAGATATCAACTTTCTCTACACAGTGAACCGACGTTTGCGTAAAAAAAAAATTTATTAATATTGTCGTTACAACAAATGTAATCGATTTTTCGACTTTTTGTCAGTGTTTTTGGAAATTTTGACGCCATTTTATTTTAATTTTTATTTTTATGTTTTTTTTTCGGCAAATTATCGGTTCGATCCGTGGAGGAACGTTCAACGAAGTGAATGACGTTTGGAAATTGCCGAAAACTGAAGCCATTCACTAAAAATCGTGGCAATGAGAGAGCAACGCGTGAGACAACGGGGTCTTCCGCATCCGCCCATATTTTCCTTAAATATTTATATATTTTTCGAATCTCAATCACCGAATTTGTTAGCCAAAACTCCAATAAAAACTTCGGAAAAAAAAAAAAGAAAATGCATCTATGTTGTTTCAGTTATTTCACAAATGCCATTTTAATTTTTCATCACTTTCGGCCTTTTTTTTTTCGCTGCCTAGTCCCCCTTAATGAAAAAATTAAGTCAATTAATGGTAAAATTAAGTTAATCGTTACCTGAAAAAATCCTAAAACATGAGGAGCTTTCCAGAATAATGGATAATTGTGTACGACCGTTGCCGGGGGACGAGACGTCGGATCGCTCGCGATCATCGCTCTTATCAATATCAGAGCCAGCTGCTTGTCGTTTTCCGTTATCGCCTGAAGCGCCAACAAATCGCTCTCACCGCCTGTCTCCCCCCCGCCAATCGAATTTTCATTAATTTACGATTATTACGAGCGACAAGAAAAAAAAAAAAAAAAAAAAATTCACAAGATAACATACATAATATATTGGCTTGTCTTCTGAGTGGATCACCGAAAGGATGTTTTCCATCCGAAAGTACGTAATAAAAGACGCAGCCGAGCGAGAAAATATCAACGGCGCACGTTGTTCTCTCGCCGCTGAGCATTTCCGGTGCTATCCAACCGTCCGTTCCGGTAACCCCGGATCTTCGTGAAAACGACATACGGCCCAATTGAAGCTTCTTGCAAAGTCCAAAATCCGATATCATTGCCCTGACCTCGCCTCTGGGTCCGGGCATCGACAATAAAACATTGTGCGGCTTGATGTCGCGGTGAACTATAAAAAAAAAAAAAAAAAACACAAAAAACACAAAAAAAGTGAGGGGGAAAAATAAAAATTATATTGCATTTTGAGGGAATTTTGTATTTTGAAAGATTCGAGGCACGAACCGATATCAAGCGAGTGCAGATGAGCGAGACCGGAAGTGGCTTGTAGAAGGATACTCTTCATGGATATCGTGTCCTTGGTGTATGTACCGGCGACGTAATCGTGAAGAGTCGCGTGCGCCAATTCGAGGGCGATATAACGAAACATACGATCCTGCTCGGTGCAAAAATATCGCACAACGTTCGCGTGAGCATCGGATTCACGAAGCAGGGCGACCTCGCGATCGGCGAACGTGAAACAATCGGGCAATAATCTCTTCACCGCTACGGATCTTCCGTCGAATTGACCTCTGGTCGAGGAACGAGCCAGACGAGAAAACAGAAGCGAAACACAATCAATATATGTATATATGTATATATATATATATATATATATACACATATACCCTATATATATATATATATATACCCAAACCCAAACCTAAGTGAGGGCGCGTAGCGCCCTACGCACCCCTAGTATATATATATATAGATTTTCATGAGGAGAAGCGGATTTCAATTATCGATAATAAAACGGGATTTTTTCGGAGTCTACTCGAGAGCTCCCTCAAAAAATTCCCCGATAAGCAAAAATTTCCTGTTTCCCTGACCAATTAAAAATTTCCTGCCATTACCGAGGCTTTTGCCCTGACCTCGGTCCCATCCTGTGATTCTTATGTTAGTATAAAAAAAAAAAAAAAAAAATTTTCAACCTAAGGAAAAAATAATAATGAATATATCGTGGATAAATAATTCTCACTTGTAAACGAAAGTTCCCTCGCATCCCTTTCCCAAAACTTCGCTTGTGTAGATAATGATCTTTCCCACTCTTACGGTGCCCTCGCATATATCTTCGGTAATGGCCACGTTCTCGTTACGTCCATTGCTGCTCGTACGGCTATTCTCCCTTGAACCCTGATCGAAATGCTAACATTTTACACGTAGGAATTCGAGCTCAAGGACCCGAGTAGTGTTGGGCAAATTCGCAATGATTTAGTTACAAATTACAATTGTAAATTGACACTTTTTTTTTTCGTATCAATTACAAATTACAAAAGTAATTGACACCTTTATTTCATTCAATTACAAATAAAAAATGTGTTTCACGTCCTTTTTCGTATCAATTACAAATGACAAATGTAATTAACAATTTTTCTTGAATCAATAACAAATTACAGAAGTAAATGACACTTTTCTTCGAATCAATTACAAATTTCAAAAGTACTTGACACCTTTTTCGAATAAATTACAAATTTAAAAAGTAATTGACACTTTTTCTCGAATAAATAATCAATTTCAAAAGTACTTGACACTTTTTTCAAATAAATTACAAATTACAAAAGTAATTGACACCTTTTTTTCAATCAATTACGAATTGCAAATGTAATTGACACCTTTTTTTGGATTCAATTGCAAATTAAAAATGTAATTTACAGCCTTTTACGAATTAATTACAATTTCCGAGGGTAATTGACGCCTTTTTCGTTCAGGGTAAAGTTCAACATTAAAATCAAATCACCCGTACATATTCGGAATGGTTCATAGATATCGTTTGAAAGTTTTAATTGATTCGAAAAAAGATGTCAATTACAAATTACAGCTGTAATTTGTAATTTAAATGTAATTAATTACAGAAAATAATTGAATGCTGCCCAACACTGCAAAGACCCGGTGGATCCAAAAAAGAAAAAAAAAAACACAAAAACAAAAGAATTTTGCAAATTCGAAAATAGGGAGGCGACCAAGGAGACTCGGCCAATTTATCGATAAAACAATAAGCAAAAAATGCTCAAAGCTCCCAAGTATAATTCTCGATATGAAAAAAATAAAATAAAGAATTAAAAAAAAAACACACAAAAACAAAAGAATTTTGCAAATTCAAAAATAGAGAGGCGACCAAGGAGGCTCGGCCAATTTATCGATAAAACAAAAAACGAAAATTGCTCAAAGCTCCCAAGTATAATTCTCGAAATGAAAAAAAATAAAATAAAGAATTAAAATAAAAAAACACACAAAAACAAAAGAATTTTGCAAATTCGAAAATAGAGAGGCGACCAAGGAGACTCGGCCAATTTATCGATAAAACAATAAACGAAAATTGCTCAAAGCTCCCAAGTATAATTCTCGAAATGAAAAAAAAATAAAATAAAGAATTAAAATAAAAAAACACACAAAAACAAAAGAATTTTGCAAATTCGAAAATAGAGAGGCGACCGAGGAGACTCGGCCAATTTATCGATAAAACAATAAACAAAAATTGCTCAAAGCTCCCAAGTATAATTCTCGAAATGAAAAAAATAATATAAAGAATTAAAAAAAAAAAAACACAAAAACAAAAGAATTTGCAAATTCGAAAATAGAGAGGCGACCGAGGAGACTCGACCAATTTATCGATAAAACAATAAACAAAAATTGCTCAAAGCTCCCGGATCTCTCTCCCATAATTCTCGAAATGAAAAAAAAAAAATAAATAAATAAATAAAGAATAAAAAAAAAATACATTACCTGCGACAATTGTTGAACCTCTCTGTTCATAGCTGCCACATACCAGCACATCGTTATTATACATCCGCATAATATTAAAACGAGCAATTTCAGTCCCTTGCTCTCCTGCTGATTGAGCCAATTTTTGCTCGCATTGTAAGTCATGGCGATTGCTTTTCGCCATTCTCTGCTCTCGACCGTACCGTTTTTCATCTCATCGATCGCAATCGGCAGCGTTGACTTGCCCGTTTCGTTCAACGACGCTGAATTGCCCCGTATTATCGGATCCGAGCGTCCCGTTATTTGCAACGGCTGATTTTGCATTTTGTATCCTGCCGGTACTTTGTAATGGCCCAGCATTATTAATTTCTTGTCGTCGATGATGCTCTTGTAATCGTTCACGATCGTCTCGATACGTGCGACTCTGACGTAATCACCGGGAGCCGGCATTGTACCCTCGTCATTGTACAGATTTGGCAACGTGTGAGGTCCCTCGAGCATCATGTGACCGGTATTGCTGGATATCGTCGCCGTCGAAGAATCGACCAACGACGGCAGCGCGTACAAACCGTGACGATGCTCGCCGATGTAGAGAGTTGGACTGAAGAAAAACAAACAAAAAAACAAAAATAATCCTACGGGCTGTTAATTAACTAAAAAAATTTTTTTTTAATTAATTAATTCATTCATTATATCAATTAATTAATTTACTATATATAATATATTAATTAATTATTAAAAATTAATTAATTCACGAAACCGTGTAAATTTTTTGAATTTATTTCAATTGCGCGCGATTTAATTGATTTTGAGAAGAAAAAAAAAAAAAAAAAAAACTCACAACAACTTAACGTCGCTCTGTTCGAGACTGAATGTTTTTAGAAGATTGTCGAGTGTGCCCTCGGCCACGCTCGTGAATGGAACGGTAACGAGGCCATCTTTGCTTACGGTGTAAGCCGCGATCACCGGACTCCCCAAATCCAATTCCCAGAGTGCGATTCCCAGTCTATCATCGAGCGTCACGACTCGACCCGTTGAACTTGTCGTGAAATGTACCAAATCTATGAAAAAAAAATTAAAAAAAAAAAAAAAAACGAAAAAATTAGACGATTCGCAAAAATTCCCGAAATGCTTAAAATTTATGAAATTAACAATTTCAATGACGTACCATAACTATCGACTTCCTCGGTTTCCATTTTAGCCGCCGAATAATCATAAAACGTAACGTTCCATTTTCTATCCTTGTTCTTACTGTCGATCATAATAATATTGTACTCCGTACGACCAACGTAAATTGCATCCTGAGTCTCCAGGGGACATGTATTTTCCACCTGATCGAAACTCATGAGATGCTCCTTTTCGCCCGTCAAAGGATCAATGCTGAGCCACGTGTCGATTTTTCGTCCCGTGTATAATATACCGTCGCTGCTCCGACAAGGACTGCTCGCTACCAATTGCGGTATCGTGAATGGTAATTTTTTCAAAACTTCGAAACCAGCGCCGAACAGATAGAGCGAACCGTCCTTCGGATCCGGCAAAAACATCGGCCTGAAATATCGTCAATGAGAACTTTGATACGTCGGTCAATCTTAATTGAGTCGATGGAAAAAAAAAAAAAAAAAAAATAGCTGGCGAAAATTCTTTATACGTTATTTTTATTTATTTTTAAATCATAAGTAAATCAGATCGTTGTTGATTTTTTTTTTTCATTTTTATAGAATGAAATTACGAAAAATATTAAAATCGTAGATACATACACGGTAGTTTGTCCTATGTTGTAAGGAACTTTGACTACGGGCTCTATAACAGCATAAAGAAATGGCAATGTAGTAAAAAAAAAAAAAAAAATCTGCATTATCGGAGATTGGTCTTTGAGTTTTAGCTATTATAGTGCAATAAAAAGTATGCGGGGTGTTGAGGAGACTCGAGCTTCAAGAATTTTTATCTCTCAGTCGGTGACCGGGTCTGAAATTTTTCACACGTGAAGATAGTTGCTCGATCTATGATACGCTTGAAAATGATTTTTTTTTTTTTCTATAGCCGACAATTTAATGCTCGAGCCTCCTTAAATTGAGAAAAAATTGTGCTTACAAACAAATGTGTCGAATAGGATGTTTAAAAATTTTTTTTTAAAATTGATTTTTCATGCTTCCATCCCTCAAAACTTAAGTTTCGATGGAAAAAAAAAACATCCTCGCGAAAAGGAAGCTCTGTAGCTCAAGCGGAAGCCTCATTGGACGTTTCTAATTATAACAGCCAATTAACGTCTGTGACAAACTTTTTGTAAGGAAAAATTTGAGACGATGGAGATTTCAAATAAAAACAATCTTCAATGATTTAAAAGTTTTAAACGATATTGCTGAACGAAAAGTATAGATTTGCGCGCGGAATTTAATTCATTTTTAACCAAGGATAGAGTTCAAGCGCAATATATACTTTTAGTCGCTGATTTCCACCGAAAAACGTCATGTCGCGTGTAAAAAGTCGTCGTTGGCATCAATCTTTACCGAAAACTAAATAAATAAATGACATTTTGCGTTTTTTTGTTGTTGCATAAAGTCATAGCGGAAAAATTGTTAAAGGTGAATAAATTTGCTGCATCTTCCCTGAGACTAATGATTTCATATCTTCAGCAAGAGAATAAAGAACCATGGAGTACGTATTTGAGTCGAGAAAAAAAAAAAAAATTCACCGGATACGAATTATTTATGACAATTTATAAACAATTTTTTATCGCAAAATTATTGTTATGAATAATATCGATCTAAATTTTTATTTAGCGCACGATGGTGTCAGACAAAAAGCTGTTCAACTTGAAATTGTTTAGAATTTTTTATAAAAAAATAGAAAATAGGAACAAGCAAAAATTTAATGAAATTTTTTTTTTTTCTTAATTCGAAATACAATCCTCATGGTCTCAAATTTTTTCTTCCAAAAAGTTCGTCATAGACGTTAATTGGCCGTTATAATTAGAAACGTCTAATGAGCGACGGCTTCTTAAGCTACGGAGCTCCCTCTTCGCGAGGATGTTTTTTTTTTCTATTAAAACTCAAGTTTCGAGGGTTGGGAGCATGAAAAATCAAAAAATTATTTTTTTTAACACCCTAGGGGTCGAGTGATCGATACTAACGCGTGATGATGCTTACCATATACCACCGTGGTCTCATTATTATCAGGCAGATAAGTTTCGTTTAGTTTTATTAACGAATAAATCAAAATTACAATATGGCGAACGAAAGACAAAAAAAATTGCCGATTTTCATAAAAATTCGTGACCCGCGATGATTTGTGGGTATCAACTTTCAAAATCAACAGTTTGAAAAATTTTAAGATGGCCGAGTCCAAGAAACGAGCAATCAACCGATTTGCGATGAAAATTCGCGTAAGTTTACGGGGAGTTGGCCGTAATTTCGAATTCGGTGAAAATTTTAAAATTCAAAAGGGCAAAGTCGGTACACGCGGGTCAACCGCGAAACAAAAGATTCTTCGTTTTCGATCGAAATTCGAAGTTTTGGAGGTTATCGGGGGTTCAATATATGAATTCGAACGCGAAATTTGAAAATCCAACATGGCTGACGAAAAACCGGAAGAAGACCAAAAATAGGTTTCAAACATCGTTTTATCTCACTTTCAATGAAAATATTCCGTTATTTGAAACAATGACATCGAGCAAGTTCCACCATTACCCGAAATATACGAAAAAAATTGATTTTTTTTTCTAAATTCAACGCTTATTCGACCAAGTCTCTTAAAGACTACGGTTCAAAAATGAAAATCGATTACCGTTGTCCTGGCGCCAACGTATCAAGCCGGAACGCTGTTCGACTCCGATGAGCGATCCGCTGAGGGTCGAGAAAAGCAAAAGGGTCTCATCCTGCTCCGAAACAAGGCCCGTACTTTGATTCTAGGGGGGAAAAAAAAAACACACACAAACGTACGATTGATTCTAACAATAGCAATCTTGTTTTGCCGCAACGATTCACCGGAGTTCCGTAGCATTCGCATTACATCGACGATAAATATTGGATTTTTCCGTTTTATCTTTTTTTTTTTTTAATTTTTCATATTTCAAATTTTAGCGAATAACGAAAGCTTCCGCGTCCTCGTAACATTTTATTTTTCGTTAAATTCATTATCGCCAAATACTAATTTTCCATCGCTCGATATAGAATATAAATGATATAAATAATAAATGAAAATAAATAATAATTCTTTGGGGGTACCTCCGGTGCTTGGTGCGTCGAGCCATAGCGCAGTGCGGCAAGGATCAAAATAGCCAAAAGCCGCATAGCAGTGGGCGGATTTGAAATCATCGTATAATCTGAGAGTGTGCGACCTTGCCGGAGTCAGGCTATGCGCGTTCCCGCGAACGACCTTATCAGCCTGCAAAACCATATGCTCGCTAATGTATTCTTCGGATTTCCTTGCGCCGGAAATATCGGATCGCGAAGCTTGAGAAAAACTCGGCTGATCTCGATGTCATCGATACTTTAAAATTTCATAATGTCTTTAATGACACGGAAATTCGTGACGTTGCGTCATTTTTTATTTTTTTATATTCACTATTGTTTAGTTTCTCGATAAATTCACTCGCTCCGGGAACTCATCGATTTTCCCAACAAACGAAATTTAAACATTCAAACAAACGATTGGTACGATTGTCGTTGTAACAAAGTTGCATTACACGAGACATTTGTTATTATTCTTTTTCTTATTTCACTCTTCGTCGCTTTATTATTTATCGCGTTATGGACTTTTTTTTTTTACTGCGAGTTGTTTTTTTTTTTTTTTTTTCTTATTTTCGTTTGATGCGAATAAAGCTTGAAAAGCATGGATGACACGAAGAGCACCAACCTCTGAATCAGTAACGATTGATCCATAGAAAACAACATTCCGAGAAGATAGACGACTCTATGTGTGTGTTTTTTTTTTTAATTTTCATATCATTGGGGAAAACCCTCTTGAGGTCATATTCGACACTAATCCGGCTACGATTCGAATCGAATATATATCCGCAAAATATCCCGCCATGGCGCCTCGCAGTGCCAGCTATTTCCGGTAACCCATACGCACGCTGAGACAAGGCCTCTGATTGAAAAAAAATTAAAAAAATAAAAAAATTCGTCACCGGACGACGAGGTGCGTACGTCTTGTGCGACAAATTAAAAAAAAAAAAAAAACGAGCTGACAAACAGGCCTGCCCGACATAAGTGTGTGGTAACGCGTGACGTTTACGTTTTTTTGTTTTCCCCTCATTTTCACAAGATCCCCCACCCCCGAGCCGCCCAAAGAAAAACGTCAGGTATATAGTGTCACAAGTGGTGTTGGAGCAAAAAAAGACAGAAAAAAAAAAAAAAAAAAAAAAACAACATCGTCACTCGCTGTCAGGTCGGCAATATTCGTCCTCAAGGTGGATTGAAGAACAACAACCCGCTCCGTATATAATTCACGAGCTCTCGGGGAGCGCGTAACCAGAAAAAAAATAAATAACTGCTCCGGGTGCGCGTGAGAATTTAATAGTGAAATATAACGAAAATCCAAAAATTTTCATTACGAGAGTGCGAGAAGAAGAAGTTTTCGTTCGATACGGACGACGAGAGACGTCATCGCGCTAACACTTTTTTTGAGGTTGGGGGGGGGGGCGCCGCCACGCACATACCTCGAACAGAAAAACCAAAGGAAAAACAAAAAATTACGTTCGCTCGTGAAACGAAACAAACAAAAAAAAAAAACCGGTAGCGCGCGCGCGCGCACGTCTAAACGAATTTGAAAAAAAAATAAATAAATAATACAAAATAAAAAATAAGAAAAACAAGAAAATGGGTCTGACGATAAGCAGTTTGCTGACTCGTTTGTTCGGCAAGAAGCAAATGAGAATTCTCATGGTCGGCCTCGACGCGGCTGGCAAAACAACGATATTGTACAAATTGAAGCTCGGCGAGATCGTAACGACCATACCGACCATCGGCTTCAACGTCGAGACCGTGGAATACAAAAATATTTGTTTCACGGTCTGGGACGTCGGCGGTCAGGACAAGATACGCCCTTTGTGGAGGCATTATTTTCAAAATACCCAGGGCCTCATTTACGTTATCGATAGCAACGATCGCGAAAGGATCTCCGAGGCGGAGAGAGAATTGGCCAATATGCTGAAAGAGGACGAACTGAGAGACGCAGTACTGCTGGTATTCGCCAACAAACAGGATTTACCGAACGCCATGTCCGCCGCGGAATTGACCGATAAGCTGGGCCTCAACGCTCTCAGAGGTCGTCACTGGTACATACAAAGTACGTGCGCCACTCAGGGCCACGGTCTCTACGAGGGCCTCGACTGGCTGAGCAACGAGCTCGCCAAAAAATGATTGAACGACGGGACAACTATAGCGGAGAGAGAGAGAGATTCGTCGATTCGCGATTAATCGATCGATCGTTCGTCGACACGAATAATCCTCCACGTCGATGAATCCGTCTCGTATTTTTCGTCAATAAAATTTTCTATAATCTTTTTTCTCCGTACGTTTGGCTCGAATTTGTCACGATTTATCTCGATTCGCTCTTCATTTTACCTACCCCCCCTGACTAATTGTTCGGATGCGCACGCCTCTTCGCTTTTTGGGCTACGAACGTACGAAAAAAAACGAGAAAATTAAAAAAAAAAAAAAAAAAAAAAGTAATCTCATGCGACGATTAAAAGCGCGGCGAATCGCTGTATCTCGTTACCATTCATATTTTTTACAAACTAAAGATTCAATATTTGGGCCCGCCGGTCCAAATCTCAACAACAATTCGATTTTTATATCCGCGTCTGTGTCGATGAATTATTTTGAAAAAAAAAAAAAAAAATGTATTGTCGCATTACGAGGCACTGCGAAAAATAAGAAAAAAAAAAAAAAAAGTAATAATGAGACGCGTTTTTACGATCATGTTGATTGAATAACACGTACATGTCTGAGAACTATTAGTTTTAGCGCGAACGAGAAGTATTCTGATATGAAAAAAAAAAAAAAAAAAATAAAAAAGAAAGAAAAGAAGAGTGAGAAAAATAAGAAAAACACACGCATACATATGTTAATTATATTGTTCGAATTGTGGGCCACTTGCACGGGAGTCATCGATCGTAATACGATTTGTGATGAATGTTTTTTTTTTTTTTTTTTTCTTGATGAATGATAGTTTGTATCTGAAGGAAAAAATAGCCGTTCAGGCCAATTGAATAAAAAAATAATAATGATTAAGACGATTCGACGTTATTTTGAGGAAAAAAGGGTTTCATCACTTTTCCCCACTTTCCCTGTAAAACGAAACGACAAGTATGCAAATTGAATTTTACCATTTTTTTTTTTTTCTAAAATATAAAATATGCTCGAACTTAATCAACTCAATGCCAAATAGCAATCCGTTCATCTCTCGTACCAAATTTTCTTGACAAATTTCATTTAAAATGTTAATTGTTCGAATTGTGGACCACTTGCACATTATGCGATTTATGATGAATTTTTTTTTTTCTCGATGAATGATGAGTTGTATCTGAAGGAAAAAAAAGCCGCTCAGGCCAATTGAATAAAAAATAATAATGATTAAGATGATTCGACGTTATTTTGAGAGTAAAAAGAGAGAGAGATATATCTGAGAGTGAAAAAACGAAAAATAGCACTTTTTCTTATCGATAATTTTATGTGGGTTCACTATAATTGCTGTCATTTTTTTTTCCGCGAGGATTAGGACTCGAGTCGGTGCTTGTTCTTTTCCCAACCGTTTAAGCTTTCAAATAAAGCTTGGTTCATCGTGATCTGAGCTTTTTTCGATTTTTTACAGATTTATAAAGTCGGATCATCGATTTTTGCCTATCTTTGCATACATACCCCTTGGACTAGAATTCTTCAAATTTCAATCAACTTTTTAGGGGACAAAGACTATATATCAGGATAAAACGAACGACATTCTCCCAGTCTACGCAAGGGCTTTTCAAAACACCCCTCATGAGCCCCGACGCATGATTTTTTGGTAGAGTTATGGCCGATTGAAATTTCGTGATATTTAGATTTTTTAAAATATATTGAAAAAAAATTTTCTACTGTTTTCACGATGGTTTTACCCTTCAGGTGATTGGAAATTTTCTCCTGATCACAAATTACGATGAGATTTTCCCTGTAATCCAAAATTTCGATACGAAATGGTGAAAAAACGAAAAATTGCACTTTTTCTTATCGATATTTTTATGTGGGTTCACTATAATTGCTGTCATTTTTTTTCCGCAAGGATGGGACTCGAGTCAGTGCTTGTTCTTTTCCCAACCGTTTTATGATATTTAGTGATATTTAGATTTTTTAAAATAGGGGTTAATATAATGAAAAAAAAATTTCTACTAAACAGTAGAAATTTTTTTTTCAAAAAAACATTTTATAGTGAACCCACATGAAATTATCGATAAGAAAAAGTGCAACTTCTCGTTTTTTCACCATTTCGTATGGAAATTTTTGATTACAGGGAAAATCTCATCGTAATTTGTGATCACCATTCAGGTGAGCTTTACCCTTCAGGTGATTGGAAATTTTCTCCTGATCACAAATTACGATGAGATTTTTCCTGTAATCCAAAATTTCGATACGAAATGGTGAAAAAACGAAAAATTGCACTTTTTCTTATCGATAATTTTATGTGGGTTCACTATAATTGCTGTTATTTTTTTCCGCGAGGATTGGGACTCGAGTCAGTGCTCGTTCTTTTTCCAACCGTTTAAGCTTTCAAATAAAGCTTGGTTCATCGTGATCTGAGCTTTTTTTCGAATTTTTACAGATTTTTAAAGTCGGATCATCGATTTTTGCCTATTTTTGCATACATACCCCTTGGACTAAAATTCTTCAAATTTCAATCAACTTTTTGGGGGACCAAGACAATATATATCAGAGAGAGAGAGAGAGAGAGAGAGAGAGAGAGAGAGAGAGAGAGAGAACGAGAGATAGAGAGGGTTTCATCACTTTCCCTATAAAACACAATAAAAAGTATGCGAATTAAATTTTACCATTTTTTTTTCTAAAATATAATTTTTAAACCTTATAAACATTCCACGAATTATCCTTCATAAGGCATAATTTTTGCATAATCCTTGGAAACAATTTGGGGTGAAAAAAAATTTGCCAATTTCGATTAAAATCAATTTTTTTTCCCGTTCTCTTTTGCTCTCATTTCCCTCAAACTTAATCAACCCAATGCCAAACAGCAATCCGCTCATCTCTCGTGCCAAATTTTCTTGACAAATTTTATTAAAAAAAAAAAAACAAAAATAAATAAATAAACTGTCCATTAACCCATATTTATGTAACTTTATTATTGTACAAAACAGTACATCCCGGAGGTACATACGTATTTACTTACAACGTATCAAACAATTTCTTTTTTTTTTTTTTTTTTACATTTGGCGTCGCTCCGTTGAATATTTTTGTTTTTTTTTTTTTTCTTCAATTGATAATAATTCTGTGATCCTGTATAATCCGGTTTAGCGTATAATCTCGGACAAGCTACGCGATCGGGGCAGCGAAACGTGATCGCGACAAAAAAAAAAAATGTATTCCGTTAGGCAACGTTGATATTGGCTATATTTTTTTTTTTTTTTTTACGTATTATGTACATAGATAATTGCGCGGTGTATCTTTTTTTTCTCTCTCGTCTCTACGAATAAAAACGGAGTAAGTTTGTAACGATGCGCAACATTTCGGCGTATCGTGGGATAAAAACTTAATCATGATCGGGGAGAGGAGGAGGAGGAGGAGGAGGAAGGGAAGGAATTATAATTTTGCACGCAAAAGAACGAGTCGAGATTTTTGCAAATAAAAGAGAAGAGGAAAATTTTTTTTTTTTTTTTTCAAAACAACGTTAGAGCGCGCGCTCGTCCGTATCAGACTTTGCGAACGACCCAAGTTGTGGACGGTTGGGCGCCGCCGCTCGATGAATCGCCGAGAGCCGGAAAATGATTTTCCATGCTGTGACTCGCCGCGTGAGATCTTCGATCCTCGCCTATCTTCAATATTTGTCCGCACAGCGAGCAGGGCTCCAAAATTTTCGCCGAATCGCCGATCTCGTTCTCGTGAATAACGAAGAGCTGACGCTGCTTCGCGATATCCGGTAGTAACGCTAGAAGCTCGGGAAAAATAGTTTCGAATTCACCGTGGCCCATGGCGCGACGGCAGCGCTTGTAATAATCAACGGCGTTGCAATTGCCCTGACGAAACGAGCCGCTTAGATCGCGAAATTTTTGTATAGCCTCGCGATCACCGAGCACCTCGGTTACCCGCGAGACGAGGCTCTTGTTGCGCCTGTGAAAGTCCAAAGGCGGCGCGTAAACGTGAGCCTCGCTCGTTTCCTCGCTTTTCTTCTTCGTCGTCGGTAAAATCGTATAAATCTCGCCCGAGCTGTTCGTAAACGTCAAGCCGCTATCGGCAAGTCTCATCGTTCGCTGCTCGTCGCTGCTTATTTTAACGGCAAAACCGGGCGGCGGTGGCGTTGCACTGGCAAAACCGGGCGGCGGATTGCGCAATTTTTTCGTCAATTTTTCACCGTCGGTCGAAACGCGCGACGATCCCGAAGCAACGAGATTCGGATATTCATCGCTGAAAGCTCGAACGTTCTCGCTGCTACTGAGACTATCGATTTTCAGCTCGGAACGTTTTCTCACACCGATCTCCGAGCTTTTATTAATCGAAATATCGTTTTTTTTCCACGAACTCATTGACGCGTCCGTGATCGAATTATCACTCGACGATGCGACTTTTCTCTTTTCCTTCTTCGATTCTTTGTCCGTTTCCTTTCTACCGTTATGATCATTCGTTTTCATCAATTCCATCGTCTCGTCGTCTCTTATATTTCCCAATTTTTCATCATCAATCGCAGAACTTTTCCTCGTCAAATTATCCTCGAATTTTTCGTTTCTCTCGCTGATCCTCGCTCCTTTTTTCCCATTGCTCATTGACTTTGAGCTCGTTGATTCGTTGCTACTGGAATTATTACCGCTCGATTGTTGCTGCTGCTGCTGTTGTTGTTTAACTTTTTTCTTCTTAGCTTTACCTTTGGTCGCGTCAACGTTAGTTTTAGAGCCGTTCTCGCGATTTAACGATGCCTGCGACGACCACGAGGATTGCTGAGTAACAGCCGCAACGGTTGGCTGTTTCTTGGCACGGGCGGGCTTCGACAGGCTTGGAAAATCATCGGACGACGGTAAACGTGGCGGAAATTCAGCGAACGGAGAGGCTGCAATTTTTTTCATTTTTGACGCTTGCGAAATCGTCGATTGCTTCACGCACGTTACTTTGGTCCATTGGCCCGTATTTGTGCTAATACCGCTTGGACAGCCGGGATTCGATGTTCCGAGAGCCGGAAAATCACAATCCATGGATAAACGCTGCTGATGGGACGGTCCTACGCGTATATTCGGTCCGCTTACGCGTGTCGTTACGCCACCGTCCGTTCGATGATTAACGCGAATCGAGACATTTGCCGCGGCGGATTTTGGACGCTGTATCGAAGATTGACCGGAATCCGTTTTACCAGCGCTGAAAACACTGAGATTAAGGGTTTTCGCGATACCGGATGTATGCGAGGGAACGGCATTCGTTATACCGGAATCCGGTCCGAGAGCCGGAAAATTTTCATCCGTAATCGCCAAAGTTTGGGGTTTAGGACTGCCGCGTATCGTGAGATTGCCGCGTATCCGTGATTTGCCGAGATTCGTTGCAACGGTGGCGTTATTGCCGAGCGATGGAAATTCCTCGGTACTTTGTACATCCGGCTGTCGGGCGAATTCAGCTACGCTCTCGGCGTCGAATGGGATTTGGGCGAAACCACCGGAATCCGCGATATCCGCTTGATAATCTCTGGATTCCGGATATTGTTGCTGTTTTTGTTGCTGTTGTTGCTGCTGCTGCTGATTATTGTAATCTCGGGATCTTCGCGGATTCGTCTGTTGGCCAATATTGCTGTTTCCGCTCGGACCGCTCATCGGTATTCTACGATTGTTACGATTTTCGCCTCTCGGGGCTAAAGTAAATTCCAATTCCAGGGTACGAGCCTGTTTGGCAGCCGCTTTGCCCAAATGTTTGCCGTGCGTGCACGCCTTGTGGGCCCTGAGATCGATATCCGTGCGAAATACAGCGGTGAACATTTCCTCGATGCACGTATCCTCCTCGCACAGATAATGCTCGTTTCGAAAATGCTTACGCAAATCATCGTACGAATTGTAATAATGATGAAGCCCATCGGCATCGCAGAAATGACAGTAGAGATGATCCCGGCGAAGATGACGATAGAGCTCGTCGTTGTCCATGTAACGCTGATCGCAAAATTCACAGAGCGGATGACCCTTGTGACTTCTGTCGTCCGTGTCGCCCTTGCGACGATGCTGACTCAGATTCGAGCGCGTGTAGCAGCGCCTCTCGTGTGAAAATATCTGCGAGATGCGCGAACGAACGAAGAAATTTTTTTTAAAAATAATTCTCGTAATATTGTTCTTTTTTTTCCCTCCCTTTTTTTTTGTATCATTATTATTGTTATTTCATTCGGCACAAAATTTTTTGATACGTATTCATGGGACTAGACGGAATGGAACTCGGACAAAAATGCTCAAACATTTGTCCGACAAACCCGGAGAAAAATGGTAAGAATAATTATAAAATTTGAGGGGAGGTTCGCGCTGGTACTGTGGGAATACAACGTAATTATTTCAGATTTTTTGACCGCGTAGTTGAGGAGAAAAAAAAAATTAACTATACCTAAAAAAACATTAACTATACTTCTATAAAATTATAGAAGAGTTATAGAAGAGGCAAGTATCCCAACTGAATTGTTATCAAGCGTTTTCTTTTGAAATGTAAAAATGCGCAAAGTGTATGCGATTACAGCGCTCGCATATATATACAAAGAAAGTGTGTTTTATAATAGGATAAGATGACGGTAGATCGTAGGTAGAGTTGCGGACAAGTGCAGATGCACTTTTGCAACTTGAATAATGTAATCTTAATTATATAATTGTAAATTATTGTATAATTAAAGATTAAATAAATCAAAATCGAACCGCTTATACGTGGGCTCTTGCGGGGAGAAGTATTCGAAGCTATAATCGGAGATTATTTTAGGAGTGAAAAAACGGTAAAATTTCCCCCGAAGAACCGCTCAAACGACAGATTGGACCTTCGTAGATGTAATTTGCCCATAAAGAAAGTTTTTCACCGTGCCGATTGGTGAAATATATACTTGTAAACGGAATTGAGCGCGAGTAATGGCAAATTAATAAAATGAAAACGTATTTGGTGAAACAAATGCCACGTTCCCCTTGCCGCACCCAATTGATGTTAAAAACTTCCTCAAGACCCCTCCGTTTTTTTCTTTAATTTATTTTACCATCTACCCCTGCGCTGATAGTAACAGGAATAAATTTTCATTTCATTTATCTACCGATCGACTGGATCACTGTTCCCGTTTCATCGCCGGTTTGAGCAATGATCATTGAGCATTGCCTCAAGTTTCTTATATATCGAGGGCTTAGGACCAAAAGGGCGTAACCCACTGTTTTCCGACTTTTCATTACCTTACTGCCATAAGGGCGTATCCCCAACTTTAACACGGAAGTTCCATAAGAACAAAATTATTCAGCCTACAGCCAGAAGGGCGTAAGCCCACTACAATACTGCCAGAAAGGCGTAACCCGCAGAGAAAAAAAAAAGTAGCTTACGCCCGTCTGGCAGATCATTGATCATTTTTTTCCGGATTTAAATCACCTGATTACAGCCAGACGGGCGTAACCCTCTTTTTTTTTATTTTTCGTGGCTTACGCCTTTTTGGCTGATAACCGGTCAGATTTTTCCGAATTTCGATCGTCTATTTACTGCCAGAAGGGCGTTACCCCAAAAAAATTGAAAACGCGATGTGTGCAAGATGCTGGCCAGTTTTCCATCTTTCTGGCCAGTTGATGGCCAGTAAACTGTCGAGTTCCAGACTAGGTGTGTAACGCAAATCTGTTCAGTGCCAGTCTTGGCAGACTGACGAGTTGCTGGTCAGGAAAACTCGGCAGTTGCTGGTCAGGAAACTATTTGCTATTTGCTAATATTTTTTAATGCGAAATATAAACAAAAACGAAATATATCATTTGCAAAATGGTTGCATGCGCATATTTTAGTCGTTGTCGCATAATAGTCGAAATTTTCAAATTTTTCAAAATTAAAAATTTTTTTTTTTATTTCAAATTTTTCAAATTTTTCAATATTTTCAAATTTTTCAAAATTTTCAAAATTTTCAAATATTTAAATTTTCCAAAATTTTCAAAATTTTCAAAAATTTTCAAATCTATTCAACATTTTCAAAATTTTACACACACACACACGTCACACACACACACACACATCACGTTTTCAATTTTTTTGGGGTAACGCCCTTCTGGCAGTAAGTAGACGATCGAAATTCGGAAAAAACTGACCAGTTATCCGCCAGAAAGGCGTAAGCCACGAAAAATAAAAAAAGAGGGTTACGCCCGTCTGGCTGTAATCAGGCGATTTAAATCGGGAAAAAAATGATGAATGATCTGCCAGACGGGCGTAAGCCACTTTTTTTTATTTTTCGTGGCTTACGCCTTTCTGGCAGTATTGTAGTGTGGGCTTACGCCCTTCTGGCTGTAGGCTGATTAATTTTGCTCTTATGGAACTTCCGTGTTAAAGTTGGGGATACGCCCTTATGGCAGTATAGTCCGTTTTTTGTGGGTTACGCCTTTCCGGTCCTAAGCCCTCGATATGCTGCCGTTTTCTTCCGACTGCCTTCCGGCGTTGAAACTTTTGGCCCGAAATATGAAAAACATCGTGTCCCTATTTTCCTATTAAATTTTGACAAGCGGGCAGTATGCCACTCCTTGTTTCGTGTACTTTTCTCGCGGTCCGTTGCCCACGATTAGCCCGTTTCTCTTATAAAACATGGTTGACGTTAATGCAGTATTTTTCTTTTATGTCCAAGATGCCTAATTATTGGAATAATTCCTTCGATGGGTATAGCCGATGTTTGTTCAGTATTGTTCTCAAAACTGCCTTTTGCAGCTTTTGTAACTTATTTATTACAATTAGGAGTACGAATGAAATTTTTCTTTTCAATCATTGGGGCGCATAATGTAGTGTAAGTAAAAATAATGAGAACGTATTTGTTTATTTTTCGTTAAAAATGACCGATGCACCCGTTATAGGCAATTTAATTTCACGGATTTTGATATATATTTTGATTCAAATAAAAAAATAAAAAATACGTACTAAATATTTTTTCCTAAACTAACCAGATTTTGAAACAAAAAAATTTCATTTATACTCCCAATTGTACTATAGATCGGTAACCGTTAGGCCGAGCGACACGGCGAATGCATATCCACGGATTGACTTTTTTTTCTATTTCTATTTCCTCCTTTAAAAAGGTCTGTCGATCTGCGCTATCTGTTTTTGACTGACGTTGCTATGGGCGCTTCCTTACTTTACTAATAGTTTTTTTTTATTACAATCTTCGTTTATTTCTTTATTAATTAAGAAAAAAAATGTTATCTTTTCTTTCTTTTCTTTTCTGACATTGCCTTTGCCGCTTTGTTATTTTCCTGGGTAATGAATTGCTGTGCCCTACGCCACATTATTACTAGCTTTATTATTATATTTATTAGTATATTTATTACTCATTAGCTAATTATGGCTCTTTTCTTACTATCTTGTGTATACAGTATCTTAATGTATGATTCCAAGGGATAATTCCCGTATGAATAAATAAATAAATAAAATAAATAAATAAAATAAATAAATAAATAAAATAAATAAATAAATAAATAAATAAAATAAATAAATAAATAAATAAATAAAATAAATAAATAAAATAAATAAATAATCATACCCTCAAATTTTCGACGCATAAATCGCAATAGTGTAATTCGTGCTTCCTTCTCATGTGATCCTTGAGACCGTTGAAGCCGCCGAAGAGCTGTTTATCCTCGCAAATTGGACAAGCGTGCGCCAAAAGCATCGTGAATCTTTCCTGTATGTCGAGACTATCGAAGTATATGTTGTATCTCGTATCCAACAAATTGCTCCTTCGCAAATGGCGAAAGGGCTTAACGATTCTCGTGAATACGACTTTTGGCAAATCGCGACGGCATATCGGACACTCGTTCTGCTGGCACAGTACTCTCATTCTTGTGCTGCACTCGTAACAAACTGGATGCTCGCACAGTCCTATACTGTAAATCTCTACGTCTCTGTAGCAAACGACGCAGGCATTGCCGTTGCCGCTAGAATTGCCAGCTAAGCTGGAATCTCTAGAGTCCGACATCGTCGTACGGAAAATTCAAATCGCTGCCGACGATGCGTAAGAAGAAAAAAAAACAAAAAAAAGAACAACAAATAAGCTAATCACACAACCTTGAAACTTGCGAAATTCAAACGGGAATGGCGAATAGCGTGAAATATGAGGGAACAACAAAATCGACGGCTCGCAATGTTTTTAATTAAAGGGGAAGAAAAAAAAAAAAAAAAAAAAAAAAACGAAAATTTGACCTTGAGAAAAATATCACGAGAGAAAATTTGACAGGGCATTTATATGCGATAGGCTCTTTGTAATTTTAGGAACTTTTTATCGGCTTTGATCGACGTGGAGTAGTAATCCACACGTAACGAGGTGTCGATGATGTACGAAAATAGAATGACGAACAAAAATATATATTATGTGAACATACGTGAGAACAGATGTCAGTGGGTCTATTTTTTTTTTTTTTTTTTCCTCCGATGATGTGGTCGAGAAAACAACGCGCACTTTTACGGTAGAGAAAACTCCAATACGGTAAGAGAGGTTAAAACGCGCACACGATGTGATTTTTCCGTCAAGAAATTGATAATTGATTAAAAAATTTAGTTAATTTTTTTTAATAATCCTGTTGAGACAGCCTGTTACGCGATAAAACCACGCGCAGAACACCTTGCCAAGGATTATTTTTATTCTTACTATTTTGCTATATTCGATGAATCTTGAGGAAAAAGCACGGAAAGTGCGGGCAACGTTTGCGGGCAACGTTTGCGGGCAAAGTGCGGGCAACGTTTCATGTGCATATATAGTATGAATACATGTATATCCGTATATGTAAGCAGAAAAACACAATTTAGTGTGACAAAAATGGAGATACGGCCTTGTAACATTGAATGGATAAATAGTGATACAACACGTGTGAAAAAGAGAAAATGTAATGGCAATAGAAAAAATTAGAAAAAAAGAAATAGTATATTACTTTTATGTATGAGATGGTAGGCCCGAAATATGTGAGCAGAGTTTTTGACAGGCAGCGCTTGCAGTGACGAAATATTAAAGAATTTTTTGTCGCAATTCAAACTTATCGTTTAGCACAGCATTTTTAATTGAGATGTAAATTTTGAAATTTTGAAATTCAAAGGGGATAAAGTTATTTAAAGGCGTCACGAAAGTTTTTCCGTTAAACGACAAAAACTTGATTCTCAAATATTATAACGAATGCACTTTTTTAAGTCTCGACAAGCCCCGCCCTCAAATGTAAAAAAAAAAATCATTACAAATCAATATCAATGATTCATAACAATAATTAATAATGACATTCTTGTATTAAAATTAATATGTATGTCAATTATTGATGATTTATTAATTTAATTATTGTATAGCGCGTGAGGCTGTATTGGGGAATGAGAGAGAGAGAAAGAGAGAGAAGTAGGGGTACCGCGAATATTTACAATATTATAATTATTTTTATAAATGATTATAAATTATTAACAACAATCATTATATTGTAATTATTTTGATATATTCCGCTCTCATATGCATTAAGATATTTGTTAACTCTTATTTTTTTTCATAGTGACTACTTTCTCCTGATATTATTATATTTTATATCATGCCTAATATGTACATCGTTAATTCTGTTTATAAAACACCCATAATATATTTGAGCAGAATAAAATAACAAAAAAAAGTTGTCAAATAAACTTGAGAAAACTGAATCAGTGACAGAACTAGTCAAAAATCGTGACGTGAAAAAAAATCATAAAACCTATCATAATATTTTCTAAATACTCTGTCTAAATAAAATTTATGAATTTCGATGACGTTTCCCGTGATATTTTATTCATAATTTATTATAAATAATATTATAAATAAAGTCTCAACTGACAAAAGTATTGAACGCTGTCAGAGCGATCAAGTCAAAAACGATAGCTGATATTCATGTTTCCTGGCGTGCAGAATGACAGACATATATTGTATCCGAGATTTGCACACACGATGACTTTCGCGATTAAATTTCTCGGGAAAATCCCTGGCAAGACACAATTTTTTAAATACCATTGAAAGTTCACGATTTCATCTTTCAATACTCAAAATTTGAACAAGAACTCTCGTCTTTATCAAAAGGTATCATGTCACTTCCGGTGAAAATGGAATCAACTGCCATAAGACCTATGCTAAAATAGGTAATTTTAAATTACTCGTTCGCAATAATTTGCCTGGCAACATACCCTGAAATTTTGAGAGAGTGCTCATTGCATCTTAGATAACACTCTCCCGAAGTTTCATTCGTATCAGCTGTTTTTTAATTCACTGATGAGCCACCTTAATAATATATTTTTTTCAGATAATCCCACAAAGCCACACCTTTTTTCATTGTGCTTTAAGATGTGTTTATGTATATATATTTAACTTGAATTGCTTGAATCGTTGGTGTTAACTTGCAAATCGTTCTGTTTTTCAGGTCATGTCTCATCACTATTACGATGTCGCATCTACTATTTCTTATGTTACAAGTTGTTTATATGTCATGTTTCCACTATTACATGACGCATAAATTTTTTCATCGCTCTAGGGATTTTTTCTTTTCCCTATGCTTTTAGCATGGATTTATCTGGTGGATAACTCTAACCCGGAAGATAACCCGAGGTGAAGAAACCGGGCCTTAAATATTGAAAATGTTTAAGTTTATAACTATATGCTTCAATTTGACGATCGAATTGCCTCTGGGAAAGCGAGGAGTATTTTATTATTTCGTACCACGTTGCATATTACCACAAATTTTGGAGTATTATTGAGTCTAGTCACATTATTATCTTTTAATTTTGTTCACTTTTAAGTTTTTCCCTAGACCACTGGAGGTCGCCAATGAACAAATCGTCGTAACATATATATCTTATAATCGTTCCCGGACTTCCCCGATTTCTCCGAGACGCAATAACCTTCGTTATGGCCCCGTGTATTTTAATATTATATTTGTACATTACGAGACTCACCTTATTTCATCCTGGCGAATCGTATGGCCATGGGAAACGGATCGAGCGTCCGGATATAATAATTACACAATATAGCAGATTTTTTTATTTTTATTTTTTTTTTTTTTAACACGATAGATGGTAACATTTATATGCGATTTGAAATAGGTGGCTGGCATTCTTCACCCGCACGTATCATACAGCTAAAGTAGTTCCCTCCTGATCCTTCGTTTTATTTTTTTTTTTTAATTTATTTTTTTTTCCTCTTCTCGTTTTGTTGTTTCTCCTTTGAAATACTCAAATACATTCGTCTGCTCTACATGTGTTATAACCGCGATTAAAATAATATACTAACGAGATTATACACGAATAAACATTCATACAAGTCACATCACTTTGGGCCCTGGAACACGCCTCGCCTATTGCTTGATTATACACGCACCAAAATATATTACGGTCTTTTTTTTTTTTTTTTAATAATTCCTTTACTGCCTCACGTTTTTTTTTTTTTTAAATTTGTTTCTTTTCTTGTTTCGTTTTTTGCTTTTAAATTGCGTCACGAGCAAAGGCGGCGCAGTCCAAAAGTTTGCGACGCGGTCCAAGTTTGGACGCGAGTTACACGATTATACCAATATACAACTTAACGTCTATGATAAGAAAAAGAAAATGTACAAACAACTCGAATCGAAGATTTTTACCTTTTTTTTTTCAATTTTTCTTTTTTTTTTTTCTACTCAAGAGCTTTGCGGCAAGTTTTTCTCTCATTATTCTTCGGTAAATGTGTGTTTGTGTGCCCATGTGTGTGTTTTCATAGCATATATACATTAATTATATGTATATGCATGACTAGAAGCAATATGGAATATATTATGTCTCGGCTATATATATATTGAATTTGAACAATCGAAAAACAATCGTTTGGCGTTTGTTTGTTTTTCGACGTTTTGCTTTTTTTTTTTTTCCCTCTTTTAGTTAGCTACGAGCAAACCATACACGCGAAACTGGAAATCGTGAAGAAAAAATAAAAAAAAAAACAACAAATAATGGAATAATTTCTTCCTTGTTGGCCGAAAAAAATCATTAATCTTTAAGAATTTATTGGTACACGAGCGATTTTGATAGATTATTTTCATATTTTGCGGCTATATTTACTCATTTTTCCCCCATTACCGCGTGTAAATTTGTAGCTCAAGATACGAAAAAATTCTCAAAACTGGAGAACGCCGACGAGGAGTGTTTCTTTATCGTTTTTTTTTCAAACAAGTTTTTCGATACCGCGAGCTCGTAGCCTCTTATCACAAATTTTCCGAATAACATGAGGCTAAAAATATTCGTGACGAGTATATTTGAAAAAAGTGGACGATGAGCGCAAAAAAAAAAATCCAATTCACAAATGGTTGACTTACGAACGGAAAAAAATTAGATATTTCGCTAATTTTTCTTGTTCCTAAGGCCTCTTGAAATTGCATTGTTTTTTTTTTTTTTTTTTTCAACACCGATCCACCATTTTTTTTTCCCCAAATACTCGTATATGATTCGAGAAGCTTTTTATTTTTATACTTGCTCGTTTCCCGCATCCGAGAAACATATTTTTCGTACTTCGTTAAAAAAAATTTATACGCGGTAGAAGGAAACTCGCAAAAAAATGTCTACGCCGCGCTCAAAAATAATCCATCGAATAGGGTTTTTTTTCGCCAAATAAATTTCCAAAAATTAGGCATTCTTTTTTTTTTTTGGCTCCGGCCAACACGCAAGGTCAAGACAGTTTCACCGAATAAACGCTTCTTCAATTTCGCTAAAAAAAAAAAAAAAAAAAAAAAAACAGCGAGCGTCGCGTGATTCGTCTGTTTCGCTAAATTAAATGCCAAGATCACTCATCGTCCCTCTTCGCTTGTATCCTTCGTTCTTTTTCTTTCTCGTTAAGAATAATTAGTCGACTCGGCTGAAAACGTTGCACCAAAACGAGAGCCCTCTCTTAAGTATCTTATCTACTCTTAGCGGAGTTTCAAAATCATAAAAATTGCCATATCGACGCCGTCTCTCGAGGATTCGATTTTTCATTTGCTCCTTCGTTTTTTTTTGAGACCGCGACGAAACAATTTTTAGTTTTTTTTTTTTCTTCTCTCCCCTCTCACTAATTTGCGGAAGTATATTACTCGCGAGCTAAATATATGCGGGCCTTTTTTTTTTTCTCTTTTTAAGTAAATCTTTCTTTTTTTTTTTTTTTTTTTCTTAATCCTCATCTTACATCGATCGTGAGCTAATATACATAATATCAATGACTAAACGGATAGTCAGCGTTTCTGACCTTTTTTTTTTTTTCCCCGCTTCTTTCTCGTAAGATACGCACTATTCGTACTCGTACTTCTATAATACGCGAATGTTTTTAAGTTAAATAAATAAAAATCGTGGTACAATACCGAAATAATTGTAACCCCCCCCCCCCCCCCACAAACTATACAATTTTCTCTTTTCTCGCTTTTTCATTATTTTTTTTTTACTCTTTTTCGAAATATATCCTTCGTTTCTCGCTCATTACACACAATATATTGTATATATATATATATATGTTGAGAAAGCACAAGCGATATCACACATTGCGCTGCAAATTTTACGTGTCAGTCGATCCTTTCGATATGAGATCAGTTTTTTTTTTTTTTTTTTTTTTTTTTTCCGGCAGATGTTTTGTTCTTTCGTAGCAATTTGTGGAATTCTGGCCGAAAAGGGTTGAAGAAAAAAGAAAAAAATTCGTCATCGTTGCAAAGGTTTTTTTTTTTTAAGGATCGTATACCCGGGCTTGGAGATTACGGGGAATTTTTTTTTTTTTGCTTTGCTGCACGGAATCCCAAGGATATAGTTTTGTAAAGCTGAAAATTTCCTCGGATTATCTTATCGTACTACATGATCGCCGAGCGATCTTTCGGTAAAAGGCTTTTGCTCTCTTTTCTTATTTCTTTTATGCATTTTGGTTTTGTTTTTTGTTTTTTTTTGTTTTGTTTTGTTTCTATGAGGCCTGTCGTTTCATTTTGTGTACAACTTATCTAACTATCGTCGTAAAATACTTGGATTAAGTACGGATAATTCAAATTTTTTGTAATTTGGTTTTTTTTTTTTCTCTAATCCTATGGGAAATCGACAATATTTTATAATATATATATATATGTATGTATATATGTATATACTCGCGTGTTTGCATATATATATTTATATAATCTGGAGAGAACGACGACGAATATTTGAGAGCTACGCGTAAAGACGAACGAGACTCTGTACAAGCGCGAAAATAATTTAATCGTTATAATCGATTTTTATCTTTCTTCGTTCCAACGAAATTAATTCGAAAAAAAAAAAAATTATAATGGAAAAAAAAAAAAAAACGCAGGGAGCACGATCTGTGTGTCAGCCATGAATAACGAACGTCGTCTCACGTCGCGCGTAGCTCGCTGTGCAATATAACTTTGAAAATATATTTTCGGTTAAACTATATCGATCGGTCGATTTTCATGTTTTCGTATTTATTTGTTTATTTTTTTTGTTTTTTTTTTCGTTCTTCATTTTGGTTTTTTCTTCAGTACGCCGGTGCCTGAAATTCATTCATACCTCGCTGCTGCTGTTGCTGCTGCTGTTGCTGCTGCTGAGCGAACGGCGGCTCCTGATAAGCTGCGTCGGTCGCGTCGGGATAACTCGTGTAGCCCGCGCCGCCGACGGGATCTGCCTCGTAGCTCGGCGCGAACGCAGCCTCTGTGCCTTGCTTAAATCTTTGAAAAGCGAACCAGGCGCTTCCCGCCTGAAATATCAAAATTTTCGTTTGATTTTTTTTTTTTCTTTTTTTTTTTCGAAATTTCACGAAAGTTCAACGTTATTTTTTTTTTTTCTCTTTTATTTTCCTTCGATAAACGCGAAAATTCGGACGAGTCACATGGATTTTTACGAAAAAATTCGATAAATTCCGAATCGTGTTATTGATTTTTTTTTTTTTTTTTACCAAATTCAGTACAAACTGTCCTTTTCAGTATTGTTCTATCTCGGCAAGAAAATTTCAGGCCCGATATCCCAAAAGCTGCTCAAAAGTTTGGAACGATCGCGGATTTTTCGAAAAAAAAAAAAAAAAAAAAAAAAAAATTCTGAGATACCATCCAGAAATCCAAAGGGTTTCGTTAATTCGTGGAAATTTTGATGAAATTGGTGCAATTGTTGTAATTTTTGTTTTTTTTTGTTTTTTTTTTTTTTCGTAAATCCACAAAATTTTATATTAATCACGTGACATTCGATACGAGCAATTGGATTTTTTTAGTCCACGACGAATGAACTCTTACCCAGGTAAAGATTGAGAAGAATGAAAATGCTATCGCGGCTTGTACGTTGTTAACGCCGTATCCACCCTCGGGAGGTTCCGATTTGTTCCATGCGTTGGTCAAGTAGCAAAATCCTACGAAATAAAGAAACGCCCAAAAGCCGGAGAAGCTGCTCGGCGGAGAAAGAAAAATCAACGAATACAGCTTCGATTTTGATAAAACTTTTTTGTTTTTTTATCCGGTTAATTCGCGTCTCGCTGTCTCACCCAAGATCCAGAAGAACATAGTGCTTTCTGGTTTTGACGGATGACATTTGCTCGAACAGATATTCCCCGACGAGAAATCCTATTGACGCTAGGAACGCGAAAACTCCGATACCAACTCCATAATTACAAGCGTTGTTGTCGTTGTTGTAGAGACACTGTTCCTTGCCTTTACTATCCTTCAAGTATCCTTTGCTGCTTATGCAGCCAAAGACTATTATCGAAAATAGCTGAAGGAAATAATAATGGACTTGACGAGGCTCGGCCATTGAGGCAAAAAAAAGTTAAGACCAAAAAAATAAAAGCTGAATGGGCAAGAAAAATATAGATCCGATCGAACTTGGCTGTTCGGAGGAACAGGGAACACAAAAAAAAATGAGCTTAATGCATTTTTCAGCGAGTTAAAAATACAGTATGGTGAAATAATATTTATTTCACAGAGCCAAGCATACGGAAGAGGGGAAATTACAGAATATGACGCGGCGTGACAGACTTAAAAAAAAAATGTAGGCGGAATAGATTTTTTTCAAAATGTATTCTGTGACTTAGCCCACAAGATCGAGTACGAATAAGAAATAATAACGAACAGACTTGACGAGGCTTGGCGATTGAGGAAAAAAAAGTTAAGACCAAAAAAATAAAAGCTGAATGGGCAAGAAAAATATAGATCCGATCGAACTTGGCTGTTCGGAGGAACAGGGAACACAAAAAAAATGAGCTTAATGCATTTTTCAGCGAGTTAAAAATACAGTATGGTGAAATAATATTTATTTCACCGAGCCAAGCATACGGAAGAGGGGAAATTACAGAATATGACGCGGCGTGGCAGACTTAAAAAAAAAGTAGGCGGAATAGATTTTTTTCAAGCTGAGCATGTCGCAAACGGAATTCAGATATACCGTAAGATATTCGTTTAACGAGCACCGACTGATAAGAGCGGAAAAACCTGAGAGACTCCATGACTTAGCCCGCAAGATCAAGTAAAAATAAAATTTTATCGATTTGCCATGAATGTGGAAAAATGCAAAATAACACGAGCATGCTTGTTCGATAGGTATCGTGCTCTTAGGTCCATAGACTCGGAGACTCGACACGGTGGATGCAAAAAAATTTTTCCAGTCAAATGTAAAAAAAAAAAAAAAAAAACCCGAGGGATGTTTGTTCGAGAGGTGTAAAATCATGAAAAAAAAAATCAGAAATTCGAAACGGAGATCATTCAAGAGGACGAAAATGGTTAAAAAAAAAAAAAAAAAAAAAAAAAGGGAAATACGAATAAATTTTCGTAACTGTCGGCCTGTCAAAAGTGCAATATCACGGATGTTTATTCGATCGGGTGCACGAAGAATAGGGACAAGGACATTCGACTTGAATCATCAAATGGGCGAAGTCGATCAATTTTCTCGTTGAAAGCTCGATGATTTTGGGATTTAAAAAAAATATATCGCCACGATCGATATGAAAAATGGGAGTTGTTTCTTTTTTTTTTTTAAGTTCGCGACTGTCGAAAATTACAACTCGTGACGACAAAACAACGTTTCATGGGACGTATCGTTTTAATTCGGTTGAAAAATCAATAGAACAACCCCATTGCTCGAGGAGGGTGGCAAAGGGGAGGGGGGCTGAGTGTCCTCACCACCCTTGAGGGGTGGATAACGTTTCATTATCTTTCAAATCGATGTGCCACTATTTATAAAAAAAAAATATACACGCAACGCAACGAGTCGTAATGAATCGACGGAGGGTGGGAGATAATACGAAGGAAAACATTTTTTTTTTGTCTTTCACTCACCAGGCATACCGCTTTGAGAATAACGTGAGGCCTTTGTACGAATGCAATCGGGTCAAACGGGGCTCCGGCCTTTCCACCACCGTAAGCTCCACCACCGTCCATCTTAGGGCGACTGAACGCAAAAGCCTGAAATTCAAAGCTCTCTCGAGGAAAACGTAGCGCGCCCGCGCAAGCGCGACATTTTCTCGTGTGTGTATAGGTTTATACCTCTCTCTCTTTCTATCTCTCTCTCTCTCTCTCTCTCTCTGTGTTGAAAAAAATAACGAGGGCAATTGGAGGTCGCGTCAGATCCCAAGAATCTCGAAGCGAATAGATAAATTTGACCGGTATTATTTTTAGGAAGGAAATTTCACGATATTATTCAATTTAATTCTGACCCCATGTAGATTGGGAGATTTTTTTTTCCGCACGTCGTCTGTTATTCTACCGACAAATTATACGTGTGTGCGTGTGTATGCCGCGAATCTGCTGAGAGTGCAGGAAGGGGAGTTGGCTACTGCGCATTTATATACGGACCACAATGGGTGCATTACCATTAAAAGAGAAAATATCTTGCCATAAATATATATCGAGCATTCAACCTAGATTGTACATGATAAATGCATGCTTTTTCTCTCGCTCCTTATCATTTTAGATTAACGATCATTTTCAATAATTTTATCAATCGCAAGGTTGCCGTATAGCTTTGTTTACGCTTATTCGAGGCATTTTGAATGAAAATGATCCGATTCGCGCTATTGGACCAATTAATTAACGAAAATCGAAGAATTAGTCGGTAGCGACATCTCTTGGGGAAAGTTGCAAGCTCATTTGAATATCCCAGGTGTGGTGCTTTAAATGCCGCGAGCCCGCGATCAGACCAAATTATTATAATTTTTTTTGTTTTCGTTCGAAGTTCTTTATCATATTTCATTTTTGGATGATCTAGAAATTTGCAATCAGTCCAATAAAAAAAAACACACACACAATCGAGCCGATAGTGTCGTCTAACGTCTAACATTGCAAAACTCAAATTGTTTTTTTTTAATATCGCATAACCCGCTCAAACATCTGCCGCATCTGCCTTTGTTCGAGTTGCACCTGTTTGTTTGAAAATGGCGACCGAGAAAAGTTTGATCAACGGTAACGTTTAGCAAAAATCTATTACGTATTTCATTCATTTTAATGAGTTGCATGGAAATTATTGTTCGAATTTCCGTGTTTTTCTTCGATCCTTCCAGCTGTCAGAGATTCCCTCGAGGCTGACGGTGAGCTTGGACGTTTGAGGGCCGAAATGCGTACCGAGGTAATGCGAATTTTGGATGGCTCGAGCAAATCCAACAGAATTACAAAAATCGAAAGCCCGCGAAATGTCATGATTATGAACGAACTCGTGCGAGAGTATTTGGACTGGATCGGCTACAAATATACTTCTTCGGTACTCATTGCAGGTATAGATAAGTAAAAACATTAATTATCGGCCAAGTTTCGGCTTTATTATCGGGGGATCTTTTTGTAAGTTACACAGCTTTGGTGTCTGTGTTGAAAAACACGTGCCATAATTTTTTCAGATTTTTTTTCTCCATTTTTTTAGCTACCATTGCGGGTACCGAATTCTTTCATTTGAAACTTTTTTGTTTTTGTTTTTTTTTTTTCATTCAATTTTGGCGGCTTGAATTTGAAAAAAAAAAAACCAATCCTATATTTTTTTCGTAAAAAAATCTCAACTGTCCGAAAAAAAAAAATATAGCCTAATTAATATACGTGCAGAAGACTCTCAAAATCAAGATTATAATCTGAAAAGTCGTTTTTTCGTCATTGCCCAAAGTTCAAAAAAATATTTCCATATTTTTTTCAGAATGCTGAGAAAATTTTACATAATATATGTCATTTTTAAATTGCGATCTCCAAAAACACTCCTCGAATTAATAAAAAAAAAAAAAAAACATTATAAATCTCATTCTAACAATTTTAATATTTTTTTATTTTTTGGAGTGGCCTTTGAAACGAACAATAGACAATTGTTGCGTACCGGTGTAAATATTGGGTTATTGTTTTTATTATTTTACCATTACAACGTACAATCATTCCAGTTGCAATACATGTGACAGAGAAAACGTTTTCGAGTTTGACACAGGTTTGAGAATAACCGTTCCCAAATTATTTGGTACAGGCGAAATCGAATGCAACGATTCAGTATCTTTGGCAGTCTTTGAACGCAAAGATCTTTGTTCAATTTTAGTCTTTGAATTCGGATACTCAATATTTTCCAAAAACTCAAAAGTTACATTTGGTAGCTTGTTTGAATCGGCTTCTATCAATTTACCAAATGTAACTTTTGAGTTTTTGGAAAATATCGAGTATCCGAATTCAAAAACTAAAATTGAACAAAGATCTTTGCGTTCAAAGACTGCCAAAAGGTACTCAATCGTTGCATTCGATTTCGCCTGTACCAGATATAATTTGGGAACGGTTATTCTCAAACCTGTGCCGAACTCGGAAACGTTTTCTCTAGCACATGTATTACAACTGGAATTATTGTACGTTGTAATGGTAAAAGAATTTAAAAAAAAAAAAAAACCCAGTATTTACACCAGTACGCAACAATTGTCAACATTTCAACAGCCACTCCGAAAAATAAAAAAAAATATTAAAAGTGTTAGAATAAATGAGATTTATAAGGTTTTTTTTTACATTTTTATAAATCCCAGGAGTGTTCTTAGAGATCCCAACTCAAAAATGGCATATGTGAAGTAAAATTTTTTCAGCTTTCTGAAAAAAAATATGGAAATTTTTTTTAAACTTTGGGCAATGGCGAAAAAACGATTTTTCAGATTGCAATCTTTATTTTGAGTCTTCTGCACGCATATCAATTAGGTTATATTTTTTTTTTCGGAAAGTTGAGATTAAAAAAAAATATAGAATTGGTTTTTTTTTTTCAAATTCAAGCCGCCAAAATTAAATGAAAAAAAAAAAAAAAAACACAAAAGTTTCAAATGAAAGAATTCCATAGCCAATGGTAGCTAAAAAAAATGGAGGAAAAAATTTGAAAAAATTATGGCACGTGTGTGACTTAAAAAAAAGATCTCCCGATAATGAAGCCCAAACTTGGTCGATAATTGATGTTTTCACTCATACACCTCGTCGGTCATACCTGGTTTTTTTTTTAACTATAAAAAAAAAAATTCCGTATAAATCCGAGGCGATGATCAAATTTGACCAATGAAACGCGTTCCCGAACGTTTTTTTTTTTTTTTTGCAGAGTGCAAACTCTCCAAGCAGCCGTTGGACAGATCTTTCCTGCTGCAAGATCTCGGTGTGAGAGACAACGAGACAACGAAAAATATTCCCCTGCTCTACAGTCTCGTCGAAACGACCAAGAACTCGAACAATTCGAGCTAAAAATTCGCTTAAAGCGTATATATATATATATATATATATATAGATATATTTTTTTTTTAATTTCCAAAATATTTGTTTCTTTATTTCTACAAAAGGAAATGTACTATCGTTTTTTTTTTTTTTTTTTTTACACCAAAGAAAAATGTAAAGCCTCTCGTTTTAGAAGAATTCTCGTATCTGTTTTTATTATTTAAAGACTACTTTTACATATCGACATTACAAAGTACAATATAACTTTAGTAATTAATTCACCAGAAGTTGATCTGCGGGTTTTTTTTTTTTTCCCTCGTTACCTTTTTGAATGAAAAAAAAAAGAAAAAAAAAAAATAATTGTCGGTTCCATCCATAGTTCGAAGATTCATCATTCGGGTAATAATTGGCTGTACACCTGCACTGTACATCACAAACCACGCGCGCGCGCGTGAAAATTGGCTTTTTTTTTTTTTTCTTCATTGCCGAATCGCTACTGCAGCTTTTCGCGCAAAAATCGAGGGGGGAAAAGAAAAAAAAAAAAAATCGAGTCACTATATCCCACGATATTTTTTTTCTTCTTCTCGGTCTTCGTCACTGGACACGACAGTCGATTACTGAAGATCGTGAGATAAATAAATAATTAATGCTCGATATAGCGCGAATTTTCGATTTTGAAAAAAAAAAAAAAAAAAAAAAAAAAAAAAATCCCGAAATATTGATCATCCGCACACGTTGGCTATCGTAGTAATGTTGCTTTTGTCGTCGTTTCTAATCATCTCAAGAGTACTCCATGTTTTTTTTTTTTATAATTTTTTTTCCCAAAGCGCGAAACGTTTAAAAAAAAAAATAAAAAAAAAAAAAAATTATAACGTTCGCTTCTTTTTTCCTTGTTCAATCGTTCAATGTTCAATGTTCAATTTCATTGTTCAATCCTCCATCTCTTTCCTCTCTCTCTCTCTCTCTCTCTCTCTCTCTCTCTCTCTCTCTTTCTCTTCTTCATCTTTTTCATCTTTTTCTTCTTTTTCTTCTCTTTCTCTCGCAATTCACGTTTTTCTAACGGCGTCATTTGTGTTTCGATTTCTTCTTCTTTTTCGCCTGTTTGCTCTTGCTCTTGGATTTCTTTGATTTTTTCTTGTGTCTCTCGTCGCTGCTCGAATTCGACGAATCGCTATAACTCTCGGTCTCCGTGCTGCTTTCCTTCTTTGATTTGCGTTTTTTGTGCTTTCTGTGCTTCTTCCTGCGCCTTCGATGAGAATCCTCGGAGCTGTCGGTGTCGCTGGACGAGCTTTCGCTGTCGCTCGTCGAATAATCCTCGGTGCTCGTCGATTTGACGCGTTTCTTCGCGGCTTTCGTCTCGAAAATTTTTTCAATCGTAGCAGCAGCAGCAGCAGCAGGAGCGGGAGCAGCAGCGACCGCGGAAGTCTCATTTATCGCTGCCGGTGCGTCCAATTTTGGTTTTTTCGCCGGTACAGGGAGATTTCCGGTTTTCGCAGCGCCATCATCGAGCTCGGAATCCGTGTCGGAGGCCGAATAATCAGGCTCGAAATTCGCCTCGTCGAGAACGCTGCGCTTACGATCGGAAACGAGACGCGGATTTTTTCGTTGCTTCTTGGCGTTCGTCGTCGACGCTGTCGTCGCAGCTGTCTCGGTTCTTGAATTATTTTCGTCCTTTACGAGCACCGTTGGCAATTTTTCTCGCGTCTCACCGCCAACGACAGCGGCCGCAGCGCCGCACGACGACGACGATTCTTTGTTCTTTTGCCTCTTTTCCTGCGTTCTTTCCTTGTCCCTTTTGTGCTTTTTTTCCTTTCGTTTCTTACGATCCTTCGATTTGCTCCTGCTTCGATGCTGCTCCTTTTTACGTTTTTTCTCCTCCCTGAGCCTCTTTTCCCGCCTCTTTTCGCTCTCATCGTCCGCGTTAACAACGCTCGTCGATTCTTTGCGTTTTGCCGAAAAATTTCTCGACTGCTGCTCGTCCCTCTTGACGATTTGTCCGCTGCTGCTGCTGCTCGTCGTCGTCGTCGTCGTCGTCGTCGTTGGTGGTGGTGTACGACCGCGACGATCGTTTCTATTCTCACCGCCTCGCTCGCCTCTCTCGTTTCTCGATTCGTTTCGACCACCGCGAAATTCCGAGCGACCGTCGATTCTCGCCTCGGCGCTTCTTCTCGTCGGCTCGTTTCTCGCCTCGTCCCTCTTCGTTTCGCACCGTTCGCGCGCTCTCGTCGTTTCATTTCTATCCCGATCGCGCTTTCGATCGTCAAGAAAAACTTTACGCTCGCTGTTGCCCGACGCGGATTGCGTTTGTTCGCCGCGACGCTCCGGCGCGTTTGGCGTCGATCGGCGATCTCCTCGCGAAATTAATCTCGGCGATCTCGAGCGTTGCCTGGTCGTCGTCGTCGTCGTCGTCGAATTCGTCGAATTCGTCGATGTTGTCGTCGAATCGATCTTTCCGTCGCGTCTTTCACCGTAATTCTTCGATTGGCCCGATTTACGTTCCTTCTCGTCATCGATCTTATCGCCGAGTCTCTCCTTGGCCGATAATCTCGTCGGCGAGCCATTGCCGTCCGGCATCGGCTTGAATTTCGTTCTGTCGAGCTTCGATTTCTTCGCCATTTCCGTTATCTCGACGTTTCTCTCGTTTCTACCGACGTTTATCGTTACGTTTACGCTCTTACGGGTCTCGCGATTGCTCGTCGTCGTCGTCGTCGTCGTCGTCGTCGTCGCCGTCGCTGACGCTATCGCCGCTTCGTCCGCCTCGATTATCTTTGGTTCGGGATTCTGATAAAGTATCTTACGACTCTCGCTTATCTTCTTTATCTCGATCGGTCTTATGGCATTTATGGCTTTTTGAAAAATTGCATTTTCCGCCCTCTTGAGAACCTCGGAAGTCACGATTTTCGTTGATTTCGATTCGTCCGGACTTCCGGAAATCTGGGGCGCCTCGATCAGCGAGGACGAAGACAGCGACGAGTCGATCGGTGGATCGAATTTCTCCGTCGTATCGTCGCGTTCCCATTTCGATATTTCCGGCAATTGTGCCAAAAATTCATCCTTTCTCGGTGATTTAACGTCCGTTACGTCCGATATACACGGAATTTCGCTCGAATTCGGGATACGCGATGAATTCGTTATTTCCGTTTCGACGATCGTCGTCGTCGTCGTCGGGCTCGTCGTCGTTTTGGTCGTAGGGCTCGTAATTTTCGTCACGGGATTTTCGTTGCTTATTTCCTCATCGTCGATCGGGCTCTTCTCGTATTTCTCATCGATACAGCCAACTTTTGGCTCCTCATCGTCCAGACCAGCGTAAAGACTCTCCGTTGGTATGACGCTGCTGCTGCTCCTTCTCCCTCTCTCGGTTTCATTGATTTCCGGTATTGGCTTGAAATTCAAATTCGACGGATTCTTATCGTGCTCCGTTGTCTCGTTATCGTTTCTCGAATCGTTCGACAACTCCGGTGGCTCGGGATTCATCGACGACAGCGATTTGTCATCGAATTTTTCCTTCGTTAAGATCGGCGATCTTTCGGATTCGGCGGTAATCTCCGGCTTTGTCGTCGTTTTCACAAATTTTAGCTCGGAATTTTCCGTCGTTTGATGAATTTTCGTTGTCACGTGAATCGAATCGATCGACGAACCCGTCGTCGCTTTTACAGCAGCCTCCTCTTCCTTTATCAATTCTTTCTGCATCGAGCGTTTCTCCTTTTTTTTCTTCTTCTTCTTCTCCTTCTCATCGCCGTCCTTCTTCTTCTTCTTCTCCTTAATCTTCTTCTCCTTCTT
The DNA here is from genome assembly GCA_963564615.1 of Rhorus exstirpatorius. Classification (NCBI taxonomy): domain Eukaryota; kingdom Metazoa; phylum Arthropoda; class Insecta; order Hymenoptera; family Ichneumonidae; genus Rhorus; species Rhorus exstirpatorius. The sequence continues at coordinate 11,364,095 of OY751318.1, forward strand.
CCTCTCCTCGGTTCTCTCCTCGTGATCCTTATCCTTGCGCTTAGCTCGCTCCGGCGTTGCGTCCTTCGTCTCGTTTGTCCGCTTCGGCGGATGAGGACTCGAGCTCTTCTTTGGCTTCTTGCGATCGACCGAGTGTCGCTCGTAACGCTCGTGACGCTCGCGATCCTTTTCCATCTCGTAATCGCGCTCCTTCCGATCGCGATCTCGTCCGCGCGACTTTTCGTCGATTCTGTGCCTATCGCGATCGTCGCCCCTGTAACTGTTGGGTCGAACGCGGACGAGAAGATTTTTTTTTTTCAATTCAAGTGGGGGAAAAAAAAAACGTTATACAAAATTCATCGTTATTATTTATATTTGGATATTTCGGGATAAAATTTTTTTTGTTTACCGTTCTTTGTCGTAATCTCGCTTGTCGATCGGTCTCTCGTCGTCGCGACGATCACGGCCGTGTCTATCGTCGCGCTCCTTGTCCTTTTCACGCCTCTCACGTTCCTCCTTGTCTCGCATTCTGTCCTGATGCTCACGTCCCGTTATCGTTCTCTCTCTCGGATCATCCCTCTCGCGATCGCGCTCCCTGTCTCTCTCGCGATCGCGATCGATTATCCGGCGCTCGCCGCGATCGTCGCGCTCGCGTCCGCGATCGGAACGATCGTCTCGTTCGCGATTCCTGGATGGGGGGGAAGCAGAAGTGATTCTTTTTTTTTTTTTTTTTTGCTGAATTCCAAAGTAAATGGGAAATTGTGCGAAGATCGAGGCAAATTATATGCTTCGGTATGGTCAGCGGGGCAATTATTCGATTCTTATTTTTTTTTTTATATTTGGCCGTTGATTCGATGATGAAATAAAAAGTCTGATTTAAAGTGAAAAAATAACAGAGGGATTTTAATCTAAAAAATGAGAAATGTGTATGAATATGTAAGGTTGGTCCTTATTTGGGAGGGTCGGAAGAATTTTCATTTGGACGGCCCCCTAGATCGGTTTCAAATCATTCAAAAAAAAAATTTATGTAAAGTTTCAAGCCACTACTGGAACACGTGCCGCAATGAGCTTGAATTTTCCCGTTTCGATAAAAAAAATTACCCTTTACATGTAATTTTTTTTTTACATAATCAATAGTTTTCGAGTTATACTTAATTGAACTTCGGACATTCCCGATTTCCGTATATATCATATCAAATGCTAACGTTAAGCGTCGTTGAATAAAAATCTAAAAAAAATCACAAATATTCTCGACGAGTAACAGAAAGTTTCCACAAAGTTTAAACTAATTCTGAGAGGATAATTTTGGTCAGGTTGATCTGACGTGGAGTGCCCCATATATATATATATATATATATATAATATATATTAATATATTAATTTATTGGAAAACCTTAAATATCTGTTTAACTGCTTGGTAAAAAATATCAAATTAGTTTTTCTTGAAACTATATTTTTGGCGCTGTGTCGTAAGGTTTTGGGAGCACCGATAGTACAATTCATTTTGTTTGGAATCAAAATCCTCATTGCGCAATGGAGGGAATTTTTTCATTTTTTTTAACCAAGTTTTTTGCAAAATAGTGCCTCAAATTTGGAAAGATTCGTATAATTGACTGTAACTGTTCACATAGTTATTTTTTTTTTCAGATCCCCACGTTCAAAAGATGCGGAAGCGCTGCCCGAACAGGGTGAGACTTCGAAAGGTTGAATTGGACCAACAGTGTGCCTAACACTTTGCGACACTGGTTTTGGAAATTCCATGTCCGCATTTCTTTATAATGCACTTTAGATGTTCTTTTTTGGTCATAATTCATTGTTTGTAAAACATAAAAGAAACAGTACATATTAAAGGGGCGCTATTATCGATTTTTCACTTATTTTTTTTTTAGAAAAATCGTTTTCGGAGACCCTAAAACTAGTCCTACGGTGCTCACTCTTTTGGAAGCTTCTTTTTAAACCAGGAGCAAGCATTTTTTGCGTCAGCCGTAAAAAAATCGAAAATTTTTTAAATGTGAAACTAATATATATATATTGGGCCTAATATATATATTGGGCCTATATATATATAATATATATATAATATATATATTGGGCCTAATATATGTATTGGGCCGGTTTTTTTTCAACTATTTTTATTCTTCTTGCGTACCTTTCTAAAAGTTAATTTTCAGCCTCAAACGAAGCCTCGTGAAGCCGGAACTCGGTAGAAAAATTCTAAAAGGTGACTCATCCGGTTTGAATTTTTCAAACGCTCTAATCGAAATATTTCGAAAACTATGCAAGTTACGAAGCTTTTTTTGGTTTCATTTTGTAGATAATCAATACGATACACGATACGAACGTTTAAAGTTAAGGTCATCGAATAATTGAATGAAGATGCTTATTGCCTCGTAAATTTTCATTTCACCCGTGTTCTAAGCTGATACAAATTTTGTACATATGGATGTATAGCAGAGCTGGGTAGTACTTCAAGTACCCAGTACTTGCGATGTACTGGAAGTACAGTACTTGAATTACAAAGTACTTCAAAAGTATTTCAAGTATTGTACTTAAATTTTCAAGTACTTGACCTGTACTTCAAGTCTTGTACTTAAAATTTCAAGTACATGTCATGTACTTCAAGTACTTGTACTTAAATTTTCAAGTACATGGCATCTACTTAAAGTACTTGTACTTTAAGTACTAGTACTTCAAGTACTTGTACTTAAAATTTCTAAGTACTTTTCTGTACTTCAAGTACTTTTTCAAGTACCAAGTATCAAGTACTTTTGAATACGTTTTGCCAATGGTCGCATGTATAATATGCCTTTTAATATATAATTAAGGAACGTTCCGCGTAGCGATGCCGTGAGACGAATCGAGTTAATCCTAGAATGGTAACCTTATTTTTTTTACCTATTATGGTAACCCGGGGTGACCAAACACCCCAATTTTGAAAAATTCATATCTCCGGTAAAATTTCACAAAAAGGGTTCAATTTGGGCTCATTCTTTGCATTTTTTAATGCAGAATCACGTGAGCTTACGGAAATTTTGCTTGAAGTCGGAAAAGTTAGTCAAAAATGAGGTGAAAGGGTAAAAAACATGAAAAAATCGTAAAAATGACTTTTTTGATTGAATTTGCAATATCTCCGTTGATTTTTATCGAAATTGAACAAAACCAACGGCATTATAAAGTGAAAATATAAAGTTTTGAGACAGGTAGCTTAGTTTTACTCGATTTTCGAAAAAAGTCTATTTATTCCGGGAATCGAAGTCTGGGAACTAAAAAAAAGTCGAAATATTGACTTTTACCGCCAAAATTGGTGTAACAACGCCAAATTATGTGGAAATCGAATGAAACCAACTCTATTTTTAAGAGGAAAGGTAATTATAAAAGATATGTAAAATATATTTTATATTTATGTTACATGTTTATATGTACTTATATTCCATTTGACATAGAGAGAGAGAATTCGACAAACAGTGCCATGAGAGATTGAGCATTGACTTTGATTTATAATTCTTCGTTTAAATATTTCGGTTCAAATCTGCCTAGCCTGAGTGAATCGCGCAATGTGAAAATACGTGTTGATACAAAAAGTACTCGAATAAAAATCAAACGAGTTTAAAGAGTACGTAACAAATCAAAAATAAGTTCTAGAACTTACGAGATGTACGTGAAATCTTGAAAAGTATTTGATACTTGATTTTTGACGTACTTCAAGTACTCGGTACTTCAAGTAATGTCGTATTAAGTACTTCAAGTACTTTTACTTCAAGTAATTGGTACTTCAAGTACTTGGAAACCTTGAGTACTTGAAGTACCAAGTACATGAAGTACTTGGTACTTCAGGTATTTACGGTACTTGGTACTTGTAATACACGAGTACTTCAAATACTTAGAGTACTTTGTACTTTGTACTTGAAGTACTTTCCGGACTTTGCCCAGCTCTGATGTATAGTAGTCACGACCTTTTTTTTTTTTTTTTTTTGAAGAAAATTTGATTATTTACAAAATTAAATCAAAATCAGCTTCCCAACTTGTATAGTTTTCGAGATATTTCGGTTAGAGTGTTTGAAAAATTCAAACCGGATGAGTCAACTTTTAGAATTTTACTACCGAGTTCCGGTTTCACGAGGCTTCGTTTGAGCCTAAAAACTAACTTTTCGAAGGGTACGTAAGGAGAAGAAAATAAAAGTTAAAAAAAAAAAAACCGGCCTAATATATTCATCGATAATTCCACGATACCTCTCATCTCGTATTGCGACACGTTCGCGTTCCTCGACCTCCTGTTCCTTGACCCTCTCTCGTTCCTCGTGCTCCTTCGATATACGCGTTTTTTCACGCTCGTCGCGCGGAAATTTCTCCGGATGATCGACACCGGGCGGTGGCAAATCGTAATATCCCTCGGTACCGGGCGGCGCGACATCGTCGAACGGACGTTTGTAAGTCGTGTCGCGCAGCGGGCTCGCAACAGCGCCGAATCTCTGTGAAACCGGACCGGAATACCTGACGACAGAAAAAATTCATAGATTAATCAATACTTTTTTTTTTCCAATTTTCTCGTTTACTTTATGAAACGAACGAGCGAACTCTCGCGAGATCGTCATCGATGACACACGGACACAAAAAAAAAAACAGAAAAAAAATATCACTCGTTCCACATTCGCACACGCACCTTTTACTGTCACACGAGGCGATCTTAAGATATTTTTTTTTCTTTTTCGCCCTAGTTATCCTAAAATTCTCTTTGACCTTGTATTTTTTTTTTTATTTTTTTAAGGAAGGAATCGTGATGGGACAGGGAAAAAGTACTTATCGAACGATTAATCACAAATGTTATCATCTGTAAGAGAGAAAAAAAATGTTTAATGCACGTGAGAGATAAAAGAAAAAAAAAAAAAAAAAAAAAAATAGTCGGCAAACACGGCACACTTTCGTGATTTTTTTTTTCTTTTTGGGCAAAATATACTTTTCGATAAAATTTTCTTTCTTTTCTTCCAAGTGTGATGTGTTTGCTGAAAGAAATCGCTGTCGAGCGATTTGGAATTTCCGGGCGAGCTGTAAAAAAAAAAAAAAAGCAAACAAACAAAATGAAAGATTATTCGAACAGCGTGAATCAAACCATGTTCACGAAATCGCCGATGAGACTGGAAGCTTTGAAAAAAAAATAGAAAATCGTATATTTTAAGAACTATTTGAAGTGTAAATCAACATTTGTAATTTCTGACGTCTTTTTCACAACCGGCTCGAGTTTTTTTTTTTTTTTTTCTTCTTCTTCTTATTCGATTTCTGTCATTAATGAAGAAGAAAAAGAAGAAGGAAGAAAAACTGTGAAAAAAAAAAAAAAAAAAAAAAAAAAACACCGAGCAAATTGTTACGAACCCCCAGTGAATAATTGAAAATTATTGATTTGGTCCTGAATTCACCTGAATCAGAAACCGAGTCTCGGATGCGTCGTTCAGTTCGGGCGAGACAATGTGAATTCCATGCTTCAAAGTCCCCGATGCCTCTTGTTGAAAAATCGTTTCTTTCTCTGACGAGTTCCGCTCCTCTTCAATTCACTCGTGTGAATTATCGTGTTTTTTTTTCTCTCTCTCTCTCTCTCTCTCTCTCTCTTTCTCTCTTTCTCTCTTGGCCACTCTTTATTATACATACTTCACAGTTTATGAGTACAATGTGAAAATTTTACGCAGTCGATAAAACGCATAAGCCGCAAATTGCAATCACAGCACCGATTTTAAAACAAAAACGAAAAAAAAAAAAAAAAAAAAAAAAAAAAAACGAATCGGATCTCAAGTTATAAAATTTGCAATACTCGCGTTAATAATCAAAAGAAATGATATTTTGTGTTTACAAGGGCAGGGAGGGAGGGGGGGAAACATAAAATTGACTTTTTTTGGTTCAAAAGTGCGGCGATCGATTGACTATTTTTTTTTTTTCCCCTCTTCACTTTGATTTATGTTGCGCGACTTAAAAATGCGATTGGAACGTCGACGAGGCTCGGTCAATTGTCGGTTAATCAAGAGAATTTATAATTTACTGCATCGATAACGATAATTGATATTATTAGTTTTTTTTTTATTTTTAAGATGAGCTGTAACGTTGTTTCAATGATTCGCGAACAAGCAAAAAAAAATACCATGGTGTTTGGAAAAAAAAAATGTTTTTGCTTAAATTGAATTAAGAATTGAAAAATTTGTCGGAAAATCAATGATTTTCCGACTAATTTCATGCAAATTTGACCGCCCTCTCGAAATATTGCCCCTTCGACTTTTTTTTTTAAATAACCATTTCGCGTTTTGAGATTCGTTTACCTTTGTTTGTTTGTTTTTTTTTTTTTTTTTTTTTTTTTTCAATGAATTACTGTCTTGAACTTGCCTTGATATGATCGAGCCTCAATTTGTTTTTTTTTTTCTCAACTTTTCTATCTCATACAAGCGTCGTCATTCGATAGCCGATCTTACAAAAATATATTCGATCAACTCTCTCGCAGGAAGACACAATTCCCCGGCCTAATAATATACCGAGATCACGCAATTTTTTTCTTTCTCCATTATTTTCACTCGAGAGCTCTTAAAATTATTTACATGAATCGCCAAAACCTCGTGCCTCGGTCAAATATACAAAATCATTGACGCATCGCATCCGGCCAAGCTCGTTTCACGATATATAAATATATATTCAACTATATATGCATATATCCTTAGCGTATAAAAATTCGGGCCGACGATAATTCGCCATGGGCGCGCGGACAACGCACTTTGGGGGGGGGCGAGGAACAAAAAAAAATAAATAAAAATTCAAAAGAAAAGAAAAAAACAAAATAGAGCCTGAAGAGAAATCAAATTTTTTTTTTTGGACAAACGAGATCGATAACGCGATCTTCACGAATGTCCGTTATGATTTCTAAATATAGATACTATGTGACTAATATCACAGATGTGTGTGTGTGTGTTTTTATGTATATATATATATATTAGACTCTTTCAAAATAAATCGATAATTTTTTTTTTGCTTTACAAAATCTTAAACTATACTTGGACATCAAAAAATAATCCTCGCGAAAGGAGGGGCCGGTCCTTCAAGATTTAGAGGTGTCTCATCGGACTTTTGTCTTTATTTATTTCGTTAATGACTAATTCTTTTACAAACCGAACACCATTCTGACTGACACATTTTTTATTTGGCTGAAACTTTTTTTTACGGGTTCTATGTCGAAAAAAAAAGATACGGGTTTGAGGATTTTTTTTTTTTTTTTTTTAATAGAGGGGGTTGAAAGTTTGAGATTTTCGTGATTTTTGCCTTGGAGACTCATTTTCAAAAATTCATAACTCCGGTTATTTTTAAGCTAGAGAAAACTATTTTTTTATAATTTTGAAGATAAAAGAGTGAATTTTGAGAAAAAAATATTTTCAATAAATTTATAAAAAATTTCATATTGTTATAAACAATTGAAATGTTTAAATCAATTTTTCAACCATGGCCCCCAAATTTTAACGATTTCTTAATACAACCATCGTATTCTACGTCAAATTATCCATAAAAAACGTATTTTTTATTAATGGAGAAATTATGTTTACTGGTAGAGATAAATTAATTTATCTAGCGCGGCACGTCGTATCGGCGCGCGGGTACCTTCGCACGCCTGTTTTTCTAACCTCACATCGCTTATCACAATAACATTAATGATTATTCAACTCTTAGTCTATTTTGCCAATCGAGTACAAATTATTATTATTAGCAAACAGGACTTTATGATTAATTGAACAAAATAATAATATGTTAGCAAATAAAAAAACAATGAATTACGATTTTTATAAAATTTTTCTTAAAAACATTACTTATCAGTAGTTAATAATCTCCTGCTTAATTGTAGGGGAAAGTACAAAGTAGGAAGTACTTTAAAAGGAAAGTAGAAGATTATTAATATTGATTTTTGTATTTTTTTTTTTGTTTTTTTGCATTTATCGACGTATATATCGACCGATAATTGTTGCTGCGATCATCAAGATCGTTTTTTCTAGTATATTCAGTATTTATACATAAGTTTGGAATATATTCATCATTTTAGGACCAGAAAAACGTTGGTTCCATCCATGCAAATTAATTATTTACGTATTAACGAAATAAAAATGACAAAAGTCCGATGAGACACCTCGAAATCTTGAAGCACCGGCCACTCCTTTCGCGAGGATTATTTTTTGATGTCCAAGTATAGTTTGAGATTGTGTAAAGAAAAAAAAAATTATCGCTTTATTCGAAACAGTCTAATATATATACGTATAACGAATGAAAAATGATGCTCGTTCCTCGAACGAGAATTTCTTACCCTAAAATCGAAGCAAAAATCCGAAAAAAAAAAAACGGTTTGCTTCAGCGGATGTGGGCTGATTGTTATATTTGTAGGGCATCGTGGCTTTTTCTCCTTTTCTCTCGTATACACGCACATACTCCTCTCTCTCTCTCTCACTCGTCACTTATAATCGATCCAAAATTATTATCAATCGCTGAGCAAGCAAAGCGTAAAAGGTTCAAAGGAAAACAAAAATATTAAAAAATTTTCATGAAAAATTCTTAAAATCCGGACGGGTGAGAGCTTTTTTTCCTGGCGCGCTTTTAAAAATTCAATCGCTAAAGGGATTGGCGACCTTTGAAACTTTGCTCGACGTATCCAGACCCTCGTATAGCGTGAATGTTAATCTTTTTTTTTTTTTTTCCAAGAAAATAAATAAATAAATAAATTTTAAAAAATAAATAAAAATAAAGATAAAAACTACACGAGGAATAACGAGACGATATCCGTGTTTGCTCTTTCAGGATCGAATAAATTTTAAATATGTACGGAAAAAATAGTGCGGCATATCGCATACCGCTATCCCGAAAAAATGAATATATATCTTATAAATATATATATATATATAATTTTTTTCCTTTATCCTTGAGGACGGAGAGAAAAAGAAGAGAAAAAAAAAAGAAAAAAAACGGCTATATTCGACTAGATTCATCCACCGGGACAGCGATATGAGTTGCGACGATGACAAATAGCCGGATTTTTTTGTTCTTTGTTTTGTTGTTGTTGTTGTTTTCGTTTTTTTTGTTGGGGGGGGTTTTTTTTGTTTTTTTTTTCAACGTGTACACGAATCATCAAAGTACTATTGTGGCGAAAATACCTGTTGTAGGATTCATAATAGTCTTTCCTGTCCGGTTGCGGAGGAGGTCCCAGTGACATTAGAGGCGGTGGATGCGAACCGACACCGCCGACCGGCGCTAGATGAGGCAACAACGGTGGTATACTGTGCTGCGACGAGTGATTACGCGGCGGATAACGCGGCGGACCAGCTGGACGTTCTCTCGGCGGCGGTGGGGGCGGCAAATCTCGTTCCCGCTCCCGAAAACCATAATCATGAGCCGGCGAATCATTGTAATAACTGTTGTAACTTCCGACCGGCTGATCTCGCGACTCCCGAGATCTCGGCCTGTCGCGTTCCCGTTCTCTGTGAAATCTGCGATTGATAAAAAAAAAAAAAAAAATATATATATATATATATATATATACATTATTATACAGGGTGGCTACGAAAAAAAAAAAAAAAACAGCAAAAAAGTTCCCCGACTATCCCTTCTCTTTGAAAAAATCGTAACTTCCAGAAAAATGAACAAATCGACATAGTTAAGATCGCATTTTGAAGATGAAGGATGCATCTGATCATGAAAAATTCGACGAACGCAAGACTTGCATCCCTTCAGTTTTAAATCCTGTCGAAAAGTGCGAAAATTGCGAAAAAAAAAATGAGAAACGGGCAAAATTTATTTTAGACTCGCGATCTCGGGTATGCGCCGCGAAATAACATCGAAAATTTGTAGCAAAAATGTCCGGACCAAAAATCATCCCTAACGGCAATGAAATATCGACAGCCACCCCTGGCAATGGTGATACGCCCAATAATGCGCTTTCATTGATGTCAAGTTCATGAATATTTTTGAAAATACATGAAAAAATTGTAGCAAGAATATCCGAATGGAAAACTACCCCTGACAATAACGAAACATCGAAAACCATCCCTAGAAATGGTGATAGGCCCAAAAAAATGCACTTCCATTGATGTTCAGTTCATATATCGCGTGTCTAATGACAAAAGGTCGTAAGCGCCATTATACGACCTTTTGTCATTTTTAATGACAAAAGGTCGTATAATTTTTTTTTTTTTTTTTCGTATTTGGAGTAAGAACGCGGAATTAGGTCCAGAAACGTTGAAATTAAAAAGCCGGTCAACCAATGACGGAAGGTCGTATGTACTGGCAGATACGACTTTTTATTACAAACGCGAAGAGAAAAAATTGCGTCGACTAATTGCGGAAGGTCGTATCCCCAAAAATATTATTTTTGGGGGATACGATCAAGTTTTGTCAAATATCAAGACTTTAGTTGCGAATTACGTAAAGTTTCGCGATTTTATCCCATCGGCGTTGAAAATTTCTAATCGAAAAATAAATTTCACTCATCCGCGGCACATACGACTTTTCGATTGGACGTCCGGAAGTTCAAAATTTCAACAGATCTTCGCGTTTCAGGTGTTTCCGGAGCGATTCGAGAAAAAAAAAAAATTATACGACCTTTTGTCATTTCGCTCGGGAAGGTAATGACAAAACATCGCATCTTTTTTTTTCATTGATTTTTGGTGGATACGACCTTTTGCGCTTACGTTTTTTTCTTGCTAATTTTAATGGATCCAGGCGTTTGCTATGTTTTTAAAGCGAATGCAATAAAAAAAAAAAATTTTATACGACCTTTTGCCACCAAAATCGTATTTTTGGCGCTTACGACCTTCTGTCATTAGACACGCGATATATTTTTGAAAACGCATGGAAAATGTGTATCAGGAACATCCGAATCAAAAACTACCCCTGACGGTAGCAAAACATATAAAAAACCGCCCCTAGCAGTGGTGATGCGACTGAAAATGCGCTTTTATTGATGTTCAGTTCGTATAAAATTTTTGAAAACACATGAAAAATTTGTAGCAAGAAAATCTGAATCGAAAACTACCCCCGACAGTAACGGAACATCGAAAACTACCTCCTAGAAGTTGTGATGCGCCTAAAAATCGACTGTCATTAGTGAGGTCGGGGTGCTTTTTGAACGTGAGTCCCCTCTCAATTGGGAGTATAAATGAAATTTTTTTATTTCAAAATCTGGTAGTTTAGGAAAAAACATTCAGTACGCATTTTTTTATTTGAATCAAAATTGCCGTTAATGTAACAAATTGAAAAATATAACATTATGACGTCACACATGTTACGCTATATCTATATATATCAAAATCCGTGAAATTAAATTTCCTATAACAGCTGCATCTGTCATTTTTAACGAAAAATAAAAAAACACGTACTCATTATTTTTACTTACTCTACATTATGCGCCCCTATGATTGAAAAAAAAAAATTTCATTCATACTCCTAATTGAGGGGCAGTTCACAAGGGTTGAAATGATCCGCAAATTTCTCAGAATATATTCACGTGTGCCAGGATACTCATATTCCGATTTGGATCAGGATAAAATAACGGAAAATCAGATGATAAAATTTTATCCATCGGGGAGTGAATTTCTCTCAATTGAGTGGTAGTTCATAAGGGTTTATTGATCCGCAAGTTCTTCAAAATCCCACTACGTGTTCTGAAATGACTTTTCCTCAATTTCCGGCAGAAATGAACGATGGGAAATGAAATAAAGATTTTTTCAAGCGATTTGGCTGGTTTTTTTTTTATTTGGGGGTAGTTTACGAGGGTAGGAAAATTCGGGAATAATTTTTTTTCTCACATCGGGTACTCGTTAATTCAGATTCACCGTGTACCAACTTTGCCAAACGCTCCAAAAAAAAAAAAAACTCAGCCGTTATAGGGTCAATAGAATAGGAGCTTATCGGGTTAATCAACCGATGAGTTTTTTTTTTTTTTGATACTCGAAAGAATCTGTTTTGGAAAATTATTGCATTTGATCAATGTCCTTGCGTCCACAAATATAATCCATAGATCTTTATATTATATTACAAAAATTTTGCCACTGTGTATCAGAATCAAGGGGCTCGCATACGATCAGTGGAAAAAAAAAAAAAAAAAAAAAAACAGGTTGGGAAAAGCATTCGAGCCTGCTTCGCGTCAGGGATGAGCCGGACGAGAAAACGAAGCGAAACAAATGAAAATATATTCATAGGTCCCAAGAATTTGATATGAAAACGCAAAAAAAAAACGACAAATTGCACTTTTTTATATTTTCAGAAATGTCGAAGGTTCGCTAAAATCAAATTATCAATTAAAATCAATTAAAATTTTAAAATTTTTTTCCAAATTTTCAAAGCGGGGACCATCGATTTTTGCCCATTTTTCTATAATCTCTCTCTCTCTCTCTCTGTCTTACCTTGGCGGAGATCTGACGGGAGATCTGTATCGAGGCGGCAAATCCCGTTCTCTTTCGCGATCTCTCTCCCTGTCGCGTTCTCTGTCACGCTCGCGGTCTCTCTCCCTGTCTCGCGAGATCGAACCACGCGGCGATTGACTGCGAGAGTACGATCTAGATCTGAGGGGAAAAAAAAAAAAAAAAAAAAAAAAAAAAAAAAATCAACGAATTATCACAACCAATTTATCATACTTCAAATAATATCTCTTTGTTCTTAAATAAAAGATAAATAAAAAAAAAATAATATAAAAAAAAGATAAATAAATAAAAAAGTTAAATAAAAAAAAAAAAAAAAGACAAATAAATAAAAAAGTTAAATAAAAGAGAATTTCTTCGAAACTCGTGGCAAAATTACCTGCTGATCGAGAAGCTGCCGCTTCGAGATCTGCGCTTGGGCGTGCGGCTTCGCTGTCTGAGAGGCGGCGGTGATCTCGTGGATCGTCTCTTTGGCGGCGGACTGCGAGATCTGCTGATTCGCGACGGCAGCGGCGATCTACGTCCGAAGGAGCGTGAACGCGATCTCGTGTAACTTCGAGATCTCGAGCGTGTACGACTTCGTCGTCGGTGCTTGCCGAGACGACGATCACGCTCGTCCTTCTCTCGCAGCATACGCTCGAATGCCTCGAGAGGATCCACGATTACACTGTCGAGAGAAAAGGGGGGAAAAAAAAAAAAGATATTGAGCACAAGACTCAAAATTTAGTCAAAAATATTTTGAAAAATTGAGATTTTTCATTAAACTTGACTGAAATATTACCTAAAATATTCTATTTTTATTGTTATTATTATTATTATTATGCACAAATATTGAGAATCAAAGAGATAGATTTCGAATTAAACAAAAATTTTGGAAAAAAAAATGTAGGCCCGTCGATGATAGCGAAAAAAAAAAAAAAAAAAAAAAAAAAAAACACCTACCCGGGAGGATTTCCATTGTGCATAGCTCTACCCATTCCCGGTGGCGGTGGCTGAACTCCCCTGTATCCCACTGGAAATAATGAAATTATTTAGGAAATTGAAAAAAAAAATATATATATATATTTATAAAAAATTTCTTAAAAACGAATCGAATAAACGACTCACTGTGATGCATCCCTCGCATGGGTCGAGGCGGCCCGTTGTAACTACGCGGTATCTGAGCTCCTCTGTAGCCGGATTGCTGATAAGGCGGTCTGTCGTATCTGGGCGGCCCGTAGTGCGGACCGCTCTGATGCTGGGGATACATGGGTATTCTGTGCGCCATAAATGGATCCGGCAGGAGGGCATTGTGCGGCGTCAGATTCGGCGGTGGCTGATTATAATTTGGCTGTTGCGCCAGTTGCTGAGACTGCGCTGAGAGACGCTCGTCGCTGGGCGGATAGGGCAACAGCGGCGGCTGCTGACTCGACGCGGACGTCGGACCGTGCAAATGAGGCTCGTCGACCTTTTTTTTCATGGGGGAAGCGCGGAAAGAAAATTTCATCGTTGAATTATCATTCAAATTTAATCCCGGAACCGAAGATTATTTTTTTTTTTCGGCACCTCCTAACGGAATACGCGGGTCATTGGCGTCCGCGACATATACTCAACAGCCCTTAAATATTACAAAAAATTCTGAAAAAAATCATAGGTGCTCTTTGAGGCTTGAGCTACAAGTTTAATCATTAATAAGATCGTGACGTTAATTTTGGAATTGTTAATTTAATCGTTGGAAAAATAAATGCTGGAAATGCACCGTAATGTTGAAAAATTCATAATTTTTGTCGAGTAACTTCTTTTATCCGTTCAACGGCTGAGTTTTTTTTTTTTTTGGAACGTTTGAAAAAGTTGTGAGAAAAAAGCATTATTCCAGAATTTTCCTACCCTCATAAACTACCCCCCGAATGAAAAAACTACCCCGATCGCTTGAAAACATCTTAATTTCATTTCCAATCGTTCATTTCTGCCAGCAATTGAGGAAAAGGCATTCCGGAACACGTAGTGGGATTCTGAAGAACTTACGGATCAATTAACTACTACCCTTCAACTGAGAGAAATTCACACCCCCAATGGATAAAATATTATCATCTCATTTTCCGTTATTTTATAATAGAATATGCATGAGCATATTCCGAAGGACTTACGAATAATTCCAACCCTTATGAACAATTTCGATGTTTTGTTACTGTTGGGGGTAGTTTTGGATTCTGATTTTCTTGCCACGAATTTTTCATGTATTTTCAAAAAATTATATGAACTGAACATCAATAAAAGTGCATTTTCAGGCGCATCACCACTGCTAGGGGCGGTTTTTGGATATTTCGTTACTGTTAGGGGTAGTTTTTGATTCGGATGTTCTTAATACACATTTTTCATGCGTTTTCGAAAATATATATGAACTGAACATCAATGAAAGTGCATTTTTGGGCTATCACCATTTATAGGGGGTGGTTTTCGATGTTTCGTTACCGTTAAGGGTAGTTTTCCATTCGGATATTCTTGCTACGAATTTTTCATGTATTTTCAAAAAATTATAAGAACTGAACATCAATAAAAGTGCATTTTCAGGCGCATCACCATTGCTAGGGGCGGTTTTTGGATATTTCGTTACTGTTAGGGATAGTTTTTG
Organism: Rhorus exstirpatorius; assembly: GCA_963564615.1. NCBI lineage: Eukaryota > Metazoa > Arthropoda > Insecta > Hymenoptera > Ichneumonidae > Rhorus > Rhorus exstirpatorius. The sequence continues at coordinate 11,379,101 of OY751318.1, forward strand.
ATTCAGATGTTCCTGATACACATTTTTTATGCGTTTTCGAAAATATATATGAGCTGAACATCAATGAAAGTGCATTTTTGGGCTATCACCATTTATAGGGGGCGGTTTTTGGATATTTCGTTACTGTTAGGGGTAGTTTTTGATTCGGATATTCTTGCCACGAATTTTTCATGTATTTTCAAAAAATTATATGAACTGAACATCAATAAAAGTGCATTTTCAGGCGCATCACCATTGCTAGGGGCGGTTTTTGGATATTTCGTTACTGTTAGAGGTAGTTTTTGATTCGGATGTTCCTGATACACATTTTTTATGCGTTTTCGAAAATACACTGAACATCAATGAAAGGGCATTTTTGGGCTATCACCATTTATAGGGGGTGGTTTTCGATGTTTCATTGCCGTTAGGGGTAGTTTTCCACTCGGATATTCTTGCTAAAAATTTTTCAAGTGTTTTCAAAAATATTTATGAACTTAACATCAATGAAAGTGAATTATTGAGCGCATCACCATTGCCAGGGGTGGTTATCGATATTTTATTACCTTTAGGGGTGGTTTTTGATCCGGACCTTTTTGCTACAAATTTTCGATGTTATTTCAAAGCGCATACTCGAGATCGCGAGTCTAAACAAAAATTTGGCCCGAAAGTTATGCTCGTTTCTCATTTTTTTTTCCGCAATTTTCGCAATTTTCGACAGGATTTAAAACTGAAGGGGTGCAAGTCTTGCGTTCGCCGAATTTTTCATGATCAGATGAATCCTTCATCTTCAAAATGCGACATTAACGATGTCGATAATGTTCATTTTTCTGGAAGTTACGATTTTTCAAAGTAGGTGGGACGTATGCGTCCCACCGGCCGTTAAAGGGGTTCAAAAAAATTCTTTGAGATATTTTTACTCGAGCTGATGTACTTTCAGGGAAAAAAAAAATATCGCAAGCTTCGGGAATTAAAAAAAAGGGCATTTATTTTAAGGGTTGAAAGGATGCCGAGGACGCGAACGACCCATTGTCTTCGGTTCCAGGGTTAATAACGCTGCCGGATGCCATGCGCAAGATCGATGATTGAGCAAATAAGTATGGCAAGTCGTTAAAAAAGAAAAACGTGCAGGAACAATTTTCGAAAAATTTACTATCCTTCGGACATCGTTAATATATTGTCCGAATCGTTTTCCCAATTTTCCGCATCACATATCTTATCTCCATCCAATTTTGCGGCTTCTCTCTTTTGTTTTCAATATTTTTTTCTCGCTTTCTCTCATGCGCATCGCAATGTTATCGGTTCGTTACTCACCGTCGGCGTACCCGGACGATCCTCCGTCGATCTTCGAATGTCCCTGTGATCGGCGCAATAATGATAACGACTGTTCCCATGCGGCAGATCATGATAGCTCTTCGACGCCGGATGATTCATGTGATGGGGTGACTGAGGAGCTCGGTGAGACTGATAGTCACCGTGCTGGGAATGTCTCGGCGATAGTGATCTCCTGCGATTTAATGCTCGCAAACTTTCAATTCTACGTCCGTGATCTTCCCTTCTGAAGATACGACGAGAATCAAAATATTTATCTCTAATTATTATTTATTTTCACGATCGAGAACCAATAACACAAAATTTATATCACAAAAGAGACGCATTACAAAAAAATATATAAAATACATTTTTAGCTTTATCGCAGAGCGTAACGCAGGAATCCAAGCCGCAATAAAATTACAAGCTTAATTCCTTTTTTTTTTTTTTTTTTTTTTTCAAATTCAAGATCCAATTATTATTATTATCTAGGTGCGAGAAAATGAAAAGAGCGCGAAATTTCTAATTTATTTTTAATTATCACAAATACTTTATTTGTTTATTAAACTTGTCACTTTTCCGGATTGCAATCGAACGGAAAATTTTGTACCAATGTAACGGCGTTGGTAATTTATAAACGTTTTTTTATAATTTTCTTTTGTTGAAAAAAAAAAAAAAAATATAGCAAACTGCGCAGTTTGTCGAAAATACTTTTTCAAAAAAAAAAAATTACAGAGAAACTTTAAAAAACGGAATAAATTTATATTTTATTTATCGGTTTCTGCGTCGATTTTACAATCATCGGATTCGATGAAGAATAATTAATGCGGGTCGTTCAAGGGGGGGCAGGGGAAAAGGTATAAAAGTCTCATTATCGAACTCGATTGTACACAAGATCCTCAAATTTATACCTCTCATGATGATTATCCTTGCTGAAACTTCGCCTTCTGTCGCAAAGTCTCTGATCGTCCGAATAATCGTCATCCTGATCCTTCTTTTCCTCTGTCTTGATTTCTTCTCGCTGCGAATCTTTCTCCGGCGAGCTCTGACCCAGGCACGGTATGGGCAACAACGGCTCTGTCCCAGGCGGCGGCGGTACTTCGGCCTCGTCTTCCGCCGTCAATTTTGCCAAAGCATCGACGCGTACCTCAACGTCCGGGGGAGATTCGACCGACGCTTAACGAACAAAAGTAACAATAAATAAATCAATAAATTGTAAAAAAAAAAAACTAAGAAAAAAAAGCTTAAAATTGGAAGAAAAAAAAAAAAAAAAAAAAATTATCGAGTATCACGTTGATTCGCGCATCGTCGCGATTCTCACTTTGAATTCTTCGATTTTAACGTCCCGTTGAGCGTTGCTTTTTCGAGCATCGGTATATCGCATTTTGCGAATCTTTCGCTTTTTCCATCGCGACAGGTTATGGTACTGACGGGCAAAAATTATATATACGAATAATCGCGGAAGAAAATTTCAAGATGGCGCCACTGGCCACCCTCGAGTTCCGAAACGGTATATGCTCCGAATAAATGAATATATATATATATATATATATATATAGATATATGGATATTAGGGTGGTTCGAAAAAAAAATTTTTTTTTGATTTTTCATGCTCCCACCCCTCAAAACTTGAGTTTTGATGAGAAAAAAAAAACTCAAGTGCAAGCCGCCGCTCATTGGACGTTTATAATTATAACAGCCAATTAACGTCTATGACGAACTTTTTGGAAGTGAAAAATTTGAGACCATGAGGATTGTATTTCGAATTGAGAAAAAAAAATTTCATTAAATGATTTTTTTTCTATTCCTAATTTCTAAGTCTTTTTATAAAAAATTTTAAGCAATTTTAAGTTGAACATGTTTTTTCCCGACACCATCGTTGTTCTAAATAAAAATTTATATCGATTTTATTTGTAACAATAATTTTTCGATTAAAAATTGTTTATAAATTGTCATAAACAATTCAGTATCTGGTGAAATTTTGATTTTTCATGCTCCCACCCCTCAAAACTTGAGTTTTGATAGAAAAAAAAATCCTCGCGAAGTGGAAGCCGCCGCTCATTGGACGTTTATAATTATAACAGCCAATTAACGTCTATGACGAACTTTTTGGATGTGAAAAATTTGAGACCATGAGGATTGTATTTCGAATTAAGAAAAAAGAATTCCATCAAATGATTTTTTTTTCTATTCCTAATTTCTAATTCTTTTAGTAAAAAATTGTAAGCAATTTTAAGTTGAACATGTTTTTTCCGACACCATCGTTGTTCTAAATAAAAATTTAGATCAATTTTATTTGTAACAATAATTTTTCGATTAAAAATTGTTTATAAATTGTCATAAACAATTTGTGTCTGGTGAAATTTTTTTTTCGCGATAATTTTTTTTCTCGACTCAAATACGTACTCCGTGGTTCTTTATTCTCTCGCTGAAATAGGAAATCATTAGTCTCAGGGAAGATTGTACACAAGCAAATTTGTTCACCTTTAACGATTTTTCCGCTATGACTTTATGCAAAAAAAAAAAAAAACCACGCAAAATCTCATTTATTTATTTATTTTCGGTAAAGATTGATGCCAACGACGCTTTTTTTTACACGTGGCATACGTCTTTCGATGGAAATCAGCGACTAAAAGTATATATTGCCCTTGATCTCTATTCTTGGTTAACGATGGTTTAAATTCCGCGCCCAAAGCTACTTTTCATACAGCAATATCGTTTACAACTTTTAAATAATTAAAGATTCTCTTTATTTGAAATACACGGTCTCAAATTTTTCCTTCCAAAAAGTTCGTCACGGACGTTAATTGGCTGTTATAATTAGAGACGTCCAATGAGCAGCGGCTTCCACTCAAGCTACAGAGCTTCCTCTTCGCGAGGATGTTTTTTTTTCTATCAAAACTCAAGTTTTTAGGGGTGGGAGCATGAAAAATCAATTTTTTTTTTTTAAACACCCTAATGGATATATATGTCCGAGAACAATGTTTGGTCAAGGAATAACAACTGAAGAGCCCTTAAAAAAAAATCTCGAGGCTCGAAACGTTCGTATTTTGCACGAATTATAATTTTCGAATGAAAAAAATAGCGTCAGAGTACATTTCCGGCTTCATTTTTACGTGGAAATTAGTATTTCAGTATGATTCGGTACTTAAGGTGGCTCTGGCACGAACTCGTTACGGAAAAAAAAAAAAAAAATCTCGTAGGATATGGTAAATGAAGTACCCTTATTCGTGTATGGAAAGTTTCAGATCGGGTCATGGACTAAATAAGAGAAGATAAAAATTATTGAAACTCGCGAGCTTTAACTCAGGGCTCATGGGAGGATCATCCTCGAAAGACTTTGACCGAGTAATGTCTCTGCATCCACGCTACGTTCATATTTTCTACGAATTATAATTTACGAATGTAACAGCGTCAAAGTACATTAAATTTTACGCGGATTTCAATGTAATTCAATATTTTCTGTCTATTTTGTTGTTGTTGCTGTGGCAATGCATCGAGAGTAAGGGGAGGAAAAAAATAAAAAAAAAACGGATTTGAAGTACACAATTTCAGTTTTAATTTGAAAAAAAAAAATGTTTTTTTTTTTACTGGAATGTCTGAAAAGCAAGAACCAGGGGAGTCATTTTGAAGTTCAAAGTACCCTCCAAGCTCCTGTGGAACGGATTTGTCATTCGTTTATCCATTCATTCATTATATACGCATGAAAATTCTACTCAAAATCATGAAAATGTTTATTTTTCGGCAAAAAAAAATTAATAACTATGCCGAATTTCAATTTATTGAAAATCGGTTCTATAGAAGCTCAGAGGGTGCCTTGACCTTTAAAATGACTCCTGATTTTTTTGCTTTTCAGACATTCCGTTTGGGCCTTTGTCACCGTTTTTTTTTTTTTTTATTTTTTCAATTAAAGCTGAAATTGTGTACTTCAAATCCGTTTTTATTCCTTTTTTTTCTCCCCTTACTCTCGACGCTTTGCTACAACAACGAAAAATAGATTGAAAATAACGTTTGATATTTAGATAGCCCCTCGAGGGGTCAAAACTAATTTTAGCTAATAATCGTATCATTTTCTCAATCAAGAGAATTTCAATCACAGATTGGAAAAATAAAAACTCTGGAATACAAAGAGTCGGAAATTCGAAAGATCTCCAAAAATTCGTCAGCTGATTGTCAACTTTTTTTTTTTGCTCCGACTCCCTGTTCGAGTACGGGCTTAAATTTTTTTTTTTTCTCCAAATCTCACGAAAGATCGTACGGAGCGGTTTTTGTCAGGACGAGAAAAAAATGACGAGGACAGAAAAACGGTTGGTTGGATGAAAAGAAAAAAAAAAAAAAAAATTTCGTACGAAAGAATCGAAGAAGCATTTCACATTGCGAAATCATGTCAATCAGAGGTCGGTCGCTTTTTTTTTTTGCTCCGTCAAACCTTTGAATATCGCCGATGAATCGCGGCAATTCGAGTTACAAAAATTATGATATTTTTTTGAACTAATGAGAATATTCGTACGTAATTATCAAATTTTTACAATCTATTTTTGTTTTATATAAAAAAAAAAAAAAAAAAAAAAAGCCTCCGTATGAGATCGCCATATTAATATACTTTACCGGGTACGATCGTTGCCGGGGCTAATTCCTCGAATTCCTGAGATATCGGCGGCTCGACGATATCCGCCGGTTTCTCCGTCGATTCCGCAGGATCGAGGCTGCCCGTCGAGCTCGAAATCTGCGGAGCCGGGGTCGTCGCAACGATCTGAGTATTATCCTGGGACTCGACGATCGGTTGTTGGGCACCCTCGAGCTTCGGTTTTTCCAGCTTAACGAGAGACTGCTGAGCCGGCTGATTCGCTTGTGCGGCTGGCCTGTAGGTCTGGCGTTTCGCGTAGCCCGTCTCGTTCTTGAAATTCATCACGGCGTTGCGAAGAAAACGATTCGGTATGAGAGTCTCGGGTGAGACGTCCTTCTCGTTGCAGTCGGGACACTCGTGCTCCTCGGATTCGAGCAAAAATGTTCGAATACCTGCGAAACGGTGAAAATTAATGATAAAAGAAAAAAAAAAAACACAGAAAATTAAAAAAAAAAAAAGAATCGTTGACTTTTGTCGTTATCAGAGAGATTTTTAAGCCAGAGAAAAACGGTAAGAATGATTCTAAAATTTGAGGAGAGGTTTGCGCTGGTACTAGGGAACACACCATAAATAGGAGTATGAATGATATTTTTTTTTTTTTTTCAATCATCGGGGCGCATAATGTAAAGTAAGTAAAAATAATGAGTACGTATTTGTTTATTTTTCGTTAAAAATTACAGATGCACATGTTATGGGCAATTTAATTTCACGAATTTTGATATATATATATATAGATATAGCGTAACGTGTGTGACGTCATAATGTTATATTTTTCAATTTGTCATATTAACGGAAATTTTGATTCAAATAAAAAAATAAAAAATACGTACTAAATATTTTTTTTCCTAAAATACCAGATTATGATATAAAAAAAAAATTCTATTTGGTATTTTGGTTTTTCAATCAAATCATTATGAATAAGTTTGAATTATTTTTAATTGTGAGTTTGAATGAATTTTTTTTTTTTTTTTTTTTCAATCATCGGGGCGCATAATGTAGAGTAAGTAAAAATGAGTACGTATTTGTTTATTTTTCGTTAAAAATTACAGATGCACATGTTATGGGCAATTTAATTTCACGAATTTTGATATATATATAGATATAGCGTAACATGTGTGACGTCATAAGGTTATATTTTTCAATTTCTTATATCAACGGCAATTTTTATTCAAATAAACAAAATACAAAATACGTACTAAATATTTTTTTTCCTAAAATACCAGATTATGATATAAAAAAAAATTTCTATTTGGTATTTTGGTTTTTCAATCAAATCATTATGAATAAGTTTGAATTATTTTTAATTGTGAGTTTGAATGAATTTTTTTTTTCAATCATCGGGGCGCATAATGTAGAGCAAGTAAAAATGAGTACTTATTTGTTTATTTTTCGTTAAAAATTACAGATGCACATGTTATGGGCAATTTAATTTCACGAATTTTGATATATATATAGATATAGCGTAACGTGTGTGACGTCATAATGTTATATTTTTCAATTTGTCATATCAACGGCAATTTTTATTCAAATAAACAAAATACAAAATACGTACTAAATATTTTTTCTTAGACTATCAGATTTTGAAATAAAAAATTTTCATTTATACTCCGAATTATTTCAGATTTTTTGACCGTATAGTTGAGGAGAAGATAAAAAACACTAAATATGCCGCTTATACGTGGGGCTCTTTTGGGGAGAAGTATTCGAAGCTATGATCGGAGATTATTTTAGGAGTGAAAAAACGGTAAAGTTTCCCCCGAAGAACCGCTCAAACGACAGATTAGACCTTCATAGATATAATTTGCCCATAAAGAAAGTTTTTTCACCGTGCCGATCGGTGAAATAGTACTGATAAACGGAATTGGGAGTATAAATGAAAATTTTTTATTTCAAAATTTGATAGTTTAGGAAAAAATATTTAGTACGTATTTTTAATTTTTTTGTTCGAATAAAAATTGACGTTAATATAACAAATTGAAAAATATAACATTATGACGTCACAAATGTTACGCTATATCTATATATATATATATCCGCTATATATATCAAAATCCGTGAAATTAAATTGCCTATCTGTGAATCTGTTATTTTTAACGAAAAATAAACAAATACGTCCTCATTATTTTTACTTACTCTACATTATGCGCCCCGATGATTGAAAAAAAAAAAAACAATTTCATTCATACTCCTAATCGAGCGTGAGTAATGGCAAATTAATAAAATAAAAACGTATTTGGTGAAACAAATGCCGAACGCGACCTGCCCCGCGCGTCGCTCGCGCCGTCACGTTCCCCTTGGCGCACCCAATTGATGCTAAGAATCTCCTTAATTGAAAATAACCAGCGATCGGTGCGTGATTTTGAATATGGAATGGAAATGGAAATGGAATATGGAATTTGAGAGGGTTAAGGGGGTTGAGATACGTGAAAAGGCGAAGAAAGGCTGTACGATTGGAAAAAAAAAATAACGATAAAAAGAAAATTAAAAAGGACGTAAAAATTGTTTTCGATTCATCGAGATACTTACACTCGTCGCAAAACGAATTACCGCAACAGGGTATCATTACGGCGTCTGTGAGCAAATCTTTGCAAATGTTGCACAAAAGATCTTCGGGTATCTCGGGTTTCTCGACAACCGGCTCGGGATCCTGTGCAAACGGTGGACGTTCCTTTTTTCCTTCTTTGTAAGCTTGACTGTAGAAGAAGAAGAATAAGAATAAGAAGAAGAAGAACGTATTTTTATTACACCAGGGTGAACACCCCAAAGTATAAATGATAATATGGAAGAGTGATATAAACTTGCAAAATAGTCTTATACTAATGAACAAAAGCAGAGAAGTGAGAAGTATAATGCACGTTGAGTGAGTAAAGATAATTATACAATTCAGGTAGATCGAGCAACGATAATTATAATTAAAGTATAGTTGAGTTAAATTAAAGTTAGAGAGAGAGAGAGAGAGAGAGGAGAGAAAAAAGAGAGCGAGGCAAAATTCGCGTTTCAGGATGTTCAATATTTGTCTTGTTATTCTTCGAAATAAATTTTCTTCAACTACTTCGGATAGGGTTGATTTTTTTTTTCATTCAGATTGAGTTTTTTCATTCAGTTGAGTGAGTAAAGATAATTATACAATTCAGGTAGATCGAGCAAAGATAATTATAATTAAAGTATAGTTGAGTTAAATTTAATTTAACTCAATTTAAAATTTAAAAAATAAAAGTTAGAGAGAGAGAGAGAGAGAAGAGAAAAAAAGAGAGCGAGGCAAAATTTGCGTTTCAGGATGTTCAATATTTGTCTTGTTATTCATCGAAATTCGAAATAAATTTTCTTCAACAACTTCGAATAGCGTTGATTTTTTTCATTCGGATTTTTATCGTATCGAGAAGTACTTTAATTTTGATCCGTTGGAAAAAAATAATGAATAGTAGATAAGAATGAATTTTTGAAACTCACTGGTCTATAGCGGGTACGGCGTATTGTCCCGTCGGCGTCATCATCGCTCCGGGAACCAGTGGACCCTCCACGGGTACCATAAAACTTCTCGGTATACCCGTACTCTTCTTGATCTCGATCGGCTCTCTGTCGACGCCGGAGGGACAATTTTTGATCCAGTGACCCGGCTGATGACACTTGTAGCACCGATAATTCGGTGGTACCTCGCCCGTTTGATTGGCACCTCGGATCTTCATGTAGCTGCGAGGATTTTACTTTTTAATTCGACGCAAGGATAGGACAGTTTCGTCGAAATTTTTTTCGATATAATGAAAATTTGGGCGACTTTTCACGCGATTCTGCAAAGACTCAGTTTTACATCTTGCAAAGTCTCAATCGCATTTGCTTAAAAAAAAAAAAAAAAGTTTTTGCTATTTTCCGACAATTAGGGAGAAGCTTCAGGCTTCGTTTGTCGAGAAAAGTAAGAAAAATAATTTATTGCGAGTCCCAAACGAGCAAAATAAAAGAAATCTTTGAAAAATTGCAACTTTCTCACGATTTTTTTTATAGATCCTTCAAAATTTTTTTCTTTAGTACGATCGGAAGGGAATTTTGTCCAAGAATTTTCTATCATTATTATGATACTGTGAAATTTATTGATAAATAAGTGATAAAAAAAAATATTAATTTAAAAATTTTATTTCATTTGCATTATCCTATATTTTAATTTTTGTGAGAATTATAGGATAATGTAAATGGATCTTTGCGTAGCTGCAAGGGTTTTACTTTTTGATTCGAGGCAAGGATAGGGCAGTTTCGTCAAAATGTTGGGTATAATGAAAATTCAGATAACTTTTCACGCGATTCTGCAAAGACTCAGCTTTACATCTTGCAAAGTCTCAATCGCATTTGCTTAAAAAAAAAAAAAAACGTTTTTGCGATTTTTCAACAATTAGGGAGAAGCTTCAGGCATCGTTTGTCGAGGAAAGTAAGAAAAATAATTTATTGCGAGTCCCAAACGAGGAAAATAAAATGAATCTTTGAAAAATAGCAATTTTTTCACAGATCGATCAAAATTTTTTTCTTTCAATACGATCGGAAGGGAATTTTGTCCAAGAATTTTCTGTTATGATAATAACAGATTGTTTTTGGTCAAACACACACAAAAGTCATTAACAATAATGATACTGCGAAATTTATCGATAAATAAATGATAAAAAAAAACAAAAAAAAATTTATTTCATTTTCATTATCCTATATTTTCACTTTTTTGAGAATTATAGGATAATGTAAATGTATTACAATTTTATCATAACATAAATTCCAATTATCCTCGATTCGATTATTTCACGAAATAAAATTGAAAAAACGAGGAAAAGTATTATTATTATTTTTTTTTTTTTACATACTTGGATGGATCATAGTCCTGAGTGGACTGAGTCATCATCGCTCGTATTTTGTCGTCTTCCGAGCCGTCCAAACGCGTCAGATCCACCGATCTGCCCATGCTGGATTCTTCTTTGGAATTTGCGAATGCCGGCTGCTCGTTACGATCCCACGATCTCTTTTGTTGTATAGTGAGCGGCACGCGAGCCACTATAAGACTCGTATTTTTTGCTATCAGAGCATTGTCGTCCGTGTAATCTGCGACGAATCAAACGATACCGATTATCCGTCGATGCGGCGGGGAAAATTAAGAGGAAAAAAAAAAATAATAATAATAATTTTTTCGCTCTTACCTTCCTTCGTCTGGGCATTTGTAATCTGCAGATCGAAGTCTGTATTCTTGCCTATGCGTTTCTGATGAAATATCGCTTTTTTGAGATCGGCGACGGATATGTGAAGACCGTCGAACGAAACGGTATCATAATCCAAAGTGGATTTGAATTTGTAATGAACCGACATCTTTGCTACTCAGGAATCCTGATCGTGGAGGAAAATGTCGAAAAAAAGCAAAAAAAAAAAAATCATTTCAAGCACGAAACACACATGATACGAAGAAATTTTCGAAAATTCGGTGAAAAAGTTTTAATTGAAAATTTTTAGGTTATTCTCCTCGTAAAGATTAAGCGTGAAGAAAAAAAAAACAAATTTCTCGAAATTGGACGTGCTTTGTAAGGTTTAATTAGTTTTTTGTAAAAAAAAGGAAAAAAAAACGGTAAAGTTTCGAGATGCTGTGTATCGACGATTTATTACGGGTAAAGCACGCACGAATTGCATTGCCGATTATTTCAAAGTCGTAAGCAACACGATCATGATGTACAATTGCGAATTGCAGTAAAATCGCGATTACGAGGGAGGGAGAGAGGGGAATATAGGGTGAAAGGGCCAGGGCTCGCGAAAGTTGTTTTGATGAGTATATTGCCGGATGAGGGTAAGCTATATAGATTCGCGAGCTTCCCTCGAGAAACTCCAAACTTTCTCCATTGGGGGGGAAAAGACGAGAGCAAAAGAAAAAAACACACACACACACACACACACACAAGAGCGTGTTCAACGATCTCTTTATTCTCGATTTGTCCCACGCTTGTTCGTTAATTCGTTTTGAACGACGAGACACTGTATATAACTACGATTATAATACTCACATCACGAATATAATTGAGCGAATAACGTAAGGAGAAATGCGCGATGCAAACTGGCCGAGTAATCGCAGATTTTCACGGAATCTTTTGCCGAGTTCCGGTGAATTGATAAAATATATTAGATGGAACAAATCAATTTAGATTTCGACATTTCGCTAGAGGGAGCTGGCATATTAGATCTATTTCCGGTTTCCAGATTAGCCGCTTCCGGTCCTGTAGAGTGAAACGCGCGCACGCGCGCGGGGAACAGCAGTGCCGGATTTAATTTTGAAATAAAACAAATTAATCCAGGTTTAATTTAATTAAATGCATAGCAGTCATTTTTAAAGATCTTTGAAATTACAGAAAAATTAGATATTAATATTTTATGTTTTCTAGTACAAGCCGGTCTACCCAGCCCACACCCACCTATCGGTAATTTTCTCATTTATCATTTTGTTTATCATTTACTGGTCAATTGACCGTTATTTGACCGTGTGAACGTGTGTGTAACCACCGAATAACACGCGCACACCCGCTACCCGCTTTCGCGCACATTTAATTTACCAAACTCGTTCTACCGGCTCGCATATATATAAATAGTGGCGAAAAAAAAAAAAGTACACACCGATAAGAAACGAAATATATTTTACATTGAGAAGCTGGCTTATCACTTATCACATTTCGTTGATTTGTACATAAAACGAGAGAGACTTTGAGCCAGGCTATATTATTCTTAGCCCCGTGCAGTTGGCAATTTTTTTACAAAAGTTAAGAATTAACAATGTCGGCGTTATTATCGAAGAAGCTTCTTGGCCGTGTTGGCGGTTTGAAAAAATTGTCACGAGCGAGTTTCGTACCGTCGCGTAAATTAAATCTTCTCGAGTATCAGAGCAAAGAATTGCTCAAGGATTGCGGCGTTTCCGTACAAAATTTTACCATTGTCGACGATCTGAACAAAGCAACCTCGACTCTGGATAAATTTCGTGAGTATCGCGAATGAGAAAATAATTTTTAAAAAGTATATATTTTCACGAGATATGGTCTCGAGAGATGCAAATGCGAATTTAATTTTTGGGTTTGGAATTTTAGATGTCGACGAGTACGTTATAAAGGCACAGATATTGGCCGGTGGAAGAGGCAAAGGATGGTTCGACAATGGTTTCAAAGGCGGCGTACATCTCACAAAGGAGTAAGTTAAAGAAATTTGTATCTATTTTTTTTTGTCAAAAAGTATATAAGACAGACTGGGGTGGCAAGGGCATGCGGAGAGTTTCATCGATTGTCAATGAAATCAATAAAAAAAATTTCGTAATTCATTTATCCGAAAGATTAAAAAAAAAATTTTCAAAAATATCAAAGTTAATTATAGTTGGGTCTACGCATGACCCTTGGCGCGATGTAAAAGACATGCGACAAACCCCCGAGTGAGCTCCTCCGATAGCAAAGTCGCGTTTTCCTATTTTTTTCCCAAAACGGCTGATTTTTTGGTCGAAAGCAAATTAGGTTTTTATACTTTTTTTCATTTTGCGCGAAAACCTAATTTTTAACGACACATTTGGATCGATAACGAATCTTTTTCACTATTTTCTCCGAGACCGTTGATATTTCGAACAAAATCAAATAAGGTTTTCATACTTTTCATTTTGCGCGAAAACCAAATTTTTAACGACACATTTGGATCGATAACGAATCTTTTTCCCTATTTTTCTCCAAGACCGTTGATATTTCGGACAAAAGTAAATTAGGTTTTCATGCAGGATGAAAAGAAGTACGAAAGCCTAATTTGCTTAAAAATTTCACATATATAAAATTTATATTAATATTCAATTTCTAAAAGATATGGAAATAGAAGACGTAATAACGATGATGAGGGAACTAAGAGATGTGGAAAGAATAGAGATAAGAATAAGAAAGGGGCTGGAAAACTTGAAAAAGGAAGTTGTAGGGAAGGAAGAGGAAAAAAATAAGAAAATTGTCGTATAATGCCATGTAAAAATACATTATTGAGAAGGATTATATGCCTTGGAAATACTGGTCCGAAGAGGGGATGAATGGAAGGGACAAAAAAATATGGGCGAGGTTGGGATGTGGCAACATAGAAAGGGCAGAAAAGAAAGGAGAGAAGGATCGAAAGTACAGGATGTGTAAAGGGCAAGATGAGACGACGGAGCATTCGTTGATATGTAAAAAGGGTAGAGGGTAACGGAGAAAGCAAGAAAAAAATGCAGAGAAGTGAATGGAAGGAATTGATGAATGGGCAATAAAGGGAGAAATGATAAATATGCCGTGTGGGAAAATACAAAAAGGGATGTGAGATTACTATAGGGAAATAGAGGAGGTTTGTAAAAAAACTGAGCAAGAACAAAGAGAAAGAGATGGAGCAGAGGAACAAATGAAGATTAAAAGATACATTTTTGTTTTTGTATTTTTGTATTTTAAGGATATTGTTAAAAAATAAGTGAAGGAATCTACATTGCATTATTATTTGTAAAAAACTTGACAAAGTTATGCAAATAAAACACCGCTACTATCACTATTAATATTATCAATATTATTTACATTAACCATTTTATAAAATTAATTAATTTTCTATACAATTTTATAAACAATGGATAATGAAAAAAAGTAACGCATCGTTACTTTTTCCATTACTCTAATTTTCATGGCATTTTTCAGAAAATTCTTGCAAGCAAAAACTTGTTTTTATTTCGATAAAATGTATAAACATCTTGTCACCAGTAGTGTGTCGAAAAACAAATAACAAATTCTTTATGAACTAAATTGATGAATAGAGTAGCTTTGAGAACGTGACTCTGAGATTATGGCTCGAAATTCGACGAGAATCCAAAAGATAAATGTATTTTAAGGAATTACAAATTTTTTCAAACTATACAAATATGTTCTTATACCGAATAATATTTTTTTTTTTTCATCGAGCTGACTCATAAATGCAATAATAAATTCACACGATCGAATTACGAAGGATCGAGCTTGAGGGAAAAAATAAAAGAAACTTGTAAATTAAAAAAATTTGTGGATTAGTTTTCCCGCAATTTTGCCCTTTTTCCGCGCAAAGCTTCCGCTACGAGGAAGTAAAACCCAATAATAATAATAATAATAATAATAATAATAATAATTTATAATAATTTGTGCATCAACGTTTCTTCAGCCCAAAAGCTGTTTTGGACATTGTGAAGAATATGCTTGGTCATCGTCTGATAACGAAACAGACGCAAAAAGATGGAATACTCGTGCAGAAGGTGATGGTGGCCGAGTCCGTGGACATAAAAAGAGAGACCTATGTCTGTATACTGATGGATAGGCAGTACAACGGTCCCGTCTTGATAGCCTCGCCAGCCGGTGGTATGGACATCGAGACGGTGGCCGAAAAAACTCCGGAAGCCATAAAAACCATTCCCCTGGACATTTATTATGGGATCGATGACGAGATCGCGAATGAAGTTGCGAAATTTTTGGGCTTCACGGGAAACGAGGTTCACGAGAAAGCCGTTCACGAGCTCAAGAATCTCTGGCGTTTGTTCGTCGATATCGACGCGCTGCAGATCGAGATAAATCCGCTGGTGGAAACGGCGGACAAACAGGTTGTCGCCGTTGATGCGAAAATATCTTTCGACGACAATGCACAATTTCGCCAGAAGGATATCTTCGATCTGGAAGACGTTACGGAGAAAAATCCCGCCGAGATTGCCGCCTCGAAGTACAATTTGAATTACATAAGCATGGGTGGAAACATCGCTTGTTTAGGTTTGAATTGCGCTCGATGAAAAATTAACGTTTTCGAACCGCGGCATAACGAAAAAAAAAAAAAAAAATGCTACAATGATATTTTTATTTTTCCTTCCGCAGTAAATGGAGCGGGCTTGGCGATGGCCACCATGGACATTATAAAGTTGAACGGCGGTGAACCGGCGAATTTCTTGGACGTTGGCGGTAGCGTCACCGAAGATCAGGTCTTTCAAGCTTTCAGAATAGTCGCCGAAGGTACGATCCCCGAATTATTCAATTTTCGTGGCACGAAAAATAAAACCTTTTCGATTCTATTTTCTAATCAGTTAACGCGCATTTTTAACTTTTTTCGAACAATCGTGAAGTTGATGAGGAAATATATATATATATATTAGGGTGTGCGGAAAAAAAACAATTTTTTTTTTTTCGGTTGCATCCACCAAAAAAAGTTGAAGTAAGGTAAAAAAAGAAGAATCCTAAAACGGGAGGTCAAAAAAAAAATTATTTCGAACGGCGCATTGCATTTGAATATTTTCCATAAGAATAACACAGGAAAATATTGGGATTTCTGAATGTGGTAGTGCAACTCGTCAGAAAAAAATCACACAAAGATGTCATTAACATATTCTCATGGAGAAGCGAATTCCCTACAAAAAAAGTTCTTACGAAAAATTAGCTCGGAACAACCGTTCAAGTGGAATATAACGCGAATGAACATAGTGGAAATAACGCTGTCTGAAATTGAATTGATAGGAAAAAAAAAAATTCAAAAGGCTGTAAAAATCGAATTTTTCGCTTTACGAAAAAACTTTTTCGGGGTTTTTTGTAGAGAATGTTCTGCTCTAACATACTTGCATGAAATTGTTCTCAAAATATTTCTCTTATACAAAAAAAAAATCAAGTACAACAAGAAATATAAAAGAAACGACGTTCATCATTGATCGTGTTTAGAAAAGCTTTATTCAATGAATTTGGTTTGATAACATAGAATAGGTTTTTTTTTACATTATAATGCTTAATAATCATCGTTTCTTTTTTTAAGAGTCTGTTTGTTGCAATTAGAGTATTTCTGTCGATAATTTTGCACTATGCCCAATAAATATTGTAGCTGCTCTTCGTTTTTTGTTAATGAACCGTTATATGCTTCTATCAAAGCGACGTTGTTAGAGCAGAACATTCTCTACAAAAAACCCCAGAAAAGTTTTTTCGTGAAGCGAAAAATTCGATTTTTACAGCCTTTAGAATTTTTTTTTTTCCTATCAATTCAATTTCAGACAGCGTTATTTCCACTATATTCATTCGCGTTATATTCCACTTGAACGGTTGTTCTGAGCTAATTTTTCGTAAGAACTTTTTTTGTAGGGAATTCGATTCTCCATGAGAATATGTTAATGACATCTTTGTGTGATTTTTTTCTGACGAGTTGCACTACCACATTCAGAAATCCCAATATTTTCCTGTGTTATTCTTATGGAAAATATTCAAATGCAATGCGCCGTTCGAAATAATTTTTTTTTGACCTCACGTTTTAGGATTCTTCTTTTTTTACCTTACTTCAACTTTTTTTGGTGGATGCAACCGAAAAAAAAAATTGTTTTTTTTCCGCACACCCTAATATATATATATTAGGGTATATATTAATATATATATATATATATATATATATATATATATATATTAGGTTTTTTCAAAATTAAATTTTTTTGGATTTTTATCTGGACTAACCCTTCGCACCCGAGGGTGAATTTCACGATTTGAAATACACGTGTTTCGGCCAAATTCTCAGGATATATTTTATTCTAAGAGTAATAATTTTTTAAAAAATCCGTAACTGCGAGATTTTAGTGTTCATTGGTGCTACTATATGAAAAAAAATATCACATTATCATACGGATCAATTTAGACAAATTGCACACCGTTTAACTTTGAAACATGGTGGTAATCCACGTTATCACCTCGATTTTCTTGAATTTTTTAAATTTATTTACTTTTTAACGTATTCAGATCCGGTTTTTTGCACTTTTCAGTTACTTTAGTGATTAAAGAACCTAAATATACAGTCTAATTGGTATAATTGTTTATAATATGAGATTTATAAATAAACAAGCTAAAAAAAATGACGTTTTTTTCGGAAAAATTTACTCTTGAAGAATCTATTCAAGGTAATAACTTTAAATTCAGTGGGAGTGGGTTTTTGGGGTCACTGATTACGAATCCGATGTCAGATTTTTCAAATTCAATATTCAAATTTCGGTGTCCACTATCTTGAATCCGCCATCTTGAATTTTGCAGATCTGATAGCGGATTCGTAATCGGTGACCCCAAAAACCCCCTCTCACTGAGGCGAGGTTCGGCAATTGGCTGAAAGTACTGTCAGTACTAGAAAATCTATAGTGCAAGTCACGTATACCGTACATTTTCTAGTACTGACAAGCACTGTCAGCCAATTTCCGAACACGGCCTTAATTTCAAGTTATTACCTTTTTGATAGATTATTCAAGAATGAATTTTTCCGAAAAAAAACGTCATTTTTTTAGCTAGTTTATTTATAAATCTTATATTATAAACAATTGTATCAATTAGTCTGTATATTTATGTTCTTTCATCACTGAAGTAACTGAAAAGTGCAAAAAAACCGGATCTGAATACGTTGAAAAGTAAATAAATTAGAAAAATTCAAGAAAATCGAAGTGGTAACGTGGGTTGACCACCATGTTTCAACGTTAAATGGTGTGCAATTTGTCTAAATTGATCCGTATGATAATGTGATTTTTTTTTCATACAGTAGCACCAATGAACACAAAAATCTCGCAGTTATAGATTTTTTAAAAAATCATTACTCTTAGAATAAAATATATCCTGAGAATTTGGCCGAAAAACGTGTATTTCAAATCGGGATATTCACCCTCGGGTGCGAGAGGGGTTAGAGTCTAGATAAAAATCTGAAAAAATTAGGGTATTTTTTTTTAATTATTCGGAGCCAATTTGGGGGGGGGGGGGGGGGAGCGTTTGATTAAAAATTCGTCCGAGCCCTAAATAAGGACCATCCTAATATATATATATATATATCAGTTTTACCGATTGAATTTTCATATAATTCCCAGATCCCAGGGCACAAGCGATTTTCGTCAATATATTCGGTGGTATCGTGAATTGTGCAACAATCGCAAAAGGAATCGTAGCTGCCGCGAGAAGCTTAGGAACGAAGAGACCCGTGATCGTTAGGCTCCAAGGTAAAAATTATCGTTTATCATTGATTATAATTTACACGTTTCTTCGATCGTTCTTTTTGATATTTCTAAAAGGCTCGTTTTGTGCATCAAAATATTTCATCGATCGCCACAATTGATGTACGAAATTTACGTTTTAATTCATCCAAGGCACAAACGTAATCGAGGCGAGAAAGATTCTCGAGGATTCGAAATTACCATTCACCATGGAGAACGATCTTGACGAGGCGGCAAGAAAAGCCGTACAATCCACCAAGGCGTGATAACTACGATTTTTTTTTTAAGTTAAAGGAAAAAAAAAAAAAAATCTTTTATCGCGAAGAGCCCGTTTCGCATCTCGACGACGGTACAATTTTTCTTTTCTGCATGGGGATAGCGGGCTGTTAAAATAATTCCAAGTCTCAGTGGGGTTTCTCGATTATCACGCATAATTCGTAATTTTTACCTAAAAAATTTCACACTTTAGTCGCTAATTGTTATACGAATTTTTTGTTTTCAGTTTAATTGCTGTTTTCCATAAAAAAAAAAAAAAAAAAAAAAAAAAAAAAAAAAAAAAAAAACGACGAGTAAGAGTTTAAAACGAGTCTACATACATATATATATATATAACGACCGGACAAGGCTTGGAAATGACCGGTTCGTGGACGACAGAGTCCCCTTTATCCCATTATGGTCAAGCATATTACGAGGAGAGGCAAAAACACGCGCATCGGGGAGGTAAAGGAGAGAATCGTTCAGCCCTCGATTCAACGGGAGACTTTTTTTTTTTTTTTTTTTTTTTTCCCTCGCGTATCGCCTCGAATCTCTCGAGATATTATACCGTCTAAAGAGCTCTCGGACTACCCATACACGGTCCGTTATTTCAAAGTTGCTCGGCCAAGGTAACGGCGCCGTATTTTACGCTTTTTTCTCCCTCTTTCTCTCTCTCTCTCTCTCCTATTTTATACGTCACGGGGGACTGCTTTTAGTGGGTCGAATTTTCAGCGAATCCAAGTCTTGGATGAATCTTCAATCGTCAGTCTTGGATCAATCGATATTAGCTCGTGGAAGGAAAAAAAAAAATAAAACAATTATTCGCCGATCAATAGTAATTATAAATATAACTACTATAATTAATCATTATTAATTGTTAGTTGGTTAATTATATTATCCGGACGAGAAACTATAATTACCGTAATTATAGTAGTTATAATTTAATATAATTATGGTAATTATAGTTAATTACTATTATACAGAAATAATTATATTTACTCTTTTTTCGAATAATTATTATTGATAATATAATTATATTACTCTCCGTGTAATTATATTATTCATTATTGAGCTTCTATCCTATCGATATATTTTGATTTTTCGTTCTCAAAAGACTTTCACTGAGTGAGAGGGGAAAAAAAAAAATGTTTGGATTTTTTTTTAAATCGGGAAAAATTGCTTTTTTTTTAAACTAATCCCAGGGGCCCAAGAATTCTCAAGAAAAAAAAAAAAAAAAATCTTGAATTTCAACGATTTCGGGGATTTAGGAAATTCCTCTGATCGGATTAGATTGTTCGAGGTTCACCTTTTTCCCTTTCATTCTTTTTCAATTCTACCCTCCCCGCACCTGCGAAGATGACTCAGCTCGTTTTTCACAACGCCAAACTTTTCACTCACTCATTGAATTTGGATCGAGAGATATATATATATATATTCATCGAATATAAAGAGAAAATTTATTCCCTCGTGGCGTTTTTGCGTGTTTGTGGTTGAGATATTAGTCGTTCGTGTGTGTATATATAGAAATCGTGGGCACTCTTTTTCTCCCCTCTATGCCACACGATCTTGAGGGGGTAAGAACGGCCAAGGAGCGGAGATAGTTGAAGCCAGCGTTGGTGGGTACGAGAGAGAAATTCGGGGGCTCGAAACACAGGCCGCGAGGGACATATACCCGTGTACTATTCTTGGAAAATTTTTCAAACTCAGAGCTGCCTTTGACTCCGCAACGTCTC
This sequence comes from Rhorus exstirpatorius, assembly GCA_963564615.1. Classification (NCBI taxonomy): domain Eukaryota; kingdom Metazoa; phylum Arthropoda; class Insecta; order Hymenoptera; family Ichneumonidae; genus Rhorus; species Rhorus exstirpatorius. Next base: position 11,399,973 of record OY751318.1, read on the forward strand.
TCTCGCGGTGTGTATTTAACGACACACGATCCTTAAACTTTCACTGTTTCGCTCGACGACGCGAAATTTTACTCTTTTTTTTTTTTTTTTCTTCCTTTTTTTCCTCCTTCGATCAAGGAAATCTCTTTGGAATATAAAATTTGTGAGTGCTCGAGTGAAAAAAAAAAAAAACCAAGTGTTTTGTGATTGGGGAAAGCCTCGAGAGGCGGAAGCTGCTTTGAAAATTCGTTCGATTCAATTTCCAAGATTACGAGAAATCGTTACAGAACGAAAATCTGAGAATTTCGCTCCAGCGAGCTCAAGCTCGAGGTAATTGTCTTTTCTCGATTCAATTTATCCTAGATACCAATTGAATAGGTGGTAAATTACAAAAAAAAAAAAAATCGATTTTGAAATTTATGGAATTGAGCACGCGTTGTTTGCATTGAGAAAAAAAATTACAATAATTATATTATTTATTGTCAAATACCGATTAGTGCCCTTGTTTGAGAATTATTTTTGCAATTAAAAAAACAACAACAATTTTTTGTTCTCTCTTCGAGATCCTGCGGTAATTTTTTTGGGCTAAATTTAACTTGGATTCCTTGATCGAAAGAAATCAAATTTGACAATGAATTTGAAAGAATTAAACGAAAAAGTTTTGGGATAGCGCGGTAAAATTTGCAAATAATATTCTTTCGACGATTCCACATGTTATTAACAAACGTGCAAACTCAGTTTTTTTTAATTCTTTTTTTTTTTCGAATATCCAACTGCAATATTGGAGTCAATTATTCACGATTTAATTATAATTTAACATCTGATATTGGTATTGTGATTTTTTTTCTCATATCAGAAATACTTATGATCGAAGATCGTTCTCGGTCAGAGGCCATTCCGTGTTTACATACTTGGTATATATTATTATTATTATTAATCCGAGACTCTCGCTGTATCGTCATTTTCAAATTTATAATTTCATCCTCATAAAGACCTCAGCGAGTGACTCTCGGTTGATAAGAAGATTTTTTTTTTTTTTTTTTTTCTCGAATAAAAGTACTTTTCCCTAAAATTATGCATATTTTACGTATACTCACGAATTATTCCACGCCAGATTTTAACGCTTCGAGTCGCAAAACGTATTTTTAAAATATCTTGGCAAAGAGCCTCCTTGGAGAGTTTGACTTTCGAAATCTCGATCAACGCACGTTTTCTCGTTTACACCATTTGTCGAAAAAAAAAAGAAAAAAAAAAATTCCTGAAACAAATCATTGTACAGGGACGCTTATTTATGATCTAACAATAGCTGCCTCGAATAGGAACGGCAATTTTCGTAAGAAAAAATGAAAAAAAAAAAAATAATATAATATAAAAACAAACTGGAAATTTATACGAGAATCCTTGCGCGTTTCGCAATTACGATTGATGAATCATTTGCTGATTCTCGCTGTGTGATTCAGTGCCAGGAATATTACAGACCACCTTTTACGTACATATATCGCGTGTCTAATGGAATAAGGTCGTAAGTGCCATTATACGACTTTTTCTCCATTTTTCCCATTGCTAAAATCAGAAGATCGTATATATATATATTTTTTTTTTTTTTAATTTATTTACGCGAATCACGTAAAAATATGTTGAAAAACGTTAAAATTAAAATTTTACCACCAAATAAGTACACAATTTAAGGAGTTTCGATACCACTTTTGAAAATGATGCCATCAACTCAATTTTTTTTTAAATAAGTGACAAATATATAAAACGCGAACTGCTCAAATTTCAAGACGATCCTCCGTGTCGTTTTTGTAAAAATAATTTTCAAAAATTTGGCTTATACACGAGCGTAAATGAGAGCAATATTTGTTTGAGCTGTCAATTCCATTAAAATACTACCACCCGCATAAAATTTATGTCAGATCTTTATTAGATCTTTAATATGACTCAACAAATTTGAATAGATTCGTCCATCTGGTTGGTTAGTTATAAGCCAAAACATGAGCACACTATCCACGGGTATAGCGCATGAACGGTCGGACTCTCTTTTGTTTTATGCATGCCCCCCGCTCACCGCGCGCCGCCGCACCGTCGTTTCCGCTTATTCCCCGTCGCCGGTCTGTACCGAAATACCTTAAACTATAAAGATATAAAAAAATAAAATTTCTTATCATCAACTTATGATGACGTATGAACGATTTTTTACCAGGGAAAACGAGAATTAAAAGACAAAAAAATTAAAACCAAAGGTCGTAAACGCATGATAATACTTCTTTAATAAGAACCTAAAATCAGAATGTCCGCCAATATACGACCTTCTGCTTTTAGGTTTTCAAATTCCTTATTTGCAGTTGTGCTTTTTAATCATTTTTACAGCAAATGACGGGAAAAAAAAAATTATAATCGCACTAAAATCGTCTTTTTGGCGCTTATGACCTTATTCAATTAACTATTATTATTTTTTTTCTTTGATTTCAACATGTGCATTAAGATGGTTCGATCTCACTTTTCAATGTTTTTGTTTTTGTTTTCTATTGCAGATAAAACGTGTACCAGCCTCGATGAAAGAGCAGCAAGGTCGTTCGGAGCATCGAAAATTCTGATTCGTCCAAAGTCACGTGATCTCGAAGAGGGCCTCTCTTCATGGTTCGCGCTCGGGACTGACCGTCCTCTGCAATCTAACCCCCCAAACGAGAAGAGGAAGACGACGAATTCAAACTATTTTGCCAAACTTCATACTCATTCTTCATCTCCAAAATTTTTTCCAGACTTTCCGGAGAGCAAGGGCACTTGGAAAAAAAAAAAATATTCCCACTAGATTAGCCAATTTCAAGAAAGGTGCTTCAGAATTTTCTCGTTTGAGGCTACCAGTGCCCTCTTGACGCACACTTCAAGTATTTTTTTTCATTCTCTCTTTCTCTTTTTCTCTCTCTCTCTCTCTCTCTCTCTCTCTCTTTCTCCATCTCTCTCTCTCTTTTTTATTCAACCTCCATCGTGGCACTCCAGAGTGCGCTACGTTAGCGTGGCGCACCGACCACCGTGCGGGGAAATCCTAATCGAGCCTTTCGCCCGGCAAAACACAAGCCGATAAAATGAATGAGAATGATAAGTCAGTCAGGAGCGAGAACTCCCCGGAGGAGGAGGAAGACGAGATGATGGAGCGCGATTTGGCCGATGACGCGGAATGGAAGATAATACAACAAAATACATTCACGAGATGGGTCAACGAGCATCTAAAAACTGCCGGCAAGAATATCGGCGATTTGGAGAACGATCTTTCGGACGGTCTTTTGCTCATTTATCTGCTCGAAGTGCTGGCGCATAAGAGACTACCGAAGCACAACAAGAGGCCGAACTTTCGTTCCCAGAAGCTGGAGAATGTCTCCGTTGCCCTAAAATTCCTCGACGATGAGGGTATACGTCTCGTAAATATTGGTGAGTACATGCAAAAAAAAAATTTAAAAAAAATAAATAAATAAATACCCGGTAGTAGCGGTGACGGGATTCAAAAGACTTCGATTGACGTCCAGTTTGAGAAGGAAAATTCGAAAAAAATTCGTTTGGCAAGAAAAGTTGGAAAAAAATGTTTTTTTTGCATAAATGTTCGTTCCTAGACTGAATGGTTGAAATTTCGTGAATCGGGCAAGTAGATTACGAGATAATGAATATTGTGACCTGAAAAAGAATGAAAAAAAAAAATTACTAACGAAAGGGGGAATACGAACAATCGAGTCTGAGAAGTTGCTCATTATCAAAAAGATAATGCGAAAAACGTGGAACACGTCTCGGATTCAATTGTCAGCGGTCTTATTTTGCGGGAAAGTTTTTCAGGTCGAAACGATAAGTCTCGGAGGATGAGAATAGAGAAGATGGGAAAAGAAAAAAAAATGCAATCTTTCGAAACGTCGAAGATGTTTAGAATTCGCGAAAGGGATTTAAATGACAGATATACATGCGAAATATGAGTGCGAGTGGGGAAAAAAAAAAACATCGCGAATCCGATGCGTTCGTGACCGGTTAAATTGACGAAGCATTTTTTTTACGTCTGCGAGCGCGATAACGCTCCTCATTATAGGAGCATTAAGACTGCTGGAAAACAATCGTTCGATGAAAGTTAATCTTTGGTGTGATAGCGACTATTAAAGGTCAATTCGATCGTCATTTTTTTTTTTAAATCTCCGATATAATTCGATCCCAATGAAAAATACTCCAAAATTTTGTAAAATAGCTTTTCCTCAATTATACCGTAATTTTTTTTTTTTTAAATTCAATTTTACTCCAATTAACGCTCCTCATTATAGGAGCATTAAGACTGCTGGAAAACAATCGTTCGATAAAAGTTAATCTTTGGTGTGATAGCGACTATTAAAGGTCAATTCAGTCGTCATTTTTTTTTTAAATCTCCGATATAATTCGATCCCAATGAAAAATACTCCAAAATTTTGTAAAATAGCTTTTCCTCAATTATACCGTAATTTTTTTTTTTTTGAAAATTCAATTTTACTCCAATTTATGAATGATGACTACGAAAAAAGTAATTAAAAACAAGGGTGTTTTTTCGTGCCGTTGTTGTTGTTGTTTTTTTTTTAATTTATCAATTATTAATAATTGAGGAGTTAAATTACTCCAAAAAATTTAATCTGCTCCAAAAAACGTTTCACTCCCATGTGAAACGACCCGTGTAAATATCTAAACTCCAATAGCCAACTCCCTCTGTATATCGGAGCTCAGATCGGTATATATATCGCTGTATATGGGGGTGTGCGTGTGTGTTTGTATAAGAGTTTAGTATTCGGAGGCCGGAGAACGAAGAATGGTATTCGGTGTGTTCACTGCGAACGACTCAAGGACGTGTAAAACGAAAAATTAGGCGCACAAAAGGTTCCTTAATATCGAAACCGCTCGTGCCCGGAGGGGAAGCTTTTCGTGAATCGCGATTCTCAGAATTGTCGTTGCATTTGGACAGGAGAACCAAGACCTCGAAACGTTATTTCGTTAATTCGAATTCTTTTTTCTTGATTAAAAAAAATATATATCTATACAATTAAAAATATTGCTTGAAAATGGAATTCGAACTACTGCAGAATTTAGGATTTCTGAGGCCGATAAGAGACAATTTTGACACTGTGAAGATGAAAAATTGAAGAAAAAATCAAAATTCAATGATTTAGGATTGAAAAAACTCGAAATTTAAACTTAAAAAAACAAAATTTATAAATCTATATTATCGGGATGAAAAATATAAAAAATTTAATTATTATAAATTTGTGCACCAAAAGCTCTCGATCGAGGGAGGACGTTTCTCAACTTGCCTGAGAAAAATAAAATAAAATCTTATCGTAAATTCCAAACGTGGAGATCGTTGAAAAAGCTTCTTCGTCGATCATAATGGACGAAAAATCGAGAAGATTTTGGGTGAAGATGCATTTTTTTTTTTTTTTTCGTAGAATCGAAGCAATATTTTGAAAAAAAAATATCGCTTTCAAAATTTTAAGAGGATTAATTTTTTTTTTTGGCAAATTCAAAAAAATTGTATTTTTTTCGAGTTTCGTCGTTGAAACTCAAGCTTGAATCCTCGAAGCTGGGGAGAGAACTTTTGACTAAGATCTAGAGTCGTAGATTTTTTTTTTTTTTATTATTTTTTTTTTTATTAAGTATCCCATGGATGAGTTAGAAGGCTAGACGGGAATCTCGAGAATGACGTTCTGTTAGCGCGATGCCGGCGACACTGAGCCAATGTTTGCGCGTGCGTCTGACCTTCACCTGGTCCGGCCACCGAGGCTTTTCGACTACTTTCTCTCTCCCTAAGTCTCTAGATGAGAATCGCATCAACGCCCACGTGTCTGTGTGCGCGAGTTCTCAAATTCTTTCCCTCTCTTGGATAATAATACAATAATAATAATAATATCAATAATCCCGATGATAATAATAATAATGAAAAAATTACTGATTCCCCTTAAGATCCGAGAAATTAAAAAAAAAAAAACAGTTAAATTACAAAAAAAAAAAAATGCGAAACAAAAAGATTAATTAAATAAAAACAGAAATCCGCAACGTCCGTTTTCGTCTTGTGCCGATAAATATAAATCGTTTAGCCGCACAGCTTCCGTTGATAGTACCGAGATAAAATAAAACAAAAAATACTCCGATATTTAGCAGTTGCAGCGATGCTTGAGAAAAAAGATCATGAAAATTTTTTTGTTTTTGTTTTAATACCGTAAATTGATGTGGCCAGACGTTGTAGATGCCATATATATATATATATTAATTTACATCGTCACCGATGAGACAAGCATTTAATGAACAGTTACGTCACACCGTTCGAATGCCGGCCGGTAAATCATGCTTGGCTCGAAATTCTAGAGTACACTATGTCATGATATTGCGCATAGCGAACACCAAAGTTAAACACAAAAAATTACTCCGATATTTGTTTATTTTTTTTTTTTTATTACAATTACTTCAAGTAAACAATTACCATTTCTGCAAGTAATTTCAATTAAAAAATAATAATAATTACAGTTGCTCGCAATAATAGTAATTTTTTAAATTCAATTAAAGCCACTCGAAACAAACTGTAATTTTTACAAATTTTATTAACACCCACTCGAGGTAATTGTAATTTTTTAAAAATTCAATTATAATAACTCGGATTAATTATAATTGGATAAAATTTAATTACGCATAACGAAAAGAAAACGATTTTTTTTTTCTCCGAAGCTCGTACTCCAAAATGCTAACGTTGAAATTTCTAATTTTTGGAGTTAATTTTTTTCATTCGCTAATCTTTAAAACTCGTTATGAATTAAAGCAGCAAAGTCAGAAGAAGAATGTACAACGATGTCGCGAATTCCCATGGCATTTCACGACTCGTACCGGACGTTAGTCGTAATAATCATAATTAATCGTCGATTCAAAATGATTCACGAGCCAGGAGGACGTGTTGTGTGCATTACAAAAAAAAAAAATTACAAGGACAAGAGCAACATTTTCTTCGAGCTCGTATTAGAGTCGTTTTCTCTCGATGATAACCTTGCGTTGGCATTATAATGTTGAGTCTTTGATGAATCGAGATTGAGCATAAATCAGAAGTTTTTTTGATAGCAAATTCTCAAATTGGAGCGAGCTTCAATGATTTCTCGTGATATTTATCGCTTTTGACTTGTTACTTTGCCAATTGATTCTCGCGTCACGTATAACGAGGACGTTTTAATTGGAGTCTTCATTGAAATTATGAAACGAGGAAGACACATATATGGGGCATTTCAGGCCAAATATTTTTCAAACTATTTTTTCTCAATTTTCTTCCACTTTTAATATATTTTTTTTTCTGGCTCGTTGACTATATTGTTCAATCAATACCGCCGGACTTTCTTTACGTTTTTATAGTAAATTCTCGCTAGAGAAAAATTTTTTTTTAAAGCACATTAGACAGGAAAATTTACTATTAATTTCATATCAATTTTTTAAACTCCAAAACGATGAGATTGATGGTCAACTTGGTCTGAAATTTCCCATACACTCATAAATAGAAAGAGTAAAAAAAAAAAAAAAATGGGTCTCCGGTGCATTATTCATGAGTTTCGTGTTGCCGGTACGAAGATTCTTTGAGAATACCGGAGGAAATATCTCTCCCCGTTGCGAAGAATCAAGTGGCTATCTCGACGATATCATTTACTTCCAGTGTGAGAGAAAATAATTTTTTTTTTTTCGTATAAAACATGCGAAACTCGAGATTCGTCTATTGTCTTTTGTCAAGATGGGGGGATGTGTCTCGGTAGCTAAGAATTCGAGATGTGTATCACGGTATAGCATAAGCTAATTTAGCTGGGGCTTAAAGTTAGAGAAAGTAAGCAAAAAAAAAAAAATTAGCGGACGTGAGTTGAGAAAAAGTCACTTTGCACATAATTTTGATATCGTACAGTCAACGAGAATTCTCTATCCATTCTGACTCATTTATTTCGTTGAATTTGATAAAAAAAAAAAAAAAAAAAACATATTTACACGACGCTGCAGAGTTGCAAAAAATGAGTCGTTTAAAAATTGCACAATTCTCGTCATGAAAAATTATGAAGTTAGCCTCGTTTTCTCAAATCATAAAAATCATTTCCAATATTTCGTCCACGATGGAGAATAAATTAATGAGAAAGTTAATTAATATTTCGAATATAAATATTCGCAAAAATCAATTAAATTAATTTTTCAATTGAATGACCGCCTTCAAATCATTCCATGAACATTTTATTTTAATGAAAAATTTGTACGATGAGCAAGTATCGTAAAAAAAAAAATTTTAATACCTCGAGAGAAGACTCTCGAAGTCGTTTATCCATGCCCAAAGTGCCTCTCGAGATGGGGTGGGCTCATTGGAGGGGAAAAAAAAAAAAAAAATCTCAAGTACACAAGTGTAATACCGGAAGTGTTCGAGAGTACGTGTCTTGATAGAGTATCGAAAGATAAACTGAATGGTCGAATCACGTTTACATGAAAAATGCGATTCTTTAATTTCATTTTTCTCATTAATTTATTATTTATTATTAATTATTTTTCAAAGACAACCCTGAATTATTCATCGTTGTAATACGTCGACACCGATACTCCACGATCGAATTATTTATTGATTCGATGAATTCGAGAAAAATAAAAATAAAAAAAATTACGAATTATAGGAGAAAAAAAAGATGAAGAATATATTTTTGTATTTTTTTTCTCGTAATAACGAGAGGGCTCTTGATCTCTGTAAAAGAATTATCACGTGTGAAAAAAATAGAAAAAAAAAAAAAAAAAAAACAGATTGCCTTGACGTGACTCGCTGGAGTGATTAGCAAAAATATACGAGTGTCTCGCGTTAAAAACTCATATCCGTATAAACGTTATAACACGTTTTTGGTTGTGAGTAAGCTCGTGCAAAAATCACATCTCCGATTAGTTTATACGTGCATACGAGTCGTGACGTCACTGGTTGCTCGTGGTAATTGCTTAAAATAGCCAGGATGAATCGCTCGATGAGAGCTCTGACTAATACTTTTCTATCGGTATTCGATACCAATTTGCACGAAATCCTCCCCTAAACGTGCCAAATCTCTTTTCTTTTTTTTTTTTTTTTTTTTTTTTTTAACGATTAACTACGACTTTTTAACGATTCTTGTGCTCTCTTTGGCAAAATTTCATCTTTTTCGATTTTATGCTCCGATTTTAAAAATAATTATTCTTTTTTCTCTCCCCCCCCCCCCCCCCCCCAATTACTTCTCTGATATTGTAAAAAAAAAAAAAAAAATTCTACTTTGGGAATTTTACAGTTAACTAGACCCGTTCGACTTTTTCTTTAATTTTTGAGCTCAGTCGAACGGGTTTTCATTAATAAACCTACTTTTTTGAATAACTCGTTGAAGGTAGTAAAAAAAAAAAAAAAAATCTTGCATCGAGAATTTTTTTTACGATTAACCAAAGTTTTTATTGCCTCTCAGGGGAAACGAAATTTTGTTTTATTCTTAGCGTGATTGTTTGATAAAATCGAAAATTCGTGAAACGAGAATATATTTGCAGTCAAGTGAGACGCGATTAATCGAATTAAAGAGCTATCGATGTAATAAACCTGGAAGGACAGTTTTAATTTGAGCATTAATTCATTTAAATTGTTATCTTTCTTCTTTCGAATTCCTGAGAAGCTCTGATTCATATTATCGTTCAACTATTTTTCTATTTCTTGAAAATTCAACATCTGTATCTTCGATTAATCAAGACTTCAAGGAATATCAGCCTGAAATTGCTGCAATCGTTGGTCGAACGAATATCCCTCGGGGTGAATTCAGTGATCGATGTCTCAGATATTCTCATACCGTTATCACTTGCGATCAATTTGCTGAAGAATGTTTTTTTTTTTTTTTTTCATACCTAAATTACGTATGTTAATTTTTGTATGTACCCAGCCGTGTGTGACTCGTGGTATACCTCGTGTATATATATATATATGCTATATTTGTGCTACGACTCAAACCGGTAAGGCTTATCATCGTAACGTGCAAGCTGCTCGAACGCCAGCTTCGAAATTTTCGAGTATGTCACGTCACGATGAGAGCGGCCACGAGAAAATAAATACCAAAATTCCAAAGGCCTCTATTGTTCGACGATGAAATGAAAAAAAAAAATTTTGAATTTCAAGAAATTCATAAATCTGAATAATTAAAAAAATGAGAAAATTCATTTTTTTTTGGAGTAAAAAAATCGACTTAGTTGAAGAAAAAAAAGTTTCAGTTTATTCCAAGCTCTTTTTTTTTATTTGATTAGACGAAAGAGCTCGAGCTGTGCACTTTTGCTCTGTATTTTTGAATAATCATTCATTGGCTCTCATCGGCCAGCAATTGAAATTCGATATCTTGATGCTTGAGATATGTTCGAGAGGTCCTCATCCAGTGGATGATCTTTCTCTCTTTCTCTTTCTCCTACACAAGGATTGAGCAGCGATATTTATAGAACTTGCTGGGGAAAAAAAAATTTATCGCTGCTCCTTTTTTTTTTTTAACAGCTATTTTTGTTTTCTCTCTCTCGACACTCGAATCTCGCTCGTGGACACAGTTTGAACAACGAGAATTTTTTCGAATAATTCAATTGCCATTCCCAAGTAGAATTGCACGAAGTAATTGTAATTTTATACGGTTAACTGCAATTACTCGGAGCAATTGAAATAATTTTATATAAAAAATTATTTATAATTACTCGAAATAATTGTAATTTAGCTAATAACAATTAGTTCGAGTAAATTTAATGAAGTTTTACTTTAATTTATCAATTTCTTCGAATAATTGGATAATTGATAGCTTTTTATGCAAATTTTCCTCGATCCTGTATACGTGAATTTCGCGCACGCAAAACACAAAGCATATATCGTGTATACGTGGAAAAAAGAAGAAAAAAAAAAAAATAGATAAATTTTTGAACGATGAGTAATCCCGAATGTGCTCGCATCTTTCTCGTTCCTCACCGTGTGTGACGTGAGACCCGTATGGTCTCACTTGCCAACAAGTCCAACTGTCACGAATATATAAATATAATGCGCGCGTGTATTCTCATTTCTGTGAGTTCGAACGGGGCCAAGGTTTGCTCCAAGAAAGACTCAAAGAGTCCGCGAGAGGGAGAGAAAGATAACTATTTTAAACGTTTTTCGCGATAGTTTTAACATAAAACGTATACAGGGGAGAATGCAATGTACCGAAATGTGAGACTGCGAGCTTTTAATAGCCGAGAATGACCCAACGTGTTGGGGGGGGGGGGGGGGGGGGGGGGAAATCTTATTCACGAATTTTGCAATTTCCGTATGAAGGAAACTTTGTTCACTTGAAAACAATTTTTTTTTTTTTTTTTCGAAATATTCACATTCACGTTTAGTTGAAAATCGTCAGAGACTTTGCGAAGGAAAAAAAATTTACAAATTTTCGTACGTATTATGAGAGACTGTCAAAAAAAAAATGTGTAATCTTTTTGAGATCGAGAAAACCATTGACGATGTTATTGGCGTTGAAATAAAAACAAGGGTTGACAATTTTATGAATTTTTTAAAAGCGTTATTGATGTTAAATATTTTTTTTTCTTCTGCAAAATAAAAAATGACGAAGAATCAGTATGGAAATTTTGAAATTTGGATTTTTTTCCCTCTCGCTCCGGTGTACACGCGCGAAATTATCGAGTTTTACTTTGAATTCGTTGCAGATTCTTCGGATATCGTCGATTGCAAGCTCAAATTGATTCTCGGTTTGATATGGACCCTTATCCTTCATTATGCAATCTCGATGCCGATGTGGGACGGGGAGAATGGCGATGATGGCCGGAAAGAGGCAACGCCGAAGCAACGGCTGATGAATTGGGTTCACTCGAAACTTCCCGATCTGCCGATTCGCAATTTCACGTCCGATTGGAACGATGGTCGTGCCGTGGGTGCTCTCGTTGATGCGGTCGCACCGGGATTATGCCCGGACTGGGCCAATTGGAATCCCAAGGATGCTTTGCAAAATGCATCCGAGGCTATGGGACTGGCCGACGATTGGCTCAACATACCACAGGTCAGTTTTATTTCAAATTTTGTTTTTTTTTTTTTATTAAAAAAGCATATAATACTCGTCTTGATGAAAAAAAAAAATAATTTTTTTTTCCAAACTTCTCTCGTCCCAGCAAAAATGTCTTCTCAACCAATTTCATTTTTGCTCTTTCACCGTTGCTCGCATCCCTTGGAATATTCCACTTAATTAATTAATTCCACGATATTCCACTTAATTAATTAATTAATTAATTAATTAATTAATTAATTAATTAACATTAACACGATTTATCATTAGCATTTTATTTATATTAGACAAATTTTTATTTAAACAAAAAATTATTAGCTCATCAAACCCGAAGAGATGGTCAATCCAAACATCGACGAAATGTCAATGATGACGTATCTGTCGCAATATCCGAATGCAAAGTTGAAGACGGGGGCACCTCTGCGACCTCGCACAGATCCAACCAGGTGAATTAATTCAACATTTCAGTCTATTATACGAGCTTTTATCTCGGGGTTCATAAGGGAATGACGATAAAAAAAAAAAAAAAAAAACAATATTCGTCGATATTTTAGAAAAGAAAAAGAAAAAAAAATACTCGCTGCCCATTGCTCATTCAATAATCGAGATTTGTATTTCATTTTTTCGGTGGCAGCATTCCCCCACCGCGGTAAGTCGGGTGCAACGCCATAGCTGTGATTTTGAAATTACGATTTTCGCTTCTTTATTTATTTATTTATTTTTCGTAAGCTTGGAGTGCAAGAAAAAAGAAGAAAAAAAAAAAAAAGAAAAGCTCTTCATCTCACTTTCTCTCCTTTCTCTGGCTCAACGGGCATTGTTACGACGTTCAATGAAAATGAATTTACATGCCCGCATTGTCTAATCACGTTTGAAACTTTTCCTTTTAATCCAAAGATCAACGACTTGTGGATTTTTTATTTTATTTTTTTTTCATACATTTGAGGTATCCACTTGATAGTTTAGTAGATCTGTCTCAAACTAGTCGAATATCTATATATATATATGTTAGGGTGTTTTAAAATTAATTTTTTTTTTTATTTTTTCTGCGGGCACATGGCTAAATGGTTACTTGGTACCTAAAAAATAAGATTCCCAAAAGCTGAGTGCTGTAGCTCAAGTGCTAGGGTGTACTAAAACGTTTTTTGTAAAAAAAAAAACTGAAAATTCGCATTTAATAGGTTTTAAATCTATAAGTTATTGATTTTTTTTTCTCCGAAAAGTCTTTACCTGTACAGCTTGATTAGAAAAATGTCTATCGGTCTGAAATTCATCCTCCCTTCAACCAAAGTTCATTTTACATCGAAAAAAAAAAAAAACACTGTTCTCCAAAACCTGCGTCGTAAGGTTTTAGGCACACCGTTGATCCGATTCGAGCTTCATTTCTGCATCTTTTGAACGCGGGGATTTGAAAAAAAAATAACTATCTCAAAAGTTACAGCCAATTAATCTAAAATTACCAAAATTTGAGTTACTAATTTGCAAGTAACTTTGCAAAAAAAAAAAAAAATCTCTTCGTTTACGTGATGAGGATTTTGTTTCTGAACAAAATGAGCTCTTAACGGCTTGCAAATTAGTAACTCAAATTTTGGTAATTTTAGATAATTGGCTGTACCTTTCGACATAGTTATTTTTTTTCGATGTTAAATGAACTATGGTTGAAGGGAGGATGAATTTTGGACCGACAGACATAATTCTAATCAAGCTGTACCGGTAAAGATTTTTCTGAGAAAAAAGTCGATAACCTAGATTTAAAAAATGCGATTTTTCACTGTTAAAAAAAAAAAAAAACGTTTTAGCCTAGCACTTGAGCTACAGCACTCAGCTTTTGGGAATCTTATTTTTTAGGTACAAAGTAACCATTTAGCCATGCGCCCGCAGCAAAATCTAAAAAAATTTAATTTTGAAACACCCTAATATACACATATATATATATATAATATTAATAACGCTTCATAACAGATTGGCTCGGTAAGTTTAATTTTTAGCAAGAAAAAAAAGCTCTCATTCGGAGTACGGAAATTTTTTTTCGATCTTCGTTCCATTTCGTATTTTTCATCGTCCCTAATTCTTTTTTTTTTTTTTTTTACAACAAATTTTCGTGCAGAGTTCGAGCTTATGGGCCTGGTATAGAGCCGAATGGTCCGATTGTCGGAGTACCGGCCAATTTTACGGTCGAGACATTCTCGGCCGGCAAAGGTAACGTCGAGGTCCATGCCGAGGATGCCAAAGGATCAAAGATACCGGTAACGTTAAACGGTTTTATTTTTCTCGCGTGTAATTTTTTTTTTTTTACATTACAAGCAGGAACATGAGAACGAAGCTAAGCTGAGAGAATAAATATAATCTACAAACTTTAAAAGGAATTGCGAATTTTGAATGGTGAAAAAAAAAAATACTCAATTTTGCTTTTTTTTTTGTTCTTTCAAGTTTAATCAATTTTTTCCAATTACACGCGGATTTGTAATGATAAATCTTAAATGCGAAAAATCGTCAAATATTGGCATAAAAAAATCTGACATTGGAAAATTGATTTTCATTCGAGTCAAAGCGAAAAATTAAGCCCGCCAAAGGGTCCCCCCGCGCTTCTCCATGAAGAATCGAGAGCGAAGAAATAGCGATTTTTTTTTTTTTAAATCTTCAGGTTGACATACGTTTCAACAACGATCGAAATCTCACGTACTCGGCATCTTATACGCCCAAGACCGAGGGCCCTCACAAAGTACGAGTGCTCTTCGGTGGTCGTGAAATACCAAAGAGCCCGTACACCATTATGGTCGATGGACAGCCCGGCGATCCGGGCAAAGTAACGGCGAGTGGACCGGGCCTGCAGCGGGACGGTGTCGTCGTCAATCGTGCGACTTACTTCGATGTATTCACGAAAGGCGCTGGACGTGGCGTACCGGAAGTCATTATATTGGACCCCCAGGTGAGAAAAAAAAAACGAAAAAAAAAAAAAAAATTTATTATTGGAATTCCATTCGCGTACGCGCGAGGATTGTTCGGACTCGAATTGTACGAGAAATAAATGAATAAAAATGAATATTAATTAAAAAAAAAAAAAAAAAAAAAAGATAAATGAATAAATAATAAATTAAATGTTTTTTTTTTTTTTTTTTTTTTTTTCGGACAGGGCTCGAAAATTACGGTGCCGGTAAAATTACGTCAGACATCGCCGGATGTATGGAGATGCGAGTACGCGTCATCGATAATCGGTCTTCACTCGATAAATATATTTTTCGCCGGCAAGCTCATACCCGGAAGTCCCGTGGGTGTTCACGTAGCGCCGATTTCCGATGCGACGAAATGCCGAGCTTACGGGCGTGGATTATTGTCGGCGGGTGTCAGAGTCAAGGATATCGCTGATTTTAAGATTATCACGAAAGACGCTGGCGATGGAATTCCCGAGGCACGGGTCATCGGTCCGGGAGGCCTCAATCTGCCCGTACAGTGAGTCTCCTCGTTGAATTATTTGATGCGCGATTTAAAAAAAAAAAAATCTCGATTATTCGAATTTAATTCCAACTAAATTTTTAGTTTATAGTTTTTTTTTTTCGAATTTCGAGCTTTGATCGAGTAAAACTCGTTCTTTTTTCATTCTTCGTCGATTTAACTTTGAATGATCGTGAACCGATGGAAAAATCATTATTACGGAGCGTATATTTTTTTTAGTCCACTTCCCCCCCCCCCCCCCCCCCCCCCGGTCCTTAAAATATTTTTACGTCCTCGGATATTATTATTTGTGCCTTTCGCGATCCGTGATCTTGAATCTAAAATCCTTTATATATATATATATCTCAATGAAAAAGTATTCGCTCGGTTCCGTAGGATCGATAAAAAAGACGCCACGACCTACAATTGTCACTACGTTCCCGCGAAAGATGGCAGGCACGTGGTAATGGTTACTCATGGCGGCAAAGAAATACCAAAATCACCGTTCGAGGTGAACGTCGGACCGTACAAGGAATCGGCGATAAGAGTCTTTGGACCGGGTCTGCATGGCGGTGTGGTAGAGCATCATGCGAGATTCACGGTCGACACCAACGGCGAGACCGGTGAGCTTGGTTTCTCGATCGAGGGACCGTCAAAGGCGAAAATTAATTTTCACGATAATGGCGACGGTACGGCCGATGTGTCTTATCTACCAACGCTACCCGGCCATTATGCCGTTCACATACTCTGCGACAACGAGGATATACCGAAATCACCGTATCTCGCTCATATACAGCCAAGATCCGACTTTGATCCGAGCAAGGTGATTATATGTCTTTGCTTATCGTTATCATAAATTCTTTTTCTTTATCCAGGCCAATATATACATTAGGGTGTTTCACATTTAAAAAAATTTTCGATTTTTTTACGGGCTGACGCAAAAAATGCTTGCTCCTGGTCTGAAAAGAAGCCTCCAAAAGAGCGAGCACTGTAGCACTAGTTTTAGGGTCTCCGAAAACGATTTTTCTAAAAAAAAAATAAGCGAAAAATCGATATTAGCACCCCTATAATATTTACTGTTTCTTTTATGTTTTATAAACAATGAATTATGACCAAAAAAGATATGACCAAAAAGGAACATCTAAAGTGCATTATAGTGGAATGCTGCCATGGAATTTCAAAAACCAGTGTCGCAAGGTGTTAGGCACACGGTTGGTCCAATTCAACCTTTCGAAGTCTCACCCTGTTCGGGCAGCGCTTCCACATCTTTTGAACGTGGGGATCTGAAAAAAAAAGTAATTATGTGAAAAGTCACAGTCAATAATACGAAATTTTCCAAATTTGAGGCACTATTTTGGAAAAAACTTGGTGAAAAAAAAATGAAAAAATTCCCTCCATCACACATAATGAGGATTTTGATTCCAAACAAAATGGATTGTACTATCGGTGCTCCCAAAACCATACGACAGAGCGCCAAAAATATAGTTTCAAGAAAAACTAATTTGATATTTTTTACCCAGCAGTTGAACCGATATTTAAGGTTTTCCAATAAAAAATTTCAACTGTTTGGTAAAAAATATCAAATTAGTTTTTCTTGAAACTATATTTTTGGCGCTGTGTCGTAAGGTTTTGGGAGCACCGATAGTACAATTCATTTTGTTTGGAATCAAAATCCTCATTGTGCGATAGAGGGAATTTTTTCATTTTTTTACCAAGTTTTTTGCAAAATAGTGCCTCAAATTTGGAAAATTTCGTATAATTGACTGTAACTTTTCACATAATTACTTTTTTTTTCAGATCCCCAGGTTCAAAAGATGTGGAAGTGTTGCCCGAACAGGGTGAGACTTTGAAAGGTTGAATTGGACCAACCGTGTGCCTAACACCTTGCGACACTGGTTTTGGAAATTCCATGTCAGCATTTCTCTATAATGCACTTTAGATGTTCTTTTTTGGTCATAATTCATTGTTTGTAAAACATAAAAGAAACTGTGCATATTAAAGGGGTGCTAATATCGATTTTTCACTTATGTTTTTAGAAAAATCGTTTTCGGAGACCCCAAAACTAGTGCTACGGTGCTCGCTCTTTTGGAGGCTTCTTTATAGACCAGGAGCAAGCATTTTTTGCGTCTGCCCGTAAAAAAATCGAAAATTTTTTAAATGTGAAACACCCTAATATATATATATATATATATTTTTTTTTCTTAATTCTCGTCCTCTTTGGATAGGTCAAAGTTGACGGACCTGGAATTCAGCCGGAGGGCGTTGGTTGCGACGAACCGACGCAATTTACCGTGGATGTTACGAAAGCTGGACAAGCACCGCTCGAAGTTTTAATACAGGATGCACTGGGTCGTGAAGTGCCACTCAAGCTAGAGGACAAACACAATGGCACTGTTTTGGCCAATTATGTTCCAACTTCCGGCTCGCAGCATATCGTTATGGTAATTCTTCGATATTCATGCCGCGTCATCCGCCCACGTTTGTGTCATTTTTTTCCCTCAAGGCTGTTGCGACGATACTTCAAAATGATGCTCATGCAGACCAAATTTTTCCACAATGTATACAATCCTTTTGCCTACGTTCCTGTAAAACTTGGGTACGACTCGCAGTATCGTTTTTTTTTGAGAAAAAAAATTCGGAAAGTTAATGTGTTTCGTAGGTCAATTGCACCAATGATAGATAAATTCCGCCAATTTCTTCGGTATTTGCGTAATATCTGACAAGAAAATTGTGCAAATGAGCTGAAAAAGTATAAATACGTTTTAAGAGACATTGCCTGGATATTCCGTAAAAAATTTCAGAATTTTTGACACGTACAGTTTTTAAAATATTTACGTAATATCTGACAAGAAAAATGTTGGCCAATAAACTGAAAAAGTATAAATACGGTTTTAAGAGACATTGCCTGGATATTCCGTAAAAAATTTCAGAATTTTTGACATGTACACTTTTTAAAATATTTATATTTGCGTAATATCTGACAAGAAAAATGGAGGCCAATAAACTGAAAAAGTATATATCCGGTTGCCTGGATATTCCGTAAAAATTTCAGAATTTTTGACATGTACGGTTTTTAAAATATTTATATTTACGTAATATCTGACAAAAAAAATGGTGGCCAATAAACTGAAAAAGTATAAATACGGTTTTAAGTGACATTGCCTGGATATTCCGTAAAAAATGTCAGAATTTTTGACAGTAGCGTTTTAAAAATATTTATAATGAAAGAGAAAAACGACTCGCTCGCCCGTGTTTCGGCGCAACATTTTCTATCGTCGATGCATGCCCCGCGCTCACCGCGCATCGACCCTGCCCGATCCCCCGCGGCTGAGTAACCAGCGTAACAACCTTAATTTTCCCGTATCCCATCTTCAAAAGTGAAAAACTATCGCTCGCAATCGTTTTTTTTTTTTTTTTTTTTTTTTTTTTTTTAAGGTGAATTACGGTGGTGTCGCAACCGATAAATCTCCGTACAGAGTCAAGGTTGCCGCACAATTGAATCCAGCCATGGTATCGGCTTTCGGTCCGGGATTGGACAGAGGTGTAAAGTCAAACGTGGCGACCCACTTCAATGTGGATTGTCGCGAGGCCGGTCCGGGAGAACTCGACGCAACGATGTCCACTCCCGATGGTCATGATCTGCCGGTATCGCTGACCGACAATGGCGACGGCACGTACACCGTCGATTACGCCGCGCCTCAGCCCGGTCTCTACAGCGTAAATCTCAATTATGGCGGACTCAAAGTTCCCCAGTGCCCGATAAGGGTCAATGTTCAGCCTCACGTCGATGTATCCAAGATCAAAGTCGAAGGTCTCGAACCGAGTAAGTATTGCAAAAAAAAAAAAAAAAAAAAAAAAAAAAAAAAACAGAGTCCCGGATATGCAATGGCATTAATCTTCTGGTTTACGAAAATGTTTTTTCTTTCATCGTTAGTTAGTTTTTTTTTTCCCGATCATAAGCTAATTAGCCGAAAATAGCGCTGCTCGATCCTTGCGTTCGATCACTCGTCATAGCTCATGAGTTTTCCAATCGAGTTCTACCAGTCCCCGGCTATAGTCCAATGAGCCGATGCGTTAGCTGAAAATATTGAAATAATTCAATTTCGAAAGAAAAAAAATAATAGAGACCTGAGCGAGAAGTCAGTTTTTCCGAATTTCCGATCTTAATACGACTGAAATTTGATGAAACGTAGCTTGGTTTTTCCCAATTTCTCTTTATCGTCGTGCAAATATGATGCAACATTAGAAAAAAAAAAAAAAAAAGTGAGAACAAAAAGTGAGAAATGAGAACAAAGGGAACGGGTCGTAAAAACTTGAAAAGTTATAAGATGGAAACACCGATAGAAAAAAAAAAATTAATCATTTAATCATCAAGTTTGTTGATATTTCCGTGATTTTTTTTTCTTTTTTTTAATAATAAGAGCCATTAAAAGCAAAAAAATAGAAAAAAAAACAAAGGGCCAACTCGCGTGTGTTGGATGCGGATTGAGATTATTTCGGCATTTGGCTCAAATCCGCTGGTAAAGAGCCAGAGTACTAAAATATATTTGAGGGAGAGAAATCACTGATTCGTTGACGCAAACATTCCACGCAGTTTTACCGTTTTACAAAAAGTACAGATTTAAAAAAAAAAAAAAAAAAAAAAAAAAAAAGCGTTTTTATTGAGGAGATTCTTGTCAATTGTCGCTTGTACGGTCACGTGAATTTGTCGAGTAAATTTAACGAAGGTCAGCTCGGAGAGATTTCACTGGAGCGCGAAAAGACGCGTATTTTAAGATCACAAGTTGCTCGTCCAAAAATATACGTCGTTATTGTAGCTAGAAATTGCCGCATTTTTTTTTTTTTTAATATTCACGAGAATTTAAAAAAAAATGCATTTCACGTTACCCATAGAGCTTTTTTATTTCGAGGCTATTAATAATTAAAAAAAAAAAAAAACGAATAATCGCAGCAACTGAAAAATAATGCAAGATCGGTGCAACGAGAGATGATTTTGCTTGTTCAGAAAGTATGGCCGCCCAAGAGTTGTGAATAATTACGAATTATTCGAAGTTAATTGTAATTAAGTTAAATAAACTTCGAATAGTTTGATTAAAGAAACGGAAAATCCAATTGATTCGAGCAATTGTTGTACAAAAGTGGTAATCAATTGTTCGAGTTATTTTTTTCTTTACCGTCCAACTCTGGTGCTTCTCACGCAAATTAAGTGTACCGGGGCAACTATATCATCGCTGTTCCAAAACCACCGATTCCGGGATCTGAACGAAAATTCATTTTCCCACAATTCAAGGAACGCTTGTTTTAAATTGAAAAATTAAAAAAACAAAAAAGACGAAAAATGGCGATCCCTGTGCGTAAATTGGTGCCTCTCTTATCCGATCAATCCTAAAAAAAATACAACGCATTGAAGAGATAAAAATGAAAAAAAAAAATCATCGCAGCGGCACCGCTCAACAGTCTCCAGCAATTCCGGGTTATAACGCAGGATGCCGGAAAATCAGCGGATTTTCAAGTAACGATAACAGCACCATCGGGCAATCGCGTAAAGGCCCACGCAATACCGAGTCACGATGGTTACGTCGTGAGTTTCACGCCAACCGAATTGGGCGAATATCTTCTCGGTATAAGTTTCGGCGGTGAAGCAATATCGTCATTGCCATATCGCTTGAATTGCGTCCACGGCAGTGATCCGTCCAAGGTACGCGCAACGGGTCCGGGCTTGCATCGCGGAATCGTCCGCAGACCGGCGGAATTCGTAATCGACACTCGCGGAGCCGGTCAGGGTGGCCTTGGCGTGACGGTCGAGGGTCCTTGCGAGGCGGCAATCAACTGTCGTGACAATGGCGACGGTACGTGCTCGGTCGCTTATCTGCCAACTGAATTGGGCGATTACGGGATCAACATAACATTCAACGATCGTCACATACCGGGCTCACCGTTCCAAGCAATCGTCGTCAGCGAGGTCGATCTCACGAAAATCAGGGTCACCGGAAACGGCATACAGCCCCACGGTTAGAAGCATCGGCGTGCTTCGTCTCAATTGTTTTTTTTTTTTTTCCTCTTAATTTGTTTTTTTTCCCCCTAATTTCGTAACTCCGGCAATTCCCTAGTTTTTTTTTTACCCCTTACTCGTGTGCCAAAGCATGACCAACGTTTGCAACGAAGATGGTTTTCTTTTTTTCTTTAATTCTTCAAGCCAACGCCATTCCATCAATCCGCAAAGCTGCCAATCCCTTAGGGGGGAAAAAAAAATCCATTTTGCAACTCATATCTAACTGCTCGCTAGTGCTGTGAGTGTTGGCGATTGTAGAATTTTTTTTTTTAGCCCACAAATTGGTGAGTTTCGAAGCAAGAAGAGAGAATGATCGAAGCATGTTTGTTTTCGTACGTGCGTGGACGATGAAATTTTGATTTTGTCAGTCGTTTCATTCGATCGAGCTCTTCGTTTGAGCGGCAATGGCGATTGAGAGACCGCGAGGATCGTTGGTCCTCGTGACATCGATCGGAAAAAATGTTCGGTGGGACACGGTGATGCGGATTACAGAGGTTTGTGAATTATTTGGTTTTCAGGTCTCAGCGTCAATGTACCCGCGGAATTTACCGTGGATGCCAGAGCTGTATCCAGGACGAAGAACGACGAGGGCAAAATTGCCTGCTCGATAATGAATCCCAGCGGTGGAATAACGGAAAAGGTCATAACGCCAAACAGCGATGGCACATACGGGGTCAGTTATACCCCATTCGAGGAGGGCAATCATAAAATCGTTATTTCTTATGATAATGTGCCGATTCCCGGATCACCGTTTACCGTAAACGTCAATCGTGCCTGCGATCCAGCGAAATGTCAAGCTTACGGACCCGGCCTCGACAAGGGTTACGTCAATAAGTCCAACAAATTTACCGTTGAAACGAGAGGTCAGTATGTGCACACGTATAGTTATCTTATGAGGGAGGCATCGGAGCATAAAATTTAGGAAAAAGTAAAACGCGGAAAACGGTTGCGAAATGCTATGGGAACAGGGATCACAGGATCCAGGCGGTTATTATAGATTGTTCAAAGCTTTGATAGTGGAGAAAACGAACCAGAGAAATTAGGTCCCTACTTACAGTGCGGACTGCGAAGCATTTTTCCGATACCAGTGACAAAGTATCTTGAGTTACGAAAAATCCTTGCATACCTCACAAACGGCAATTCATCGCACGGCAGACGTGGATTCGTGGCTCCGCAGGTTCCTCTAGAGTTAGACAGAATCAATTGGAGGGTCCCCCAAAACGAAAAGTGCCATCAGCCATTGACAATTCCAGTAATAATTGCGCGATTGAATTAGGAAAATCCGAAATTTAGGAAAAAAGTAACGCGGAAAACGGTTGCGAAATGCTATGGGAAAATGGATCACAGGATCCAAGCGGTTATTAGATTGTCCAAAGCTTTGATATTGGAGAAAACGAACCAGGGAAATTAGGTCCCTACTTACAGTGCGGACTGCGAAGCATTTTTCCGATACCAGTGACAAAGTATCTTGAGTTACGAAAAATCCTTGCATACCTCACAAACGGCAATTCATCGCACGGCAGACGTGGATTCGTGGCTCCGCAGGCTGCTCTAGAGTTGAACAGAATCAAAGCGGGGGAGTCCCAAAACGAAAAGTGCCATCAGCCATTGACAATTCCAGTAATAATTGCGCGATTGAATTAGGAAAATCCGAAATTTAGGAAAAAAGTAACGCGGAAAACGGTTGCGAAATGCTATGGGAAAATGGATCACAGGATCCAGGCGGTTATTAGATTGTCCAAAGCTTTGATAGTGGAAAAAACGAACCAGGTAAATTAAGTCCCTACTTACAGTGCGGACTGTGAAGCATTTTTCCGATACCAGTGACAAAGTATCTTGAGTTACGAAAAATCCTTGCATACCTCACAAACGGCAATTCATCGCACGGCAGACGTGGATTCGTGGCTCCGCAGGCTGCTCTAGAGTTGAACAGAATCAAAGCGGGAGAGTCCCAAAACGAAAAGTGCCATCAGCCATTGACAATTCCAGTAATAATTGCGCGATTGAATTAGGAAAATCCGAAATTTAGGAAAAAAGTAACGTGGAAAACGGTTGCGAAATGCTATGGGAACAGGGATCACAGGATCCAGGTGGTTATTAGATTGTCCAAAGCTTTGATATTGGAGAAAACGAACCAGGGAAATTAGGTCCCTACTTACAGTGCGGACTGCGAAGCATTTTTCCGATACCGGAGACAAGGTATCTTGAGTTACGAAAAATCCTTGCATACCTCACAAACGGCAATTCATCGCACGGCAGACGTGGATTCGTGGCTCCGCAGGCTCCTCTAGAGTTAGACAGAATCAATTGGAGGGTCCCCTAAAACGAAAAGTGCCATCAGCCATTGACAATTCCAGTAATAATTGCGCGATTCAATTAGGAAAATCCGAAATTTAGGAAAAAAGTAACGTGAAAAACGGTTGCGAAATGCTATGGGAAAATGGATCACAGGATCCAGGTGGTTATTAGATTGTCCAAAGCTTTGATATTGGAGAAAACGAACCAGGGAAATTAGGTCCCTACTTACAGTGCGGACTGTGAAGCATTTTTCCGATACCGGAGATAAAGTATCTTGAGTTACGAAAAAATCCTTGCATACCTCACAAACGGCATTTCATCGCACGTCAGACGTGGATTCGTGGCTCCGCAGGCTCCTCTAGAGTTAGACAGAATCAATTGGAGGGTCCCCCAAAACGAATAGTGCCATCAGCCATTGACAATTCCAGTAATAATTATGCCGATTGAATTATCACGAAACGGGTGCACACAGGAGCCGGTACGGGAGGTCTGAGCCTGGCGATCGAAGGGCCCAGCGAGGCGCGAATGACCTGCGTTGACAATGGCAACGGTTCGTGCAGCGTCGAGTACGTGCCAACCGAGATCGGTGATTACGATGTGGGAATTAAATTCAGCGACAGGCACATACCCGGCTCGCCTTTCAAGGTACAGGTCGAGGCTGCTACCGACGCGAAAGACGCGATGGCCTATGGTCCTGGTCTGGATCCCCAGCAAGTGCGCGAGGGTGTCCCGGCTAAGTTTATGGTCGACACGTCGGCTTGCGGTCCGGCGAAGCTTAACGTCAAGCTCAAAACTGATCGGGGCCAGATGACCAAGCCCGATATCGCGGATCTCGGCGATGGTATCTACGAGGTGACTTACGAGCCCTCGCGAGCCGGCAGCAATGTCGAGGTCGGTGTGGCCTATGGGGACAAGGAAATTGCCGGTAGTCCATTCAAGATGAAAGTTTTGCCAATTTGCGAGGCTAAAAAAGTCGTACTTTCGGGTCCCGGAATCTCCGCCGTTTGCACGGCATCGTTCCCCGTTGATTTCGTCATCGACACCTCAAAAGCCGGTCACGGCGATCTCGAAGTTGAAGTTCTGGCAAGTTTTTCCCCTTTTTTTTGGGTTTTCAGGGCTTCCCCCGCAAGCTCCATTTGAAAAATGTATCTGCGATTTAATGGCGCGTTTCGTTGTTCGATCTTTACTCTCGCACAGGGTCCCGACGAATCGCCGCGGAAAGTTAGCGTCGAGAATATCGGCGATGGCAAGTACAAGGTGACTTATCTGCCGGACGATTGTGGACGTTACAAGGTCAATGTTAAGTACGGCGGCGAAGAGGTGCCCGGTGTTCCGGTCATGGTGCAGAGCGTATCCACCGGCAAGGCCGATCAGTGCAAGATCAAGGATGGAATACAGCGCACATTGGCACAGGGAGAGGAATACTTCATCACCGTTGATACGGAAAACGCTGGAAGAGGCGCGGTCACTTGTCGCATAAGATCGTCCTCCGGAAGGTTAGTTGATTCTCTTCTTCAACGATTCTTGACCCTTCTTTTACGATTCTTTGACCCTTTCAGTCGCGCAATTCGATTTTATTTGGCATTGAAGTGTAAATATATACGTTTTAGAGATTATTTTTCGACGCTGAATCCGAATCCGGTGTTCAAAATACAAATAATTGAAGAACAACCCCTGAAATGGGGTAAAAACTACCCCTTTTGTCGGGAAATATAATTATTCTGAACGGATTAGCGCAGAAAAACATTTTCAATGTTTTATTTTCTTCGCCGAATACGAATGCGACGTTGAAAATACAATAATCATGAAATCTACCCCTAAAATGGGGTAAAAACTATCCTTATAGTCACGAAATCAAATCATTTTCGACAAATCAGTGCGGATATAAGTTTCCGATGTATTTTTCAACGCTGAATTCGAATCCGACGTCGAAAACAACATATACTCAAAAGCAACCCCTAAAATTGGGTAAAAATGGAGGTAAACCTACTCCTTTGGTCACGAGGAAAAAAAATATTTTCGACCAATTGATGCAGATTTATTTTTCCGATGGACTTTGCAACGCTGAATTCACAGCCGATGTTGAAAATGACACAACGCCGAAAGCAACCCTTACAATGGGGTAAAAACTACTCCTTTTGCCTTTCTTGAATGACTCAGAAACATCCTCCTCTTTTGAACTCGGGCTTGGGACCGACTGTGGCTGACTTATGTTTTTTCATTTTTTTCATGTTTTTTTTTGTTTTTTTTCTTTTTTTGTTTTGTTTTTTACGCTTTTGCATTTATTCATTTATTCCTAACAAAACGGGTAGGTTTTACTCCATTTTAGGGGTTGTTTTTATATTTATTATATTTTTGACATCGGTTTCGGAATCAGCGTCGAGAATTATATTAGAAACGAATATCTGCATTAGTCTGCCGAAAACAATTTGATTTCGTGACAAAAGGGGTAGTTTTCACTCCATTTTAGGGTTTGTAGTCAAGTTTACTGTAATTTCGACATTGGATTCGGATTCAGCGTAAAAACAAACATTGGAAACATATATTTACTCTTCCATGTCAGTAAAAATTGAATTGTGAGACTGAAAATAAAATGACGCCACTATAGTGGCGTCTGTGACTGAAAGGGTTAAGGGAGGATTGGGTAAGACGGTTGGGGAATGTATTCAGCGCAAAATCCCAAAAGATCAACTTTTATACTGCAGTGTTGAAGATAGTAATGAAAATTCCAGAGTGACTATTTCTCTAAAATATGATCCGCCAGCACGCTCGTTAGCTCCAGGGATTTATTGTTTTTTTTTAAATCCAACCACTGCAAAATATCGCTACCTTCTCGATCAAATAATCATTTTTCATGTTCCCTAATCTGACCTGAAATTTTGTCACCTGAAAACTGTTAAGTCCTACGATTGTTTCACAAAGAGGGGAATACAATTGTGACAAAAATTTTCTATATTTTGCCGATGTATCCTCAATCTCCCGGGACAGAATTCCACTTGGCACAAAATCTTCCGGAATAAAATAACAGAGCCGAAATGACGGCTCGTTTTTCATCGTTGAAATATTCCTCTGCGAACGGTAGCTATGCCGATCGAATTTATTTGAAATTAACATTGAATCCGCGTTCCTGAATGAGCGTACGCCAGAAATCCTAAAAAAAAAAAAATAAGGGTACATGCTTCATCGTATCCTCGGCTGTCGGCATAAATTTTTTTCGCCCACCCAAGTACTTTTCGGCAGTTTTGACACTATACGTTCTTTTTGAAATAAAGAAAGAACGCAGTATGGTCCTGGGTCTGAGGCTTTTCCGTATAAAAAAAAAAAAAGAAAAGGAACAAAAAATCATTCACGATGCATCGCCTGATAAAATATCTTTGCTCAAATCCTGACTCGTGTTCCTCATGTTTCATCCTATCGTAAATTAGCGCGGACACTCGTGGGCACTTGATCTTTTGCCTCGTGCAGTGATTAATGTACAGCATATGAATATATCTATATGAATGTATATATATATAGTCATATGAACGAGAATGAGAACCGAAGAAGCTGAGTATCGTTTGCCAAAGAGAGAGAGTATAAACGTTGTCACGTATGAGGCCAAAGAGAGGCCTACCGGTGGTGAAAGGTCGTGATCGCGTTAGCTCGACGTGGATAAACTTTTCGTGCGTTGACAGACACACATCTCTGGGATAATCGTGACAACGACAATGACAGTGTCAGCCCATATATTTGAGCCAAAACTTACAAGCTTAATCTTCAATGTCCCTTCTTTTTCTAATTCCTGGTTGTCCGTGTGTGTGTGTTTAGCTACATTAATGTCACTCATTCCCCGGCATATATTTCTCTCTCGTGTTTCACAAGCACGAAAACTTTTTAGGGTACATGAAAAAAAAAAAAACACACGTCCCTTGTAGCTCCTCGACACTCTTGACACTTGTTCGTTAGCCACATGTTGAGCTGACAATCATCAGCGAGACGAATAACCCAAACGAGTCACGTGCTGAATTTAAAACAAATTGATACTTTAGAATGACAATCCTCGGATTCCGGTAGGAATTTCATTGAGTCGACTCTCCTCGTGGTAGTGTCGTAATTCGATATACCGATTTGTTCGGGGTTTCAATTTCCGGTTGGCTCGTAATTGGGTACTCCAGTTTTGTAGCAGAGTTTGAATGGTGTCCAATTGAAATTGATAATTGATAACCCAAACGAGTCACGTGCTGAGTTGAAAACAAATTGGTACTTTAGAATGAAAATCCTGGGAATCCGGTAGGAATTTCATGGAGTCGACTCTCCTCGTGGTAGTGTCGTAATTCGATATACAGATTTGTTCGGGATTCCAATTTCCGGTTGGCTCGTAATTGGGTACTCCAGTTTGGTGGTAAAGTTTTAATGGTATCCAATTGAAATTGATAATTGATAACCCAAATGAGTCACGTACTGAATTTAAAACAAATCGGTACTTTAGAATGAAAATCCTGGGAATCCGGTAGGAATTTCATGGAGTCGACTCTCCTCGCGGTAGTGTCGTAATTCGATATACAGATTTGTTCGGGATTCCAATTTCCGGTTGGCTCGTAATTGGGTACTCCAGTTTGGTGGTAAAGTTTTAATGGTGTCCAATTGAAATTGATAATTGATAACCCAAACGAGTCACGTGCTGAATTTAAAACAAATTGGTACTTCAGAATGAAAATCCTGGAATTCCGGTAGGAATTCCATTGAGTCGACTCTTTTTCATGGTTAGTGTCGTAATTCGATATACAGATTTGTTTGGGGTTTCAATTTCCGGTTGGCTCGTAATTGGGTACTCCAGTTTTGTAGCAAAGTTTTAATGGTGTCCAATTGAAATTGATAATAGATAACCCAAACGAGTCACGTGCTGAATTTAAAACAAATTGGTACTTTAGAATGAAAATCCTGGGAATCCGGTAGGAATTTCATGGAGTCGACTCTTCTCGCGGTAGTGTCGTAATTCGATATACCGATTTGTTCGGGATTCCAATTTCCGGTTGGCTCGTAATTGGGTACTCCAGTTTTGTGGCAAAGTTTTAATGGTGTCCAATTGAAATTGATAATTGATAACCCAAACGAGTCACGTGCTGAATTTAAAACAAATTGGTACTTCAGAATGAAAATCCTGGAATTCCGGTAGGAATTCCATTGAGTCGACTCTTTTTCATGGTTAGTGTCGTAATTCGATATACAGATTTTTTTGGGGTTTCAATTTCCGGTTGGCTCGTAATTGGGTACTCCAGTTTTGTAGCAAAGTTTTAATGGTGTCCAATTGAAATTGATAATAGATAACCCAAACGAGTCACGTGCTGAATTTAAAACAAATTGGTACTTTAGAATGAAAATCCTGGGAATCCGGTAGGAATTTCATGGAGTCGACTCTTCTCGCGGTAGTGTCGTAATTCGATATACCGATTTGTTCGGGATTCCAATTTCCGGTTGGCTCGTAATTGGGTACTCCAGTTTTGTGGCAAAGTTTTAATGGTGTCCAATTGAAATTGATAATTGATAACCCAAACGAGTCACGTGCTGAATTTAAAACAAATTGGTACTTTAGAATGAAAATCCTGGAATTCCGGTAGGAATTTCATGGAGTCGACTCTCCTCGCGGTAGTGTCGTAATTCGATATACAGAATTGTTCGGGGTTCCAATTTTCGGTTGGCTCGTAATTGGTTACTCCAGTTTTGTGGCAAAGTTTTAATGGTGTCCAATCGAAATTAATAATTGACCCGAATTCTTGTCATCGTCGACGTTTTTCTTTTTATTTTTCTTTTTTTTTAAAGTAGTATATACCGTGACTCTTGATCACGGTCCAAAGTAATTCTAACTTTTCGTTCCTTTTTACAAATGTATTTTCATCGTGTGTACAACAACAATGCCGCATTGTGACTCCGACGATAAGTTCACCGCACGCGTGGCAAATTCTTCGCTCATTTCCGCGTTGCTCGCAGTGTCACGGTCCGTCAAAGCTTATCTGGCAGTTGTCCCAGTGACGAGAAATTGCGAAAACCGCATTCTCGCCACAATTCCTTCCGACAGTGTATCCAATCGTTGTTCATTTTTTTTTTAAATAAATATCCGAGATAAAGAGAGATGCGAATATTTTTTTTTGTTTTCCCCTTTTAATCGTCAGATTTCGTTGTAAATTTCGGTCGTGTGTGTTTCAGCGAGGCGGTAGATATCGATATCGAGGACAACGGGGATGGAACCGTGAATGTTTATTACACGGTTGCCGATGCCGGTGACTATACCCTGAGCATAAAATTCGGCGGACAACCGATTCCCAATGGTCTCTACCCGTTCACGGTGAGTTTTGTTCTTTTTCAATTCTCGAAATAACTTTTTTTTTTTTTTCATTTTCATAGCATTTGGTCCTCAATTTTTTTTTTTTTTTCAAGTATGATACCCCTAAATTTTCCCGTTTCAATTATAAAAAAAAAGAAAATAGACAACATGCTCCACAGGCTGCCTTGTAGATTGTACAAAATAATTATTATACAACTTCTGGGATATACATATATTTTTTTTTCACAGGCTTTGCCATGTTTATTCATTTATTTATTTATTTTTAAATACGCACGACGAAAATGACCTAGGATTCGGGAGTTTTTTTTTTTTTTTTTAACGTTTAACGATGCAACAAACGTTAGCGACGTGAAGATAAATGAGAATTCGTCGTTTTGAGGATCATTCGTCGGGGATTTTGCACACAAAGAATGGTTTTTCAGTGTCCAAGAGACAATGTCAATTAGCCGAGAGAAGAGAGGGAGCGGGAGGAACGAAGCGCGGTTGAGGCAACGAGCCACCGTTAATTGGTGGTCGTACGTCAGTCTGGGCGAAAACTTAAACTTCCTTGGGCTATTTTTCGATCGAAGGACTTGCATAGAAACGAAAAAAAAAAAAAAGCAAAACAAAAAAGGGGAGACCCGAAAAATTCTAAAATTGGAAATTTCGATAAAGTTCAAATTTGGGCAAATACAAACGAAAGTTTGACAAAATTTTTTTTTATGCAATTTCAAAAATTGGAGATTCGAGTACGGTATAATTCGAAAATCTTGAATGAATCCAAAATTAGGCAATTTCGGTACATGGAAATTAATAATAATTGTTTTTTTTTTCCCCTTTTCTTTTCTGAGAATAAATTATTCGACTCTTTTAAGAAAATTCATGGATAAAAAAAGCAAATATAGAAATAGAAAAAAATCAAGTATCGAATATCGTGGCTATATACAAGAATCTGAGATGTCAACGAGCGTTCGGAGCACTAAAAATCTAAATTCGTTCGAGGATAAAACGCGCATAGAGAATCCACCGGGAATCTTTCTACAAGTCCGGAGATCGTTTGTCTCGGGGCGCGCAAGCTTCGAGTTCCGTTTTTTTTTTTTTTTTTTTTTTTTTTTTTTCGTTGTTGAGATTAGCGGGCAAGAGGAGAAATTTTAACAACTTTTTTTTTTATCCCCCCCGAACGAGATTTCTGCTTCGCGATTTTACAAGACGTGTGGGAGTAAGGATAGAGAGGGGCGAGAGAGAAAGAGAGAGAGAGAGAGAGAGAGAGAGAGAGAGAGAGAGAGAGAGGGAAATAAATTGAGGAACATAAAATAGAAGGCTCTCCGAGCACGGGGAAATCTGCGTCTAACTATAGATACGAATACAACACGCAAGGATATTGTCGGGAAATTTTCAGCTTTGAACAGTTTACTTCGAATTCTCAACGTGATCGCACCGACCTGATCTCGTTGGATCAATTGTTATCATTATTTTTATTGTTTCTAATTAATTAATCCGTCAAGCATCGTCCTCAAACATTTCTACGTCTTCGAGCAAAGTAATAATCGTAAAATGAATATAATTGAAGAAAAAAGAAAAAATTGTTGATAAAATTGTAAAAAAAAAAAAAAAAAAAAACAAAATGTTGAGATTTTTATATATTTTCAAAATATTTTTCTCTTGCGCGAAAATCTTGTGATGGTTTGAAATTATTTATTTATTTATTCATTTTTTTACGCCTTCTCCGAAATATATTTCGTAAATTATCGACGAGTCTTTGCCTCTATTTTTCTCTCTCTCTCTCTCTCTCTATCTCTCTGTCACGTGTAATTCGATCCTCGTCTATCCGAGAGATCGTGATAATTTGTAGGAAGAGATGGCAAGAGAGCGAGATTCGGCGAGCTTTTTGGTCGAACTCGATCTATTTCGATCGCCGGGGGGGGGGGGTCGCGAGCTTTTCACGAAATTTATAAGCAAATATAACACACGTAGCATAAAACGGTGGAAGGGACAGACAGCGTGCGTGTGCGTGTGCGGGGGCGAAAAGAGCGAAGGGGGGGAGAAAAAACGTCGTCGAGAGTGCGGATATGTATAAATTAATGACCCTCCCCCCCCCCCCCCCCCCCGAGCCGTTTAAATTAAACGAGACGAGATTCACAAGATTCGTGAACTTTTGGTAAAAGCACGAAGAAATATCGAGCGATAGTCGGACTAAATTAAATAAATTTGGGGGGGGAAAAAAAAAGAAATCATTCCTCAGCTCGATTTTCCACTTTTTCTTTTTTTTTTTTAAGGAAATATCGAGGGATAGTCAGACTAAATTAAATAAATTTGGGAAAAAAAAAAAGAAATCATTCCTCAGCTCGATTTCCACTTTTTTATTTTTTTTATTGTTTTTACAAAGTATGCTTGATAAAAATTGCAATTTTGCACCATGGTCCTGAGACACTTGGAAAAATCGAGAAAAAATTTACGAAAATGGAACTTTAGAAAAAAAAAAAAAAAACGTTTCTCGATAAGCCAGAAAAATTGGGAATATCACGAAAAAATCGATTTTTTATTCTTTTTTTTTTATTATTAACGGATCTAGGACGTTGAAACTAAAATTTTCGCCGGGACTCGTGCACCCGGGTACGATTAATTATTTTGGAGTAGACGTTGAGACTTGCGCGAGACAATTTATTATGATTGCGAGAGAATTCGTGATGGCGCTTTTACGTGAAGTAAAATACTCCTAGACTACTCGAGGTATTTGAATATATATAATACTCGCGGAAAAACTGGCTGATGCGATGGAAAATAAGCTTAAGCCATCGAGAGAGGCAGAGAGAGAGAGAGAGAGAGAGAGTAGTGAGGGTGGCCCCGTTACGACTTTACGAAAATTCTCTGGACCGTGTCAGAGTGCTCTCTCGAGCAAAAGGCAAACACAGATTCAGGAAGGAGAGACGACAGCTGCACTCGCATCGCATCACAAACTTCGCTCACGTGGAGATAAATTTCGAAAATAGCAAAATTCACCATGTGGGTTTTTTTTTTCTCTCGAATTTTAGGCAATGGCAAAAAAAAAAAAATAATGACCCTCGGTCACCGATCGTGGGTGAGAGAACGGAAAATTCATTTTATCGAGGGTTTTTT
Source organism: Rhorus exstirpatorius (assembly GCA_963564615.1). Lineage (NCBI taxonomy): Eukaryota > Metazoa > Arthropoda > Insecta > Hymenoptera > Ichneumonidae > Rhorus > Rhorus exstirpatorius. The sequence continues at coordinate 11,433,202 of OY751318.1, forward strand.
TTTTTTGGGTGAAGAAAAATTTCGAAAGGCTTCATCAAATAGGTTCGAATGAAATGAAAAATCGGAGATAACATTTTTTTTTTTTTACTCCTTTCGTATCTTTCGTTGCGTTACTCGTTTTTGTTTTTTAGAATTTTGGATGAAGGAAGAAAAAAAAATCTTATTTTTGGAGTATTTTTTTTGTCTGAAATGTCAGTTAAATTCAAAATTAGTTGAAATAATAATAAAATTTGAATATAATTCGAATGAAATATAATTTGTATTCACTTTTTTCAACATTTTTCTCATCTTCTTCTTTTTCTTCGATTTGTATCACTCAAAATTATTTACTCAATTCGAAATTATTGCACGATCTCGAAAATAGTCCTCGAGTTTTGAAAAAATAGTAAAATCTGTTGTTTTTTTTTTTTTTAGATTTACGTAACGCGACGAAATTTATAGTCAAATCAACGAATTCTATGTAAGAAAAAACGTGAATCCTTTTTCAATGTATTTTTCGCATTAAAAAAATCGAAAAAATTAAAATGCGGCAAGAAAATCGAGACAATAACATTTTCCATTGAATGTCTCTCATTTTTTTTTTTTTGCTTAAATATTCTTCCTCTTCCTTTTTTTTTCTCATTCGATCAATTTCTCGACCTTGTTTACTCGATTCTAATTTCAATTCACCTTACCCTTTATCCTTTTCCCACAATCATCGGGATTCGTGGTGCGGGAGAGGGAGGCCTGAAAATCTATTATAGTAGCCTCGAGTTTCGGCATTGTTAAGCATTTTCCAACGTATGCAGAATTCGATGTTCCGGTCCCCCGCGAACGCGAGTACAACGCTGACTCTCGTCGTGGCTGGATCCGCTGCATGAAAATTTTCTCTTTCATACGGCTGATTCGCGCTTTTTCGATCGAGTGAAGTACGTAACATTTTTTTTTTTTCTTCCCTCAATCGTCAAAAATTGTTATCTGGGTATACATTTTTTTTTTTTTTAATATTAAATCACAGGATGCAAGGCAAAAAATTGCAACATAATATTTCAGGTTCGAGTATAATAATTTAAAGGGTTAATGCAAAGAAAAATTCTCTTTTAAAAATGGATTTGAAAAAAAGAGAAAAAAAAAAAATCTTCGAGAATTATGTAAGTCAATACAGGGCCACGGGGATAAAATGAATTTGGCCGGGAAAGCCAAATCTCAAAATACGTTAATTTCATCGTCGCGACTATCAAATTGCGCGTACACAGACACGTGACTCTTTTTGAAAGATCTCGCGAAATATTTATCGCTACGTTTATCGTGAATGCTCAAACCGTCACTGTTCCAATGAATTCCTGGCAAAGTTTTACTCCAAGAAAAATAAAGAGAGAGAGAGAGAGAGAGAAAGAAATATTAAATCGTGAGATAGTCAAATTTTTCAAACTAAATGACAACACAAAAAATTTTAATTTGCAAAATTAAAGCTTGAAGAAAATACGAGTATATACAATTGGAGTAAAGAACAAAGTCTTTATGACGGACTAGAATAAAATAAAATAGAAACTATTTTAGGGCACGTGCCAAAAAAAAAAAAAAATACTATCCCTAATCTAAAATCATAAAAAACAGCGAATGTTTCAACGAATACTTTTTTTTTTTTTAAAGTGAAACACGGACAGAAACGTAAAAATGTGAAAGAGCAATTTGAAAGATTCAAGAACATGAAAAAAAAATGTTAAACAGTCGAGTGAAAAGAATTGTAATAAAAAATTAAAATGGAGAGAAAAGGCTTGTCTAGCAGCGATGGACAAAAATAAAGAATTTGAATCACTGGTGCATGTGCCAAAAAAAAAAATTTTTAAATCGAGCTCGAAGTAGCCGAGAAATCGAGAACGGAAAAAAATTGAAATGTGAAATTGTAATCTGGTCAAAGTGTGCATGAAAATGCTGAGTCGAAAAATGAATTTAAAAAAATGTGATACAGAGCCGAAGAAATAGAAAGAATGTAGAAGAACGTTTTTTTTTTTAATGAAGCAAATTTGAAAAAAAAAAAACATCCGTCTTTGATCCTCAGGCATCGGAAGAATATCGAGAGCACAGCACCCACAAGACACATCGTATCAAAAGATCGGGTCAGACCGAGCATTTGGTTGAAAAGGAGCACAGCTCGAGCGTAACGACACAGCGTAGTAAGACCACTCAGCAACGCGATAGTGGCTCGAAGAAAAATTTCAGCGTATTGCAACTCGATAGTATCCGATTGCCATCCAGAGAGGGAGAGCTTGTCGGTAAGCATATTTAATAATTATAATAATAACAATAATAATAATTTTACTTCCTCACAGAGGAAGTTTGGTTATCGTGAAAATTTTTTTTTTTTTAACACAAATAGTCTGGGCGATAAGGATGATTGGTACTGAATTTGGTAAGAATTCCTCGAGGGTTTCAGATTTTATGAAATTTTGAAATTTACGAAAAATTTATGTGCGCTCTTTAACGTTCTCAAATTTGACGCTATCAAGCTCAAAATTTTTACGCAAATAGTCCGTAGGACAAGAATGATGGGAATTTGATTTGGTAAGAATTCGTTGAGGGCTTCGGATTTTAATTTTGAATTTTGGAAATTTGGAAATTTGGAAAAAAAACGATAATTTTGGAAATTTTCATAAATCGTATGGTGTGCGCTCTAATTTTCTCAAATTTGAAGCGATCGAGTCCAAACTTTTTACACAAATAGTCGATGGAAAAAAAATGATTGAGATTGAGTTTTGAAAAGAATTCCTCGAGGGGTTCAGATTTTATAAAATTTTGAAATTTTCGAAAAATTTATATGCGCTCTTTAACTTTCTCAAATTTGACGCTATCAAGCTCAAAATTTTCACGCAAATAGTCCGTAGGACAAGAATGATGGGAATTTGATTTGGTAAGAATTCGTTGAGGGCTTCGGATTTTAATTTTGAATTTTGGAAATTTGGAAATTTGGAAAAAAAACGATAATTTTGGAAATTTTCATAAATCGTATGGTGTGCGCTCTAATTTTCTCAAATTTGAAGCGATCGAGTCCAAACTTTTTACACAAATAGTCGATGGAAAAAGAATGATTGAGATTGAGTTTTGAAAAGAATTCCTCGAGGGGTTCAGATTTTATAAAATTTTGAAATTTTCGAAAAATTTATGTGCGCTCTTTAAATTTCTCAAATTTGACGCTATCAAGCTCAAAATTTTTACACAAATAGTCCGCAGGACAAGAATTATGGGAATTTAATTTGGCAAGAATTCTTCGAGGGCTTCGGATCTTGGAAAATTTTGAAAATTTTCATAAATCGTATGATGTGCGCTCTAATTTTCTCAAATTTGAAGCGATCGAGTCCGAACTTTTTACACAAATAGTCGATGGAAAAAGATTGATTGAGATTGAGTTTTGAAAAGAATTCCTCGAGGGGTTCAGATTTTATAAAATTTGGAAATTTTTGAAAAGTTATGAGCGTGCTTTTGCAAATTCGTGTCTATCCAAGCCATCAACGTTTCACCCTGATAGTTTAAGTTACAATGAAGAAAAAAAGCGTGAAATTTATAAATTTTCAGATTTTTTCTCATAATTCCTCATAATTTTCTCTCACACGCAAAGCTTTCTCAATGACGGAGCCAAAATTTGATAATCCACTCGCTCGTAGAGGGATCTTTGCGAGTGAGATGAAATAATGTGAAAGTAATGCGCAAACTTCCAATATTTTAATTTATCAATAAAATTAATTTTTTTTCTAATTTTTCGAATAATCCGTAATAATGGTCCGATTTTAATTAATTCTCATAATTCAAGCTCATTTTATGTGCCGAAAGATTTTCCATGCATCTGGATTGATAAATATTTTCATTAAAATTCATGAACCAACAATTTTAAAACTCGAAAAAAAAAATTGTGTATGAACTATCGGGGTGCTTTTTTTTTTCAAATTTTTATTATTTAACGTGCAGCCCCCACCAAAAATGCGTCAAAAAATTTTTTAAAAAGACTTGAATGCCCCCTTTGAGTTGTGTAAATGAAGAAGAAAAAAAAAAGTATCGTCGAATTTTCGATTGATTCACGAGCTACGCATAAGTATATCAGTAATTATGTGCCCAATCTTTGATTGATAATGATCTAATTACTCGTTTGGCGAGTGCCAAAATTAATTATGCCTTATTATCGTCGAGATATCTGGCCGAGTCAACGTTGACCATCTAATTTATTGAAACGTCTGACAGCTTGGAGTTTTGGGCGCCATTCGAATGTTTCTAATGGTAGCTCGTTAATCACGAAAAACACCTGGGAAAAGCCTCGCGTTACTTGACGGACACGACAGGTTTTCGCTATGTTCATTCAATCCAATGATAATCCCTCTTTCTCATTCTCGCGTATTTTACACATATACGCACATCGATCGCTGAGAGACTCTAATGGCTCGTACGAAATATTTTTACACGCTAAATCATCCTGGATACGCCCTTGTGACATTGAGCAATCGATATATATATATAGACGCGTAAAATAATGTTCGTTATGTTTCTCACTGTTGGGGATTTCCGTTAATGCTGAGATTGCCAAAAATATAATATACACATGCTCGGATCTCGAAATTAGTGGCACGATCAGCCTTCGCGAAGACGTTGGCGCTTCTTGCGCCTTCCCGCGGTTTCGTAATGCATCGCTCGTGTTTTGCCATCGGTGATATTAATATTGGAGCTTGATTAAGCGGGAGTCACATGCTCGGCGGGGTCTCCTTTGCCCTTGGCGGCGGGCAGGGGCCGTTCGGGAAATAATGCGAACAAAAAAGAAATTTTAATCGAGAATTCGGAGCATGCCATTCGTTGGCATTTTCAATCCAGGATTATAGGATTTACGTGTTTCAAGAAACGAACCGAAGCTGTCTCGAAGTTTGGATAATTGCTCGTGGAAAATTTTATGAATTCGTGAAAAAGAGAAAAGCGACGTGGAGGTGGATCAAGGATTTCAAGCTTCGCGAATAATTGAGCGAAAGATAAATTTCTGATAGATCAGGGCACCCCCATCCACGTTCGTTAATGGATTTCCAACTCTACGAGTGTATTTTTTTCCACTGAATCCCAGCCACCAACTCCTGTTCACGCAAGTTTTCACAATATTTTCTCAACGTATGAATTTTTTTTCAGTTAAAAAAAAAAAAAATTGAATTTTTCAAATAATTCAGAGAACAGGAAATGCCTTACTGCCCACAGTGACCTATCCTACTTCTCTATAAACAATGTATGCAAGGAACTTGTAGGAATATTCATGAAAATAATTCGGAAAATTAATTTCACTACTCTCTCACGAGTACAACACTTTGTTTCGTGTAATTCGTTCAAATTCATTTTGCAGCAGGGAGTTTTTTTTTTTTTTTTAAATTAACTTTTTCGTTTTTCTTTAGAGTTTATGGTTAACTATATAGCTTTGATCCGGCCCCAAACAATGAAAAGCATGATCCTCAAATATAGAATGAGAGAGAGAGAGAGAGAGAGAGAATAGAATAGAATAGAACGTATTTTTATTATACCAGGGTGGGAACCCCGAAGTATAAATGAGCAACGAGAGTAACAATCTTAGAAAATAACTCAATGCTAGTGAACAATAATAGGCTTGTAAGAGACATAGAGATATTGAAAGTGTGTAACCGTGAGAGAATACATTTATGCATCTTAAATTAAGTTGAGATTTATGAACTAAATTACTGAATGTAGCGTAATTATAGAGCAAATGAGATAGTAAGTATATGATACAGGTTCAATATGTTAGGCAGTTAGATATAATATAGTTTTTATCTTTATTTTATTTTATTTTATTTATATAGAAGAAGAAGAAGAAACATAATTTATTATACTAGGACTAGGGCCCTTGGGTACAAAAAACAAATAAGCTTAGAGTAGAATATTGCTTACTTACTTCCAACTTAAATGAATAGGTAATTATATCAATGAGTCGATACAGGTGAGCAAGCTTAGATACAAATTTTTAAGAAATTTTCAAGAGGCACAGTAAGAATGAGGAATAACCAGTGGAATCCGCTTGAAAAAAATGAAGTGAGCAGAGTCTTACGCAGAGTGATTGTGTGTAGTGTATTTATATGTTTATATGTCTATAGAGGAGAGAGCGTGTGTTTATTTTATTTGTTATTTGTAAAATCAGACGGATTAGAATTATAAGGGCAGTGTATTTTGGGCACCGGCGTTACATAGCAGACTTTCCATGCGTTCGGATACGTAGTGTACGTCAGAGATGAATTATAGAAGAGTGGCTCAATACAATCGTAAGGCGTTTAGGATGCACAATTGAGTCACGTGAGCAAGTTCAGTTGGTCGACCCGTGAGATCCGGGTGACTGATGCATCCTGGGTCTTTTTCAAATGAACGATACCATCCCGGACCCAGACAAACTGATATTGATGTTCTTTCGCAAATGCCTTCGTAGCCATGAGAAGATTATGAGTTTCGGATGGTAGAAACTCATTAATGAAGTTGCACTTGCAATGAAGCATGCACTTGCATTGCATTTATTCGACCCTTTGCTCGCTTTGCAGCAAGAATTTTATTGCGCAGAGAGAGAGAGAGAGAGAGAGAGAGAGAGAAAACAAAGATAGAGGTAAATAGAGCTCGAGAACCAGAGGGGAGCGCTCTCAAGCGGGAGAGTCCGAGGTCTGAAGTGAGTCGCGGATCGCAGCGTGAAATATGCCCCCGCCGCGCGTCAGCTTCGATACTTCGATATTTTCAAACGAGCTAATTTCGTAAAAATTGCATATCTCCGCGAGTTTACATCCGATCGTAATTATTTATGGCCGAAAACAGAGAAGTTTGAAAAATCAAATATCGACGCAACGATTTTATATTATTATTATTATTATTATTATTATTATTATTATTATTATTATTTTTTTTTTCATTTTTTCACAAAAAAAAATCGTTTAACCGACACAATTTTGAGATTATAAAAGAATGTATCCGCTCGATTCTTTATGAGGTCAACGCCGTAATTTCCTTCACTCCGATATGTCACCACCACCTGCTCCGTATAAATTCGTTGGTCTCGTGGCCCCCTGAGATCTAGGGCTCTTACCCGTTTATATATTTCTTCGTCTCGTAGAAAATATAAATATATATGTATAATGTGCTGGGTCTCATTGCCTCTGGGGATCATCCAGCGATTCGCTATAATCCATTCGAGCCTTCCACGCACGTTACACACACACACACACACACACACCGCTTTATCTTGGTCAACACCCCTTTTTTTGCGTTGACGACACGTAAGATTCGGCCGCGTGGTGTGCGAGCGAGGGCGTTATAGCTCGGCATGTTGACTATATACGAATTTCCAAACGGCCGTAACGAGCTCTACACGGTATATATATATTTCTGTATATATAAATGTGCATATAGATATCGCTTCCTTTGCTACCCGCAACTGGAAAATAATTTCGTCCCCGGGACAGCGAACTTGCCAATATTCATCCGAGTCATGTCTCGAATCTCCTCAGTCTTTACGGAGATGTGCCTGTGATCGGTAATCCGCGAAGTCAAAACTGGAGAAAAGCGTTGCTCCCTTTTTTTTTGTTAATTTTTTTTTTTTTTTCGTGTTATCACGGATTTTTCAAATCTCACGTTCCTTTGCTCATCTTTTTTTGATTCTTCTTTGATTTTTTTTTTTTTTCCTCATCGAAACGCTCGAGAGAATGAAGCACAATCCTCTTCGTTCAGACACGAGTCCTCGAATTTTCTGCTGATTCGAAACAGAGACTTCGGGATTTTCGCAAATATCGCGAGAGCGCGGAGGACGATTTTTATTATTTTTTTTATTATCGTAATTGTTTAGTTTATTTTTTATTTTGTTTTTTTTTTTTTCGACGATTTCATTTCTTCTTCGAGCATCGATCGTGCTTTTGTTTTTTTTTTTTTATTTTCGCGAGAGAGCGACGAGTGCGTGCGAACGAAGGAGCACGGAGGGCGAGAGTCTTTTTTTTGGTTTTTCCTCCAAAGACCGGTATTGTAAAATTGGAAATGTATTGGAACCATAGCGAAGAACCGGCGGAAGTGACGACAACGTGGGACGAAATTTCGACTTATCACAGATATTGGCTGAAAAGCGTGACCTGCAGCGACATTGATCGCGCCGAGAGAGGCCCGATCTGTTACGCGAGCGATCGAATTCAGCGAGAAGAGGACGAGGAGAAGGAGGATCCCGAAGATTTTGGACCTGGCCTCGAATTCGTGCCTATTAAATTTCAGAGTCTCTTCTACATTCACACGAGAAAAGGTTCGATCGGGGAATGCACGTGAAACTATTTTTCAAGAGTTTGGTACATTTCTTCCGTTCGAAATTCATTGATTTCTTCTTTTTTTTTTTTTTTTTTTCGTCGATCAGTTCTCAAATTTTTTGTCCAATTTTTCGACACCTCGATTCTCAGGTCTCGGATTTTTCGAAAAAAAAAAATTTATCGGATCCTCTGTTCTCGTCGTTCCCCCATGAAATTCAAGAAATCTTCGTTTCTTAGATCTTATTTTTTTTTTTTTTTTCATAAAGATCCTGTCGAATCCTCAGATTCTACAAATTTTCATTCGTTGAGGTTTCTTTTTTTTACAACTAAATCTCAGATGGATACAAAATAAATCTTCATCTTTCGTGAACAAATTTTTTGAGCTTTTTTTTTTTCTGCTTTTCTTGGGTCAGATAGGTCGCAAGTTTATATATCTTCGTCCAATCATCGTCACCGCGCGCTTCCCCGTCGTTCAAACGAATTTCCTCTTCCCCCCCCCCCCCCCCCTCCGTCTTTATTCACTCGTCACGCGAGTAAAATTTATTTTTAGAAATATTTTTTTCCTCCCTCGTGCAAAAGAATCCTCTCGCCATGGTTCATACACGATCATTGGCTCGCGAAGCTCACTCGCGCGGAGAGAAGAAACGAATAAATAATCGGAAACCACTCTGGAAGAGTGGAGAGAAAAAAAAACGAAGCGATATAAAAAAAAAATCGTAATAAATTCGTTTTTTTTTTTCTTTCTTTCAAAGCCGAAGTAAAAATGCCAAGCGGGAATGTAGACAAGCCTGTGATCGAGGACAATCGGGATGGTACCGTTTCCCTCAAGTACGAGCCCAGAGAGGAGGGTCTTCACGAGCTTTACGTTAAATTCAACGGTGAACACGTTCAAGGTAATTTTTACTCCAAAAAAAAAAAAAAAGTATCCTTTTCTCCGATTTTCGTTAAAATTTATTGTTTTCGTGAGAAAAAAAAAATGGTTCAACTTTAAATTTGCTTACTCGTATTTTTTTTTTTTCTGGCACTCGCAAAGTTTCCTCTGCGAGGAAATCAAAGTTCGGAAAGCTAAAAAATTTGCGAATCCGCAGCCATTTTTTCTAACAAGCTTTGAAAAAAAAAGAAAAAAAAAAAAAAAAGCAAAAATGATTTTGTATTTTTTGGGGATTTTTTTTTTTCTATTCAGGTTCTCCGTTCAAGTTCCACGTAGACTCGCTAGCGAGTGGCTACGTGACGGCATACGGTCCGGGTCTCATTTACGGTGTATGCGGTGAGCCCGGAAATTTTACGATCTCGACGAAGGGTGCTGGCGCCGGTGGATTGAATCTGGCCGTCGAGGGACCCAGCAAAGCTGATATTTCGTGTCACGACAACAAAGATGGCACAGTCTCCGTCTCTTATCTGCCAACTGCCCCGGGAGAGTACAAGATTTCCGTTAATTTCGGTAACAAGCCCATCAAGGGCAGTCCTTTCGCAGCCAAGATCACCGGTTAGTTTCTTCATTTTACAGTATTTTAAAAAATAATCTCCGCACGTATCTTTAACACTTGAAAAAAAAATGTGCTCTGGTCAAAACTTTTTAAGACGTACGGCATTCTGCTTTAATCAATCGTTAGAAAATCGATATTTGGCGAATCAGGTCTTCAAAGGTCTTATAATAATCCTGCGGTTTTAAAAATCTACGAAATAATCGGTAAATAAATTTTGAAAAAAAAATATCGTGCAAAGTAATGTCCAAAAGGTAGCCGAGTCGAAATTTTTATCCTATCTCATATTCAGGTTATTCAGAATTTTAGAGCTATCTTTTTCATATCTGCACTTCTCGTGATCCCCTGACGTTCCACCAATGTGATCCATCATAGTACTCCGTGTGCTACTCCTCTCACACGTGAACTTGAGGTTGTCGTGACGATACTTCAAAATGATGCCATGCAGACCAAATTTTTCCACAATGTATACAATTCTTTTGACCACGTTCCTGTAAAACTTGGGTACGATTTACAGTATCGTTTTTTGAGAAAAAAAAATTCGGAAAGTTAATGCGTTTCGTAGATTAACTGCACCTATGATAGATAAATTCTGCCAATTTCCACAGTATTTACGTAATATCTGACAAGAAAAATGGTGCCAATAAGCTAAAAAAGTATAAGTACGTTTTAAGAGACATTACCGGGATATTCTGTGAAAATTTCAGAATTTTTGACACTACCGTTTTAAAAATATTTATATTTACGTAATATCTGACAAGAAAAATGGTGACAATAAGCTAAAAAGGTATAAATACGTTTTGAGAGACATTACCTGGATATTCCGTGAAAATTTCGGAATTTTTGACACTACAATTTTTAAAATATTTATATTTACGTAATATCTGACAAGAAAAATGGTGCCAATAAACTGAAAAAGTATAAATACGTTTTGAGAGACATTACCTGGATATTCCGTGAAAATTTCAGAATTTTTGACAGTACCGTTTTTATAATATTTATATTTACGTAATATCTGACAAGAAAAATGGTGCCAATAAGCTTGAAAAGTATAAATACGTTTTAAGAGACATTACCTGGATATTCCGTGATAATTTGGGAATTTTTGACACTATAATTTTTAAAATATTTATATTTACGTAATATCTGACAAGAAAAATGGTGCCAATAAACTGAAAAAGTATAAATACGTTTTGAGAGACATTACCTGGATATTCCGTGAAAATTTCAGAATTTTTGACACTACAATTTTTAAAATATTTATATTTACGTAATATCTGACAAGAAAAATGGTGCCAATAAGCTTGAAAAGTATAAATACGTTTTAAGAGACATTACCTGGATATTCCGTGATAATTTGGGAATTTTTGACACTATAATTTTTAAAATATTTATATTTACGTAATATCTGACAAGAAAAATGGTGCCAATAAACTGAAAAAGTATAAATACGTTTTGAGAGACATTACCTGGATATTCCGTGAAAATTTCAGAATTTTTGACACTACAATTTTTAAAATATTTATATTTACGTAATATCTGACAAGAAAAATGGTGCCAATAAACTGAAAAAGTATAAGTACGTTTTGAGAGACATTACCTGGATATTCCGTGAAAATTGCAGAATTTTTGACACTACAATTTTTAAAATATATACAATGAAAGAGAAAGAGGAACATTGTATCGTCAATGCCATGCCCCGCGATCACCGCGCACCGACCTCGCCCAATCCCCTGGCCGAGTAACCAGAGCAACAACCTCAAAGTCACAAGTTACAATTCCAATGATAATTTCAACATACGAGATCTTGAGAATATCTCGGATCTGCACAGAGGCGTCAATGTCCGCCAAGCTTATGCCTTAACCCAAGTCCTTTAAAAGTCCCCGTCGCGTCCTGTACCGAGCCTAGAACCTCTTCAAGCTCTGTAACGCCGGTTCCCAATTTCGAGATTCGGGTTTAACCTCCACAAGCAATTTCCCAAAACTCCTTGACCGGTTAAAAACCTTGAAAACTGTCGCGTTCAACAGGCGAAGGACGCAAGAGAAATCAGATATCCGTGGGTTCATCGAGCGAGGTACAATTACCCGGCAAAGTGACGGATTCGGATATACGCTCGCTGAACGCATCGATAACGGCACCGAGCGGTCTCGAGGAGCCGTGCTTCCTCAAGAAAATGCCATCGGGCAACATGTGCGTGTCATTCACGCCCCGTGAATCGGGTCAGCACGAAGTTTCGGTAAAACGTTTGGGCAAGCATATCGAGAATTCACCGTTCAGGATAAACGTCAAGTCGCAGGAGGTCGGTGACGCGAAGAAGGTCAAGGTAACCGGTAAAGCGCTGAAGGATGGCAAAACTCACGTCGATAATACATTCTCGATCGATACGAGAGACGCGGGTTTCGGTGGACTGTCACTTTCGATGGAAGGACCCAGCAAAGCTGAGATACAGTGCAAGGATAATTCGGACGGTAGTCTTAATATTTCCTACAAGCCAACCGAGCCCGGCTATTACATCATGAATCTCAAGTTTGCCGATCATCATGTCGACGGTTCGCCGTTTACCGTCAAAGTCATCGGCGAGGGTAGCAATCGCCAGAGAGAAAAGATACAGCGTCGAAGGGAGGCAGTTCCGTTGACCGAGGTAGGAAGTCAGTGCAAGCTTACCTTCAAAATGCCGGGGATAACCTCGTTCGATCTTGCCGCTACGGTCACATCACCGGGCGGCGTTACCGAGGACGCCGAGATCAAGGAAGTCGAGGATGGCCTCTATGCCGTGGCATTCGTTCCAAAGGAGCTCGGCGTTCACACGGTTTCCGTACGTTACAAGGAGATGCACATACCCGGCTCGCCGTTTCAATTTACCGTAGGACCTTTGCGCGACGGCGGCGCTCACAGAGTTCACGCGGGTGGTCCGGGAATCGAGAGGGGCGAGCAGGGACAGCCATGTGAATTCAATATATGGACGAGGGAAGCGGGTGCTGGTACCCTCGCGGTATCAGTCGAGGGACCCAGCAAAGCTGAGATCGACTTTAAGGATCGCAAAGACGGCAGTTGCTATGTCAGCTACTGCGTTACCGAGCCCGGTGAGTTTTGGAAAATTTGCTTACTTTCGTTCGAATATTTTTTTTTTCGCTGAAAAAGTTTTGGGGTGGAAACGTCACTTTTGTGCGTAGATCAGGGATCGAAAATTTGGGAGGTGTTTTCGGCATTTGTTTCACCAAATACGTTTTAATTTTATTAATTTGCCATTACTCACGCTCAATCAGGAGTATGAATGAAAATTTTTTTTTTTTTTTCAATCATTCGGGCGCATAATTTAGAGTAAGAAAAAATAATGAGGACGTATTTGTTTATTTTTCGTTAAAAATGACATAGGCAATTTAATTTCACGGATTTTGATATATATATATAGATGTAGCGTAACATTTGTGACGTCATAATGTTATATTTTTCAATTTGTCATCATTAACGGCAATTTTGATTCAAATAAAAAAATAAAAAAATACGTACTAAATATTTTTTCCTAAATTGTCAGATTTTGGAATAAAAAAAAATTTCATTTATACTCCCAATCAGGAGTATGAATGAAATTATTTTTTTTCAATCATTCGGGCGCATAATGTAGAGTAAGAAAAAATAATGAGGACGTATTTGTTTATTTTTCGTTAAAAATGACATAGGCAATTTAGTTTCACGGATTTTGATATATATATAGATATAGCGTAACATTTGTGACGTCATAATGTTATATTTTTCAATTTGTCATAATTAACGGCAATTTTGATTCAAATAAAAAAATAAAAAAATACGTACTAAATATTTTTTCCTAAATTGTCAGATTTTGGAATAAAAAAATTTCATTTATACTCCCAATTAGGAGTATGAATGAAATTTTTTTTTCAATCATTGGGGCGCATAATGTAGAGTAAGTAAAAATAATGATGACGTATTTGTTTATTTTTCGTTAAAAATTACAGATGCATGCTGTTATAGGCAATTTAATTTCACGGATTTTGATATATATATATAGATATAGCGTAACATTTGTGACGTCATAACGTTATATATTTCAATTTGTTATAATTAACGGCAATTTTGATTCAAATAAAAAAATAAAAAAATACGTACTAAATATTTTTTCCTAAATTGTCAGATTTTGGAATAAAAAAAATGTCATTTATACTCCCAAGTCCGTTTACAAGTATATATTTCACCAATCGGCACGGTGAAAAAACTTTCTTTATGGGCAAATTATATCTACGAAGGTCTGATCTGTCGTTTTAGCGATTCTTCGGGGGAAATGTTACCGTTTTTTTCACTCCTAAAATAATTTCCGATCATAGCTTCGAATACTTCTCCCCATAAAAGCCCCACGTATAAGCGGCATATTTGCGGGTTTTTTTTTCTCCTCAACTACGCGGTCAAAAAATCTGAAATCATTGGGAGTATAAATGAAATTTTTTTATTTCAAAATCTGGCAGTTTAGGAAAAAATATTTAGTATGTATTTTCTATTCTTTTGATTTGAATCAAAATTGCCCGTAATTATAACAAATTGAAAAATATAACATTATGACGTCACACATGTTACGCTATATATATATATATATATATATATCAAAATCCGTGAAATTAAATTGCTTATAACAGGTGCATCTGTCATTTTCAACGAAAAATAAAAAAATACGTCCTCATTATTTTTACTTACTCCATGCGCCCCGATGATTGAAAACAAAAAAAATTGTCATTCATACTCCTAATTTGGTATTTTACTCGGGGCTAATGGCACAGGATTTTTTGCGGGCTGCTAATACGAAGCCGAACCTTTCCCGGCTTTAATCGTTAGTTTTACTTGCGATATGTGCCCCGGGATCAAATTTAATTAATCCCGAATCGGATCAAATTCTTTGATTCGGTTCAAATCAATTTCACGATTGATTTCACCGGATCAATTCTTTTATCCGGAATAAAAATGCTCGATCGAAAGGTTTCCAGAGCACGAACGAACCTCAGAAAAGTGCGATGACCTATTTTCGATCTATCATTATTTTCACTGTCGTTGCGTCCTTTTTTTTTTTTCTATGATTCTTCCCGCGTCAACTGACTCGGGAGCCTCGGGATAATTCTTCCCACGCGGTTTTTCTTTTTTCTTTTTTTGTTTTTTTTTTTGTTTTTTTTTTTTTCGTAGAGCTAACGCAACAGGCTCGGTTGGTGTTTGTGCTCTTCTCTCTCATCGCCACGATCCAAAAATATCCGTTTCTATATTCGTTTGGGCGGATTCATATTTTGGGGCCGAGTGTTGGTTGCTTTTCCCTCAGCTAGCGATCCGATCAGAGTTGTATACCTCTCTCTCTCTCTCTCTCTCTCTCTCTCTCTCTCGTTTTCTCATGCTTCGAACGTTGAACATCTTCAACTGGTTTATATTTGTCTTGGTCGTAATAAACGTTGAAAGAGAAAACGGAATAAGTGCGGTGCATGTGTATAGGAGAATCGAGAATGAAAATTCGAAGGTTTTGGCTCTGCTGAGCGGGGAAGTGGCACACACAGGCGGGAGATTCTCGCTTGGGCTCGAGCGGAGACGAAACTTTTCGTGAAGAAGCATTCGAGCATTTTCGGGAATCGGTTCGAAGCAACGAGAAACGAAAGGACCAAAAAAAGAGAGAGAGAGAGAGAGAGCGAGAGAGAGAGAGAGAGAGACGAGGGAGGGGAGAGAAAAAGATATATTAGTTGTGCGTGGTTAAAATTTGCATTTCTTCAGCTGCAGTCTTATTAACTAATCTCTCATTTCTTGACCCACTTTCACGAGTCTCAATAACCACGTCGTTCATTCATTCGACTTCAAATATATATATATTCACCTTTTTCCTCATTTTTTTTTTTTCTTTTTCGTTTTCTTCCTCCACCCTCGACTTTGGGCTTTTTTTTTTTCTTAAGAACGGATTTTTACGACATGGGCACCTTTACCGCTTGCAAGAACATCGTGCTACTGGGAAACGATGATCCGCAATTTGACGAGGATGGTCAGTTTGTAGTTTAAAAAAAAATAAAAAAAAAAAAAAAGGGAAATTCAGGCGTTTGGGCAATTCACGATGAATCAACCTATGGGCAGTTGGACCCGGAATTGGGGAGTTGCATTGAAATGCAATTTTCCTTATTTTTCAATTTACTCCAAAATTTTCGACGAGTCAAATATTACTTTTGTTTTTTTGTTCTATTTTTATTCAATTTCAGCGATACGAGGTTTTAATTATTTCAATATTTATTCTTGCTTAAAAGAATGAGAAAAAAAATGATTTCCCATAATATTTTTTTTTTTTTATCCTTTCAGGCGATTATCGAGTGGGAATAAAATTCAATGATCAGCACATTCCCGATTCACCTCACAAGGTGTACATATCACCGGCAATGGGAGACGCTCACAAGCTCGAGGTCGCTCAATTCCCGGACGTTGGTGTGCAGCCCGATAAGCCAGCGACCTTCCTCGTTCGTAAGAACGGAGCAAAGGGCGAGCTGGACGCCAAGGTATTGAAAAAATTTTTATTTTCTCATTTTTTATATAGAGGGGAAAAAAAAATAATGGTTTCTGGATTTTTCATTAATTTTTTTTTTTCGATGAAAAGAAAAAGTTCGTCTTTCCATTTTGGAAAAAGTAAAATGGGGGAAAAAAAAATTGATCGATGCTAAAAAAAAAAAAAAAAAAGTAATGATCTTTCGATGAGAAAATTTATCGAAAATTTTGCTCTTACGCGAGAACAACGGTGGCGCGCGCTCGTTATAGGTTTTGCGTTATTCTAAAAATTCATCGCTAATGATTCACGGTTTAACGCGAGGCACTTTGCAGATTGCGCAAGCAAAAAGACCAAAATAAAACGTGACTTTTGGCGAAATAGGTAATGGCCCCCGAACGGGAGGGGGGGGATATCGGGTACGTGGGTAGTTTTGGGCGTTACTATATTACGTGCTCACGTCGCGAGAGTAAAATTCACACGCTCACAGTCGTCCGCTCCAAGGTCCACGAAATATTTATTTCTACAGCTGCAACGACGACGCACTGTCGCAGCGGAATGGCAACCGATAGAAAAAAAATACCCGCAATTATTCTGATTTTATTTTCTTTTTTTTTTTTTCGAATTCCGTTAATTATTATTTGATTATTATAATTGGAATTATCATGCAATCATGAAGAATTGACTGGAAAATATTTGGCTCGTTGAAACGATAATATTGTTTCGAATATAAATTAATTTAGAATGAAAATTAACGAATTAAGTAGTGCGATGGAGTTTGAATTGATATTTTTCATATTATCAAGGATTAACTATTACGGTTATTACTTTTTTTTTTAACGATTCGTCGATTTCTTTAAAATTATATTTCCTCCTTTTATTCGGAAAATCCATTCGCAAAGATCGAGAATAATTGATAATTCTTCGTGGTTATTAAAAAAAAATCTTCATCCTGCCCCTCTTTGAACAATTATTAAAAATTAATTCTGTACTCGCTGATGCAAATGATTAATTTTTTTTTTTTTCAATTTAGCATGAAATGATCGTTTGATTTTAATTTTGGAATTTTGCATTGCAATTTTGGAAAGTAATTGGTAACAAATAAATCATAAAAATAAAGTTGTTGTTGTTTTTTTTTTTTTTTTTTTAAAGAACGATGCGCAAATTCTATCGGCCGGATAGTCATTTTATGCGGGCAATAAAAAAAATTAAAAAATAAAAAAAAATATAAAAAAATTATCGACAGATCGTTTCGCCGAGCGGCATCGAGGACGATTGTTTCATCCAGTCGATCGACTCGGAGGAATACTCAGTGAGATTCATGGCCCGCGAGAACGGAATTCACAATATTCACATAAAATTCAACGGCGTTCACATAAACGGAAGTCCATATCGCGTCAAGGTTGGCAAAGTCGACGCTGATCCGGCTGCCCTTCATGCTTACGGAAATGGCCTGAAGGACATCAAAACGGGCCAAAAAACGGATTTTATCATCGACACGTGCAACGCCGGCTCGGGAGCTCTGGCCGTTACGGTTGACGGACCGAGCAAGGTGGCCATGGATTGTACGGAAGTCGAGGAGGGCTACAAGGTCAGATACACGCCTCTTGTGCCCGGTGATTATTACATCAGCATCAAGTACAACGGATATCACATCGTAGGCTCACCGTACAAAGTTTCGGCTACCGGTGAGAATATTGTTTGTTTGTTTGTTTGTTTTTTTTCTACTCCCCCGTTTCTTCCTTCAATTGGGAGTTTGAATGAAATTTTTTTTTTTTTTTTTTTTAATTTCATAATCTGGCAGTTTAGGAAAAAATATTTAGTACGCGTTTTTTATTTTTTTTATTCGAATCAAAATTGCCGTTAATATGACAAATTGAAAGCTATAACATTATGACGTCACACATGATACGCTATATCTATATATATATATATGTATCAAAATTCGTGAAATTAAATTGCCTGTAACATGTGCATCTGTCGTTATTGACGAAAAATAAAAAATACGTACTCATTTTTTTTTACTTACTCTACATTATGCTTTTATGATTATATATAATTATATATAATTATGATTTATATTATACTTTACATTATGCGCCCGAATGATTAAAAAAAATTTTCATGCAAACTCCAAATTGTCGCCTTGGAAATGCTCGATTTCGTGTTTTTGCCTCTTCGCGACTGTCATCTTTCCACACTGTGACTTTACTCATGAATCTAAAAAAATGTCGATTTTCCAACGGACCAAACACCCTGAAATAGTTTAGGTAGAAAAAAAAAAAAAAATGTATGTCAAAAGATGAGAATTTTAGTTTGATTGAAAGATCGACCGATTTTGATTTTTCATTTTTATTTCCTTTTTATCAAATTTATAATGAAAAATTGATGGTAAAAACATTTTTTTTTTACCCTCACGGTTGCCGGAGGATCAGTTTGTATTTTTAAAGTGCTCTTACAATTTTAATGCTTCGATTGTTCAAATTTTGATTACTAAAATTTTATTTTTATAATTAAATTAATTTTTTTTTTTGTTCAGTGGCGTTTGTTGGCAATAGTGATGCTAGCTCTTTTTTTTTTTTTTTGACAAATGGGATACTGCTGAAGATAAAATTTGACAACTTGAAAAATGCCTTTGATCTTCGTTTTTTTGTCAATGATAAATTAAAATCTTGGGCTAAAGCAGCTGATCTTTAAGCAGCCAGTCAAATCCTGTAAAATTTTCATAAATTTGATACACGATGCCTCTGTTTTTCACGATTCCAGACTTATTCCAAGAAAATCATACGGCAAATTAATACTGATTAAACAAAAAAACAGTGATTTTTTGGTGATTAAATTACTCGCATCTTTGTCGAGTTGCTTTTGGAATTTTAACTCTTCGGTAAATATTTAAATAGAGGCGTCCAACGATATTTTCTGATTACTGTTCAATCGGAACACCAAAAAACGTGATATTACTCAAATTTTAATTTTAGAATTAAATTAATTTTTTTATTCGGTGGCGTTTGTTGGCAATATTGATGCTCTTTTCTTTTGACAAGTGAAATACTTCTCAAGATGAATTTTGACAGCTTGCAAAATGTCTTTGATCTTCGTCTTTTGTCGATAATAAATTAAAATTCTACGCTAAAGCTTTTTCAGCAGTATCGTTAATTCGATTAAAAGGGGGAAAAAAAAAATGAAAAATCAAATTCGGCGGATTTTCTAAAATTCTTTTGATATAAATTTTTTTTCTACCTAAAACTACTTCAGGTGTGGCCCGTTGGAAAATCGATTTTTTTTTTAAATACCCCAATATATATACTATATATATAATGTATGAATATATTTAGGCGCGGATCTCGCCGAGCGAGGACCTCAGGAATCGAGCTCAATAATCGTCGAGACGGTATCAAAGATTTCCAAATCGAAGAACGCGAGTCCGGTTCTGCCGCTTTTCAAATCCGACGCGAGCAAAGTGACGAGCAAGGGTATGGGATTGAAGAAAGCGTATGTGGGCAAGCAGAACCAATTCACCGTGAATGCTGGCGATGCCGGTGAGTTTTTAAAAAAATTTTTTTTAAAATATAAATAAATAAATAAACAACGACAGTTCTCGCACTCGCCATGCCAAGCTCATGTTAAGGGGGGGATCTTAGGTAAAATTTCGGTCAAAAATGACCAAAAAGAATTTCAAATGTTTTTTTTTATCTTAGAAAGTTCGGTTTGAAAATCGCTTCCTGCAAAAGTTAGTCTTAGTATTTGTACTGAAAATAAATTTCAGCTTGCCGCGATAGAAGTTGTAACTCAAGGAGCATTTCGAATAATGGCGTTTCAAAATCAGAAAAAAACGCTATAACTTGGGGGAAAAAAAAAAAAAAAAAAAAAAAAAAAAACGCTATAACGTGATATTTGTTCATAGACAAAAACGTTTTTGTTTTCACCAAAGTTCCCCCCCTTTTAACGTTCGCCGAGAATTAATTTTTTCCCGATCGCGTCGATATTGAGGTTTTTTTTTTTTTTTTTTTTTTTTTTTTCCTGTGATACGGAGACAGAGAAAAGTAAAATTCCTTTTTTTTTTAATCCAAACTCGCAGGTAACAACATACTTTTCGTCGGAATTCACGGACCAAAGGGACCCTGCGAGGAGGTTTACGTCAAGCACACCGGTCGAAACAATTACAACGTGAGCTATTTGCTGCGCGAGAGAGGCGAGTACATCATCCTCGTAAAATGGGGAGACGATCATATTCCCGGATCACCCTACAAGGTCGAAGTCTAGACCCGTTCGCGAAGAATTTCCGGAATTAAAAAGAAAACGAAAAAAAAACGCGGGATAATCGATCTGAAAAAAAAAAAAACGACGAAATAAAGCACAGAGTTGGATAAAATACGTGGATTTTTGAGAAATTACGTATTTTGCAAAAAAATAAAAGGGCCGTCGAAGTCTATCGTGATTGAATGTTGTATTAACGTTTCGATTGTTAAATTATCGCAAATATAAATTAAACGCTATTTTTATCCGGCTCCGATTGAATATCGTTCAAGTAAGTAAAAAAAAAATCTTACATACATTATTATTGTAATTATAAATTCGTGAAGCTCCGAGGCACAGTTCGAGAGTCGTTTCGAATTTGTGAATTCGAAGTAAACGAAAACTTCGCGTCGTTGGTCGATTAATCGACGATAAACAAACAAAAAAAAAAAAAATAAACCAACGTGCCTTTTAATTTTAACCGTCGATCAACGATATTTTTATTCATTATGGAATCTTTTGTTTCGCGAATTAGCATGTATAAGCACGAATTTTTATTTTTGTTTTTTTTTCTTTCTTTTTTTTTTTCCTCGTTATGCCACGAAGAAGAGTATTATGCGTATCAGTTGCAAGCGAATATATTTATATATATAAAAGAACATTTATATTCGCGGGCATCTCTCATTATACCATTATACATACTAATTATTATATTTTAACGATTATAATAGAAATTAGATAAAAATAAATACCTATATATATATATATACAAAGTCTGTTATAAATTAGCTCGGAAATAAAATGAAATATATTTATTATATTATCGCGATTATCGCCGCGATATATTTGTATCGAGGGTTAATGAGAGTCGGATAATTTTTTTTTTCTTCTTTTTTCCGCCAATCCGCAACGGGGAAATTGAATTCAGAAGGAACACACAGAGTGTTTCATTGGACCTGGACTAAAAAAAAAAAATGTTACTTTTCTTTTTCTTCTTCCCGAAAATCGTACCAGCTTTGAATTTCTATGAGTTCGACCGGGATCTCGTTCGAATCGAACCAGGCCGTATCGACAATACCATTGATAATAATAATGCGCATAAGCTAAGTATGAAAAAAAAATTTCTTACGCAAATCCTTCCATGGAGATATCCGATTAACGAAAGCTCTCGCGATCACTCCAGCGCAAAGTTTAACATTTTGAGAATAATAAAAAAAAAAATCTCAATTTCGCCAAACGAGCCTGATTTAAATTACATATTACAGCTGTAATTTGCAATTAAAAGGAAAAAAAAATCCAATCACAAATTACATCCTTTTTCGAGTCAATGATAAATTACAATTGTAATTGACATCTTTTTTTCGAATCAATTACAAATTAAAATTGTAATTGACACCTTTTTTCAATCGATTACGAATTACAAAAGTAACCGACACCTTGCTTTGGATTCAATTAAAAATTAAAAATGTAGTTGACATCCTTTTTCGAATCAATTACAAATTAAAAAAGTAATTGAGAGCCTTTTTTGAATCAATTATAAATTTAAAAAGTAGTGACACTTTTTTTCGAACGAATTAAAAATTACAAAAGTAATTGACACCTTTTTTCGAATCAATTATAAATTACAATTGTAATTGACATCTTTTTTTTTTTCAAATCAATAACAAATTGGAAAAGTAATTGACGACTTTTTTCAATCAATTATGAATTACAGAGGTAACTGACACCTTTCTTTGGATTAAATTACCAATTAAAAATTTAATTGACATCCTTTTTCGAATCAATTACAAATTAAAAAAGTAATTGAGAGCCTTTTTCGAATCAATTATAAATTACAAAAGTAATGGCACTTTTTTTTTATTCGAATCAATTGCAAGTTACAAAAGTAATTGAGAGAGACCCTTTTCTCGAACAAATTAAAAATTACAAAAGTAATTGACACCTTTTTTCGAATCAATTGAAAGTTTCAAATCTATGAACCATTCCGAATATATACGGGCTGATTTCATCGAATAATCATAATTGCGGAAGTGTCAACGAATGTAAGTATACATACGACTGGATAATAAGGATATATTTGGGTACGCGCAGCATACGGCCGGATTAAAAATAGGTGATGATCTGACCATGGAATGCCCTGTGAATATCTAAGCACACCTAGATCTAACATTGGGATACATCCGGATGTATGCAACCGTGTCTTTGCTTTGATTTCAATGTTGAGCTTTACCCTGACCGAAAAAGTATGCGCAAGATATATGCCTCTGTGCGGTCACACCGGTCACACTTTCAATCGAGTTTCAACTGTCTCGTCCCTTGATTGCCTTGACGACCACTGTTCGCATGATGCGCCAATGGACTCTACGAATTGATTCGAAAAAATGACGTCAATTACCCTCGGAAATTCGAAAAATTCGAAAAAAAGATGTCAATTACATTTTAAATTTGTAATTGTTCCGAAAAAAAAAGTGTCAATCACTTTTGTAATTTGTTATTGATTCGAAAAAGGATGTCAATTACAATTGTAATTTGTAATTGATTCGAAAAAAATGTCAATTACTTTTGTAATTTGTTATTGATTCGAAAAAGGATGTCAATTACAATTGTAATTTTTAATTGATTTGAAAAAAAAATGTCAATTACTTTTGTAATTTTTAATTGATTCGAAAAAGGATGTCGATAACAATGTGATTCGAAAAAAATGTCAATTGAATTAAAAATTTTTTAATTTAATTCAAAGAAGGTGTCAATTTACTTTTGTGATGTTTGCAATTGATCCGAGAAAAAGTGTAAATTTGCAATTTATTCGAAAAAAATATGTCAATTACTTTTTTAATTAATTTATTCGAAAAAGGTGTTAATTATTTTTGTGATTTGTAATTGATTCGAGTAAAAGTGTCAATTACTTTTTCAATTTGCTACCTGATTCGAGAAAAAAAGGTGTCAATCACATTTGTAATTTGTAACTGATTCGAGAGAAAGGATGCGAATTACATTTTTAACTTGCAACACTATAAATCGAAAAAAAGGTGTCAATTACTTTTGTTGATTTGCAATTGATTCGAAAAAAAAAAATATGTCAATTACAGCTTTAATTTGTAATTCATTCGAAAAAAGGAAGCCAATTGACAATTTGTAATTGATTCGAAAAATAAAGCGCAATTTGTAATTCATTTTTCTTTCAATTACAAATTACAATTTTTCTTTTTTCGTAGCTAATGGAAAAAAAAAAAAAAAAAAAAAACCCTTTCTATCGTTTGCTCGCGTAGCGGCCCATTGGCGTTGAACTGGGCCCCGTTTTGTCAATGAGCAATGCACGGGGAGGAAGAAAAACGAAGAAGCGGAGAATGGAAAAAAAAAAAAAAAAATAGTCCTAAGCTGCCTTGGGGAGGGACGACCGGGGGCCGAGGGTGCAAAAAAAATAGAGGGCGCTGCCAGCGGGTGCAGTATTTGCAATCTTGGGCGTCTCGATGGAAACTCAAGATTAAGATTGGATGTACCGCACATACATCTGCTGTTCTCCTCGCGTTTAACAGTTATAAAAGAGGGTGGCTGAACCGAGAACGGAGCCGCGCCTCCGTATCTCCTTTTTCTTCTCTCTTTTTCTCTCTTCATAACCAGCAGCAATTTCTCTATCCACATTTATCTCTCTCTCCTGTTAAATAAAACGGCTTTCACGCTCTCTCGCTCTCGTTATTTATCCACGATGATTTTCTCTCGCAGCTATGAACGCCCAGGCGAAGAGTCTCTTGATATCTCTCTCTTTTTACTCGAGGATCGGGGACACGACCAACTTGAAGAATATATTTCGTACAAGGCTTTGGCTTTCTCGGATAGGACGATGGGCGGTGCTCTTCGTAGCTCCGCCACCGGAAGTATATATATCCATCGTGGAATAAATATATATATATATATATATATATATATATATATATATATATATATATTTATTGGCGAAGCAATCCAGAAACCTCGAGTTGCGCAGAGTCCTTCGACGATTCGAAGGTTTTTCCCCCCTCGTGGGATATCTCAGTGTGCCTGGGCACAGCCGCACAGCATCGCGACGGAGAGAGAGAGAGAGAGAGAGAGAGAGAGAATATCACGAAATTCCTCCTTCCCTGTGTCCCTATCGAGACCTCTTCGTTTTTTCCTTCCCTCTTCTTCTCGTTTTGCTTTTTTGCGCACAGAACCACGTTTGGCGTGCTCCAGCGTGGTCGCTGATCTCTTCTACCCTTTTTTTTTTTTTTTTTTTTTTTTTTCTTTCTTCTCTATGATGATCATCGATCGTCGAGGGTTCCTCGCTGGCCCAGGATTGCTCCTTCGAGACTTTCTCACCCTTTCCCCGGATCACGATGAAGACATTTCGTCACAAAAGGTCCAAAACACCGGAAGTCTCTCTCTTCTCCCGGATCTCCTGCGAAATATTGAGTAAACCTGTGCGTGAAACGCGCTGATTTGACATTGTTTGTGAATTTTTTTTTTTTTTCGGTTCTCTCAACCAAGCTTTGGAGAATCTTTTTTTTCACATTTTCGTCAAAAATTTTTCTTTTTCTTCTCTTCTTTTCTCGATTCGGTAATTTATAAAAATTGATAAATGTACTTTTCTTTGTTTTTTTTTTCTTCATTATTTCCAAATATATCGATCGATTATTTGTAAAAAAATCTATAAACAAGATATGAGTTGCACGGTTGGATTTTTTTTTTCTTTTCAATTAAAAATGAGTAAAAAATGAGTTGCGGAATGAGGAAAAATTGCTCTTTGAGTTTGAAAAAAAAAAAAGGGAAATGTTTCGCGCATATTCCACGTGAAAGTGGGAAAAAGCTGCGAGGAAAGGAGAGGGAGAGAGAGAGAGGACGGTTTGTCGGTGCAAAATTGCATCCGGAGGAAAACCGAGAGGCGGAGCTTCCCCGCCAACTTCTCTCACGCTCTACCCTCTCTCCGCTCCTCGGGTTTCAACGTAGACGTTTTTTTTTTTTTTTTTTTTTACAGTTTTACACAAGCGACACCAGACCTGGTCGATTTGACCTTTTTGCAAGTTCTCTTTCTCGTTTTTTCCATCTCGGGATACTCCAACTATGCATTCATGAATTTCTCGGTGGTTTTTTTTTGTCGAATATTCTGAAAAATCATTCGAGCAAAGAAACGAAGAAATGAAGAAAACGTTTATGATATCCGGAAAAAAATTGGACTTAACTTTCGTCACTTTTAACGCGATTTCACGACAAAATAACAAAATAAAAGCATATTTATATATAATTACATGATCCATGATATATTATTATTATTATAATTACTATTTCAAGCTCCAAATCGGTCGGAATGATTTTTGGAGTAATTTTTAACGTGCAAGTTTACTTTTTTTTTCTTTGCAATTAAATAATCAGAGTATCGTTGATATTTTTGCGGCAACGACTGCAGCTCCATCGTCTGTTAGGAGAATTTTATAAAAATCGGTTGTTAATTGAACTTTTTAAAAAAATTTTACCATATACCGTTCTGGTAAGATTACTGATTCATTTTGGGAAAAAGTGAGTGGTCCATTTTGCCCCACTTTTCGATCCTAAGCCCGATTTCCATCACATAAATACAAATAGTGGTTGAAAAATCATTCATGGGTTTTCCGGTTGTTTTTTTTTGTCGAATATTCTGAAAAATCATTCGAGCAAAGAAATGAAGAAATGAAGAAGACTTGTACGATATCCGGAAAAAAAAATTGGACTTAACTTTCGTCACTTTTAACACGATTTCACGACAAAATAACAAAATAAAAGCATATTTATATATAATAACATAATCCATGATATATTATTATTATAATTACTATTTCAAGCTCCAAATCGGTCGGAATGATTTTTGGAGTAATTTTTAACGTGCAAGTTTACTTTTTTTTTTCTTTGCAATTAAATAATCAGAGTATCGTTGATATTTTTGCGGCAACGACTGCAGCTCCATCGTCTGTTAGGAGAATTTTATAAAAATCGGTTGTTAATTGAACTTTTTAAAAAAATTTTACCATATACCGTTCTGGTAAGATTACTGATTCATTTTGGGAAAAAGTGAGTGGTCCATTTTGCCCCACTCTTCGATCCTAAGCCCGATTTCCGTCCTAAAAATACAAATGGTGGTTGAAAAATCATTCATGGATTTCCCGGTGGTTTTTTTTGTCGAATATTCTGAAAAATCATTCCAGAAAAGAAATGAAGAAATGAAGAAGACGTGTATAACATCCAGAAAAGATTGAGCTTAACTTTCGTCACTTTTAACACGATTTCACGACAAAATAACAAAATAAAAGCATATTTATATATAATAATATAATCCATGATATATTATTATTATAATTACTTTTTCAAGCTCCAAATCGGTCGGAATGATTTTTGGAGTAATTTTTCACGTGCAAGTTTACTTTTTTTTTCATTGCAATTAAATAATCAGAGTATCTTTGATATTTTTGCAGCAACGAATGCAGCTCAATTGTCTGTCAGGAGAGGTCTATGAAAATCAATTGTTAATTGAACGTTTATTTTTTTAATTTTATCGTACCGTTCTGGTAAGATTACTGATTCATATCGGGGAAAAAGTGAGTGGTCCATTTTGCCCCACTTTTCGATCCTAAGCCCGATTTCCATCCTAAAAATACAAATGGTGGTTGAAAAATCATTCTCAGACGAATTATTTCGTGTCTGCGGAGGGAATTTTCAACGGCAATTATAATTATTATCGTCGTTAATGTGGAATTTCGCTTGGATACAAAATTGTAGATGGGACATCTATACGCGTTTTTACGGTAGCTCGTTTTATTAGGGGAGGAGGGAAAATAACGAGGGGCAAAGGTGTTATAACCGAGAGAGAGAGAGAGAGAGAGTGGAGCACACAAGCCGCGCCCAACAAACGCCATTTTGTGAGATTTTCT
Organism: Rhorus exstirpatorius; assembly: GCA_963564615.1. Lineage (NCBI taxonomy): Eukaryota > Metazoa > Arthropoda > Insecta > Hymenoptera > Ichneumonidae > Rhorus > Rhorus exstirpatorius. The sequence continues at coordinate 11,460,612 of OY751318.1, forward strand.
CGCGAGAAATCCCACCGGCCCATTCGTCAACCGCACCGGAAGCTTGCACTTCCGGTTTCACGATGCAACTTTTCCCCCTCTCGTAATTACGATAAAACTTCACGAGATACTCCCACCGAGTCGTTTTTTTTTCCTTCACCGGAAATGAAAAGCTGCGATATCCGCCATCTTTGTTGTTTTTTTTTTTTCGCCAGCTCGAGTTCTCCGGGATCGTTGCTGAGAATTTTTTTTTTGGTTTTCGTTTTGTTTTGTTTTTTTTTTCGTCTTTTCCGGAGCAAGAGCAAGAAATGCGAATGAAAATTAATTCTGGAAAAAAAAGAAACGAGGAAACTTATCGTGAGGCGCCCCACGCACGGGAACCGGAAGTGGGGTAAAATTGGATTTTTTTTCTCTTAAATCTCGTTTGTGAATTATTCAATTTTTTCTTTTTCTCGCTTCAATTCGATAATTCCAGTTACTTTTTCATTAAAATTAATTCAATAAAATTCATTAAAATTCAAATTCAATTTTATCCCTCGGGGTGGGACTGTGTCACAGAATCGTAGATGCATTTTGTTTTTTTTTTTCATTCTCTCATATTTTTTTTTTTTTTATTTCGAATACAGAACATCGGAATATTTTGTTTTTTTTTTTTTTTCCTTCTTTTTTGGCTATCAGTTGAAAAGTGAATTATTTACAGGACAGATCCGTCGTTTTTGTCATGGTACACACCGACTAGATCGGCATTCTCGTTAAGAAGAACGCTCGTTTTTTTTTTCTTCTTTCTTGAACTTTCGTCTCCCGCTTTTTTTTTTCTTTTTATCCTTTCCTTTCTATACTCACAGCGGAACACATTTTTGTCAGGGCCTCTCTCGGACTATTTGTCTACAAACATTTGTCGTTATTTTTTTTTCGTGATTTTTCTTTTTATTTTTTTTTTTTTCTATTCAGGTTTTTGATAAAATTATGCTTGTTTGTTTTCCGAGTGCAAGGGACGTGTGTGAGAGTGTGAGTGTGTGTGTGCGCAAAGTTTGACATAAATCGTATTAATTCGTCGTGGGGTATTTTTAATTTTTTTCTTTATCAATTAATTGATTACTTTTTTTTTTTTAATTTTTTCTTCCTCTCTCTCTCTCATACTTTCTAGGAGTTAATTTACTAAACGCTAAATACGTTCAACGGTATGTCAGAGTTTTGTTAACTTACGTGTTTATATATATATATATGAGATTTTAATATACAAATGTACAAGTGGAGCGGTTCGACGATGTCTGCCCTTTCGTTGATTCTTCCTGAACGTCAAATTTTTCGTTATCCCGATCGAGGATTGAAATTCTCGTTTCACCTGACATTATCGTACCGCCACGCGTGGCTCACATGTAGATCCTTCGTAGATCCGACGGTGACGTTATCATGTTGCACTGAGGACACAATTTTTTCGCTCCCTGAAAAAAAAAAAAAAAAAAATGTATAAAATTATTTTCCCTCCCAAGAAAAAAGAAAAAAAAAAATGTACAAAATTATTTGGAAAGTTTTGAAAGTGAAAAAGCGAAGAGTCGAGAGAATTTTTTTACTTTTGTTTTTGTCAAGATGGGTGAATCATTTGTTTGTGCTATTTTTTGTTTTGTTTTTTTGTCGTCGAGAGAATTTTTCACTTTTTTTTTTGTCAAGATGGGGGAATTATTTGTTCGTGCTCTTTTTTTTTGTTTTTTTTTTTTTCGTCGAGAGAATTTTTTACTTTTTTTTTGTCAAGATGGGTGAATTATTCGTTTGTGCTCTTTTTTTTTGTTCTTTTTTGTCAAGATGGGTGAATTATTTGTTCGTGCTCTTTTTTTTGTTTTTTTTTTTTCGTCGAGAGAATTTTTTACTTTTTTTTTTGTCAAGATGGGGGAATTATTTGTTCGTGCTTTTTTTTTTGTTTTATTTTCGTCGAGAGAATTGCTTACTTTTTTTTTTGTCAAGATGGGTGAATTATTTGTTTGTGCTCTTTTTTTTTTATTTTTTTTTTTTCGTCGAGAGAATTTTGTACTTTTTTTTTTTGTCAAGATGGGTGAATTATTCGTTTGTGCTCTTTTTTTTTTGTTCTTTTTTGTCAAGATGGGGGAAATGTTTGTTTGTGCTCTTTTTTTTGTTTTATTTTCGTCGAGAGAATTGCTTACTTTTTTTGTTGTCAAGATGGGTGAATTATTTGTTTGTGCTATTTTTTTTTTTGTTTTTTTTGTCGTCGAGAGAATTTTTCACTTTTTTTTTTGTCAAGATGGGTGAATTATTCGTTTGTGCTCTTTTTTTTTGTTCTTTTTTGTCAAGATGGGGGAAATGTTTGTTTGTGCTCTTTTTTTTTTGTTTTATTTTCGTCGAGAGAATTGCTTACTTTTTTTTTGTCAAGATGGATGAATTATTTGTTTGTGCTCTTTTTTTTTTGTTTTTTTTTCGTAAACTCACCAATGTGTGAAGCCAACATTGCTCGCAGTGTACGTGCCAGCAGCATACGGACGTCACTGGCTTCTTGTATTGCTCCTGCGAACATTTTTTTTTTTTTTTTGAGTCCCGGTACGACGATTTTTGGAGCTTTTTTTTGTTTTTGAGAAACATTTTTGGTATATTTTTTTGTTGTTTTTCCAGTGAAAATAGCATTGGGGTACCGTGAAAATGATAAAAAAAAAACACAATTATATTCGTTATGCTGCAAAATTATGAAGTTTATGTAATTTATATTTTCAATTTAATTCGTATAAAAATTTATTGTACGATTTGTATTTGGGGGAGAAAGAAAAATTGATAAAGATTCGGATTTTTGCTTCGTTGCGATCGGCAAAGTAATCGTAAAATCGATCGCATAGAAATTCTCGCGAGCCACCAAATATGACAAAGTCAGGAAGATATTTCTCTCCTGCTTTTTCCAAATCTGCATTCAGTAAAATTTTAGCAAAATCCTAAACGTTTATGAAAAACAAATACAAAAATCTTCACGAGCATATGAAAAAAAAAGTACAAAGATACTTTTCATCGTAGAAAAGTTAAGTTTTCTTTAAAAAAAAAAGTCAAAAATATTTTAATTTCTCTGTGGTGTAATTTTGACTCCTTTCGATTGAACGGAAAAAATGGCGTCTAAAGGTCTCGGAGGCTAAGAATTGTTATTTTTTTTTTCCTCCCGGAAGTTCGTCAATTTTTTTCGTCAGAATTCTAATTCTCTAAACAATAATGAATGATAAACAATTTATTTGAAAATTTTACTTATAAATTCTCTCCAAAATCGTTTTTCTTTTTCCTTTTTTTCCTATAAACTTTTCAACCTCGTGTGACAAATATTGACAAAAATTGATTAAATTTGTGTTTGTTTTTTTATTTTTTGTTTTTTTTTCTTCAACTCACCATGCAAATGAGACACTTGAAGAGTTGGCCTCTCATCTCAGCCTCGAGATCGCGTATACGACCGCGAAGTGCCTCGACGACTGGGGCATCAATGATATCGCGTCTCGTCGAGCTAATAACTCCACTGTCCTCGGTCTCGAGATTCAGGGGCGTCGAGGATGGTGAATTTGGTGAATTATTTGCGACCGTAACACCGGGCTCGGGTTTAACCTCGACGTGCGCACCGTGAGGCTGATCCGGCGGTGTGTGAGGCGTCAAGGGTGCATTTGGCGATATCACAGCCTCGCGAAGGGCATCGCGCTCTTTTTGCTCTCTCGGTGTGCCCTCGACCCTCGGTGCAATGACATCGGCCTCGGAATATTGGGCCGGGCCGAATTGCGCCGCGTCGTCACCGTCGACCACGAGATCAACGTCATCGTCGTCCTGATTGCCACTCTGATTACCCGCTATCACGCGATTACTCGAGGTCGCGAGTCCGGCGGCTTGAAAATTTTTTATTTTTATTTTCCCATGAAAAATTTTAGTTTTTTTTTTTTTTTTAATTATGGAATTGCGCAGTTTTGGGGAAAAATTGTTGATTTTTTTGTTTTTTGGTTTTTAGGAATGATTGCTGCAATTTGGTGAAAAATGGTCGAGCTTTTGTTTTTGTTTGAAAATTTTTTTGGAATTTCACAGTTTTGGAAAAAAATTGTTATTTTTTTTTTTGGTTTCAGAAAAAATTGCTACAATTTTGTGGAAAATGGTCGACTTTTTTTTCTTTCTTGAAAAAATGGATCGAATTTCATAATTTTGAGTACAAATGGTCGATTTTGTTTTTGGTTTTGAGGAAAAATTGCTCCAATTTTGTGAAAAATGGTGGATTTTTTTTTAACGACGGAATTTCAGAATTTTGGGAGAAAATGGTAAATTTTGTTTTTGGTTTTTAGTAATAATTGCTACAATTTGGTGAAAAATGGTCGAGCTTTTGTTTTTTTTTTTTAATTTTGAAATATCACAGTTTTGGAGAAAAATTGTTGTTATTTTTTTTTGGTTTCAGGAAAAATTGCTACAATTTTGTGGAAAATGGTCGACTTTTTTTTCTTTCTTGAAAAATCGATCGAATTTCATAATTTTGAGTACAAATGGTCGATTTTGTTTTTGGTTTTTAGGAAAAATTGCTCCAATTTTGTGAAAAATGGTGGATTTTTTAAATGACGGAATTTCAGAATTTTGGAGTAAAAATGGTTAATTTTGTTTTTGGTTTTTAGTAATAATTGCTACAATTTGGTGAAAAATGGTCGAGCTTTTGTTTTTTTTTTAATTTTGGAATTTGACAGTTTTGGAGAAAAATTGTTATTTTTTTTTTTTGGTTTCAGAAAAAATTGCTACAATTTTGTGGAAAATGGTCGACTTTTTTTTCTTTCTTGAAAAAATGGATCGAATTTCATAATTTTGAGTACAAATGGTCGATTTTGTTTTTGGTTTTGAGGAAAAATTGCTCCAATTTTGTGAAAAATGGTGGATTTTTTTTTAATGAAGGAATTTCAGAATTTTGGGGAAAAATGGTTAATTTTGTTTTTTGTTTTTAGTAATAATTGCTACAATTTGGTGAAAAATGGTCGAGCTTTTGGTTTTTTTTTTAATTTTGGAATTTGACAGTTTTGGAGAAAAATTGTTATTTTTTTTTTGGTTTCAGGAAAAATTGCTACAATTTTGTGGAAAATGGTCGACTTTTTTTTCTTTCTTGAAAAATCGATCGAATTTCATAATTTTGAGTACAAATGGTCGATTTTGTTTTTGATTTTTAGGAAAAATTGCTCCAATTTTGTGAAAAATGGTGGATTTTTTTTAATGACGGAATTTCAGAATTTTGGGGAAAAATGGTTAATTTTGTTTTTGGTTTTTAGTAATAATTGCTACAATTTGGTGAAAAATGGTCGAGCTTTTGTTTTTGTTTGAAAATTTTGGAATTTCACAGTTTTGGAGAAAAATTGTTGTTATTTTTTTTTGGTTTCAGGAAAAATTGCTACAATTTTGTGGAAAATGGTCGACTTTTTTTTCTTTCTTGAAAAATCGATCGAATTTCATCATTTTGAGTACAAATGGTCGATTTTGTTTTTGGTTTTTAGGAAAAATTGCTCCAATTTTGTGATAAATGGTGGATTTTTTTTTAACGACGGAATTTCAGAATTTTGGGGAAAAATGGTTAATTTTGTTTTTGGTTTTTAGTAATAATTGCTACAATTTGGTGAAAAATGGTCGAGCTTTTGTTTTTGTTTGAAAATTTTGGAATTTCACAGTTTTGGAGAAAAATTGTTGTTATTTTTTTTTGGTTTCAGGAAAAATTGCTACAATTTTGTGGAAAATGGTCGACTTTTTTTTCTTTCTTGAAAAATCGATCGAATTTCATCATTTTGAGTACAAATGGTCGATTTTGTTTTTGGTTTTTAGGAAAAATTGCTCCAATTTTGTGATAAATGGTGGATTTTTTTTTAACGACGGAATTTCAGAATTTTGGGGAAAAATGGTTAATTTTTTTTTTGTTTTTAGGAATAATTGCTACAATTTTATGAAACAAATGGTCGAATTTTTTTTTTTTTCTGATAAAATTTTGAAATATCACAGTTTTGGAGAAAAATTGTTGTTTTTTTTTTTGGTTTTGAGGAAAAATTGCTCCAATTTTGTGAAAAATGGTGGATTTTTTTTTTTTAATGACGGAATTTCACAACTTTGGAGAAAAATGATTGATTTTGTTTTTTCGGTTTTGAGGAAAAATTGCTACAATTTTGTGAAAAATAATGGAAATTTGATTTTTCTTTTATTTGGAAAAATTCTTAAAAATGCATTTCTATGCGAAAAAAAAAAATAAAAATAAAAATTCTTACCGGAAAAACCACCGACGAGCATCGAAGTCGCTCGGACGCGTCGCTGTCCTGCCCATTCGTACTCCTCGAAGCTCTCGGCGTCGCCCTCGACGTCGACCTCCTCGTCGTCGATCCCGGAGCCGACGGTGTTGTGCCTCGACGACGGATTGGCAGCACCGTTGTGCTTGTTAAGGCAACGCTCGACGTGCTGATTCAGCTCTTCCGGTGTACCGGATAAACGCTCGCTGCACACCGGACAAGCGGGCTCTTCGGCTTTTCTTTTCCTGTTCTTCACGCGGATTCTCGCCTAAATATCGCATCGTTAAAGAATTCGAGGAATTTGCGTAGAAAAAAAGAAAAAAAAAAAACGGAATAGAAGAAAAATAAAGAACAAAGATGACGATATTACAGACCGGAAGTCAATGTAAATCCACGAATATTCGTAATTCACAATAAAAAAAACAAATAAATATATAAAAATAAAAAAAAAAAAAACGAATAAAAAATAGTAATAAAACTTTAAAAAATCTAAAATTAAATTGAATGAATATGGAATTGAAAAAAAAACAATTTTTTCCCCCCTATCGTTGATGATGATTTTTTTAACAATTTTCAAAAAGCTTAATTGAATTAAAGATAATAAAAATTTACAAACGAAATGAATGATAATAAAAAAAAAAAAAAATTAATGCAAAATAAAGCGTCGTAAATTGATAATAATCCCAAATCGATTTGCAATTATATCGCGGTTGGGATTCATTTATTAAAAAAAAAAAAAAAATTCTCACCTGGCGATTCGCCTTGATCCTCTTGTAGGTCTCCCAGCGTCCAAGTGGCGTTCCATCGGCCGCCGACGGTGCATGAATCATCGGACCATGATCCGCATGATGACCCGACGGCGGACCGATCGCCGATCTTTGTCTCGGTCGCGAATTAATCGTCGAAACCTTGTACAAACGATCGAGCTCCTGGGCAAAGTGTTGCTCGAGCTCCTGCGGTCTGACCGTCACGCTGCATACCGGACAGCACGACGGATCCGACGGGAATTTTTTTTTGCCTGTGTTGGAGAAAAAAAAAAAAAAATTAATAAAAGGGTCAGGGTAAACTCTCAATTAAATTGCAATATAATTGGACAATCTTGGCTTATCCAAACAATCATTTAATTCAATTGATTAAAATTTATAATTCGATCAATTAACATTTTATTAATTCGTACAGATTGGGAGCTGCATGAATTAATTCGTAAAATCGTAAATTACCGAGTATTAATTACGAATTATGAAAAAAAAAAAAAAATTCTATTGTTCGGTTTAAATTTTTAAATTTTCACAAACAGCTGCGATCACTCGCTCGATATTTGTTTATTTATGTACGCGAGTGTACGTGCCAAGGATCGTTTTTCTCTCGGATAGAAGAAGAGAGAGAGAGAGAGAGAGAGAGAGAGGAAAAAAAAATCTTCCGTCTCAGTTTTCGTGAGTTTTAGCTATGATAGTCGACACGCGCCTCTTACTCAAAACGATCTGCGCGACGAATAAACCACCCTCGTTTATATTCATATCTCTTCTCGTCGAAGAGAGACTCGGGCCAAACAAAATAAC